>JAGPOW010003316.1:154875512-154899170 GCA_030014935.1 Caiman crocodilus | reverse complement strand
CTAGCATGGATCTTTGAAAACTCTTGGCGCTCTGATGTAGTGCCCAAAGACTGGAAGAAGGCCAATGTGGTGCCTATCTTCAAGAAAGGGAGGAAAGTGAATCCAGCTAACTATAGGTTGGCTTTTTCCTGGGCGTCAGTTGTCAGTTACCCCATCTGGTTCAGCAGGGGTCCAACGTTGCCCCCTTGTTTTCCTCTGGGTCCCCCCATATCTGAAAAAGGACTTTTTATTATCCTTGATGCTCAAAGCTAGTTGGAGTTCAGTTGCATCCTTGGCTTTCCTGGTATGCTCCCTACAGGACCGGACCAGTGCAGAATAATCTTCCTTGGAGGTGACTCCCATCCTCCATCCTTTGTAGGCCTTTCTTTTTAGCCTCAGGAGGTCTGCTAGGTCCCTAGAGTCAGGGGGGCTGCTGTGCCCTCTTGCTGCCTTAAAGAAGCTTCTCCTCAAGTGAGAAGTCCTGATATCACAAATACTTAGCACTTATCTTTTCATCATCAAGATGCCATAGTCCTTGCCTAATAACTGTAAATATTAGCTGTGAGGATTAACTGACAGCTGCATGACTAGATGCAGAGGTGGCCTGTATAGACCTGCACCTGTGTAGGCTACAGGGATCTTTCATCCCTCACTGTTGTATCTGTTAAGTGCTGTCTAAAGGCAGAGTCATTTTTAACAGAGTTCTTGATGACTACTAAGTACAAGACAACAGTACCTGGAAGTCCCAATTGACTGGGCCCAGTCAGGCTAGGTGCTGTGTGACAGCATCGTCTTAGGGCAAAACATTGCCTATGGGCTGCATCTGGCCTGTCAGCCCATTCTATCCAGCCCACGGGGCACCTAAAAAGTTTAGAAGATTAATATTTATCTGCTCCTGGCTGCCTGTCAAAGATGATCCAGGAACACTCACCAGCAAGGCCAGCCCAGCCCTGCCCCACCCGAAACCCCCTTCTACTCCTGGACTCCCAAACAGGAAGTCTCTGCCTGTCGCAGCTTTCCCTGCACTGGGCTGCTTCAGCACCACATGGCCCCTGGCTGCATTGCCTGACTGCAGGGCTGCACAAGTACCCTGGGGCCAGGAGCAGGAGGGGGCAGGTATGTGTGTGTGGTGTGTGTGTGTGTGTGTGTGTGTGTGTGTGTGTGTGTGTGTAGTGAGGTGTAAGGAAAACTAACCAGGAGAAGGGGGGAGGCGGCAGGATGCCGCGCTGGCAGCTGTTTGTGGTGAAAGTAAAATCACAGCAGCTGGAGCTGCTGTGGTCAAAAATCAAAGAAAAAGTCTGCAGTGGAGCCAGGAGGAGCCAGGAATGGCTCCTGCATCTGCCTGTATGTGCTTTATAAAAGCATGCCAAGCGGGATTGGCTGGGCAGGCAGCTGGAGCCAGCAGAAAAGGCTTACCCGGAAGGGAGCCGGGGAGACCGGAAGGAGCATCCCTGTCTGACCTACCTAAAGGTCTGTTAGCTTCATCACGGATGCATCTTGTTTGTGTTGTCACTTACTGTGCCATATATGATGTTATCAAGGGCACAATATGCTTACATATCATCCCCAATGGCAGCATATATCTAGGTTAAGGTATATTTCATACATGTGACCTCAGTTTGCTAGCAAGAAATAGTTTAATCAAAAGCAGTTAGACATAGTCAGACACCAAAGCATGTTCTTCTGTTTGCTAAAGAGAAATGAACTAGGGAAAGCAATAGCTAGTGACCCTTGGCTGAAGTAACTTTTGCACTCAAACTTCTTCCTTTGCAGAGAAATCAAGGACCCATTCAGTTATAAAAAATGTTTTTAAATACCTTTTGGCCAAGTCAAAGATCCAGATGCAAAACTGAGTGCTATAGATACCACAGTAGTTTATGATTATTCAGACTATGGTGTTCTTCAAACAAGTGTACTGTATAAATGCAGTAGTCTAATTTAGCAGAGATCCCCTAAATCAAACTATACAGGTTTACACAACCAATTATACAGTAAAAGGAGTTCTATAAATCATTTTGGCATGGGAATATCTGTTATTTTGCCCACGCATTTAGTTCACATACTTGCTTAGTGGGTGCAAGGTCACCACTGTAAGTCCAGCATTTTACTTCTTTACCTTTTACTGCCTCTGGCTTCTCTTTCAGTGCTAGCATCATTATTTCTAGCACTACTGACTTGTGCACTTGTGCCTAACTTAAAATTAAGACATATGTCATTTCATGGTAATTCACTCATCTTCTGCCATAAAGATGCCCATTGCCCCACGAAGAAATCTTTTGAGTTCATCATGCAGTTGTCTCTCTTTTGTTATTGCTGTTCACAGTCTGCTGGCACTGGTAAGCTTCTGAAAAATGATGTAATTAATGGCAGTTTTTATACTTTTTTTCCAAATGCTGGATGCAGTCCTGGCATATACCATTTCCCACAGCATGTGTAGCTCAGTGTGCTGTGTTTTGTGGACTCCAACATTAAGTTCTTATGATGTCTCTTTTCTTGAAGGATTTTGGAGTCTCTATCATGTTCTAGCACCTGGGTGCTGCTCTGCCTTCACCAGCACAATTTGCCCTGGCTGACTACCTTTGATGCAAATCCTAATTTTTGTCAAGGATTAATTTTGGGTCTCCCAATAGACTCACTCTGATTGCCGCTTTAGATCCCAATCCTTTTTTTTATTGGTGAGTCAGGTAGCCCCCAGAATTGCCAGATTCTTTCTATAGCATGAAGTCATTCCCACGATCTTTTTGTCCTCTCTGTTTAAAAAGGAATTACTTCTATGTTTCCTTTTTATATGTATTGCAGGATTCCAATTTTTCTACCACAATTTTGTATGTAGCTGCCTGTGCCTGAGTTAACTGAAAACTATTAAATACAGCAAGAGCTTCAGAACTTGAGAAGCTGACTTTAGAACTTGCTTACAGTCCCAGAATGCCATGTTATTTGAACTTCTCTAGTTGTCAGACATGTATATAAGAAATTTGTCTTCTGGTGGAGCTAATACCTGCTCCATTCTTCATACATCTTATTCTCAGCATCATGAACTGTTTCTAATCACCTAGGAATCTAATGGAAATCTTCTCTGTTTGGCAATAGAGTTCTAACTGATCGGTATCATGTAACACGAGCATCCACAGATCATTTCTGTTTCCAACTAACTTTCACAAGAACAAGTTAAATATACACTTTCTCACAAACCTCACCACCAGGGCTGTCAAACTGGTGGCCCGTGGGTCACATGAAACCTGTGAAAGATTAATGTGTGACTTCTGAGCTCTCACCTGTCCACTGCTCCCCCATTGCTTTGGTGGCAACAGAAGCTGGAGTCTCCAGGTTCCCATTTCCTCCTCCAATTGCTGCTCCCTGCCTTTTGTTTAGGGGTTGGAGCAGTGTAGCAGTGCAGGGAGCTGACGGTGAGTCCAGGGCTGTGAGGGATTGTGTCCATGTGGTACAATGGTGATCAGCTGCCTGTGTGGGCACATGTTGCAGTAGGGGTGTGTGGGAAGAAGCATCTTCATGGTGCCCCTGGTGCAGCCCACACGACTGGAGCCCCCAAGTCATGTGGTCCCTGGGGGCTTAGAAGCTGGACAGCCCTGCCCTACATTATTCTATCTGAGGAAACTTGGTATTTTCACCTTTCAGCTCAGATATTTTCTTGGAGTCAAGTATGACGGGTCTTACTGCAACTGGTTCTAATGAAAATGAACTAATTCCCTTCTGATCTCACTTTGACTTTTTCAGTTAAGGAATGACTCAGAGTACCCACATGGTCATCCAGGCTTATGTTTTCCTTTTGTTGTTGCCAGAAAACATTTCTTAAAAGGAAACACAAATCCCCCAAACATTTGAAAGTTATTTTTTCAATCCCCTTTTTGTTTGCTTGTTTATTTTCAAAGAATTTAGGATAAAAGATTACTAGGTCTCTGAGTGTGCCAACAAATGGGGAACATGTCCCATTAGAAACCAGGTTATTTCTTAGAAGGACTGGAATAAACCAGTTCTACTTTGTCTGTTGCAAGCCTTCTTTGGGGGTAGGAGAACCATAACCTGCATCTACACATGGGAATACAACATATGACTGACAAAACTGGAAACAAAATAATCCAGTGTGTTTACTTGTAAACTAGTTATTAATTTTTACCATCTGAGCAACAGAATGATGAAAATACTATTTTCACCCCACAATCCCTCCTGGAAAATGATGGCCATCTCAAGGTAGCCATAGGGGGCAAGCCTGTCCTCGCATATATATATGCATCTCCCAGCTTCAAGCAATGTCTTTCCAGTAACAGACTACCTAACTCTTAATTCTCATGAAGCCTCTAGGCCCTGCTACAGGCCCAGATGCCAGCTGTGCCCCCTCATAAACACACACACCATCACCAGCTCAAAAAATATGAAATATAACACCCATGGTTCATTCACCTGCTCCTCTACTAATGTCATATACACCATCACTTGCTTACAGATGACTACAGCAGCTAGACGTGGAAAGCCCTACCTCTTCTGAGTAGATTCATTAATTGCTTGTTCCCTAGCACATGGGTACTTTGCAGTATTGTATTAAGTGATGTGGCTAACATCTTTCTCTTGTGATTAATTCTTTTTCTTTTCTATCACCCAGGGACAAATTGTGTGTGCAATGGCATGTTGTGTATGCAATGACATGTTTTGTTTTAGCATGATTTTGCTGCTTATTTATATTTTCCTTGTTTGCTCCATCTGTAACTCTTTCCTTAATCTCTTCCTTCAGCACTACTTTCCTTCTCGTTTGTCTTTTTGTAGGGTCTTGCCAGTCAGTCACACTGCTTCAGTAATTACTGTTTGTCCACAAAGAAGGTTATGGGATCTCTTGAATAAGAGTGTTAATGGACCCCATCATGAGGTGACCATAATTCTTGAATCATTATATTGGTCCCTTGGTAGAAAATCTGGGAAAATTCCTGGTCCCTTATAAGCCGCTTCAGATGCTGGTGCATCTCAGCCCAGCTGTCCCCCAGCAAGCAGTTGCTATCCACACATTTCTGTTCCCACACTCCACCTGGAAATATGCTGGTGACATCCTCAGGAATAATTCCCATTGGCTGCTGTCAAGTATGCCAGAGACAGAGAGGGGATGCCCCTGGATCATTCTGCCACTGATCAGCCCCTTTCTGAGGAAGCTGTGCCTCAGCACTTACCGAAAAGAAGCCTTTTCTGGCTTCTCTCTCCTGAAGGATCCCTGGAAGCCAGCCCATAAAATTACACCCCTATTTATACTATTCTGTGCTATCATTGCCAATGCTACCTGACCTATAATATTGAGTCATAAAATCTGCATCAATATATATTAAATATGAGTTAATCTATATGCTAATACATTAAGGAGACGTTCTAAAAACATTCTAAGGATTTTGTGCTTGCTGCATACTCTAAAGCTTATAGATGATAGGTTTGAACAAAATTAAAAAATACCAAAAAATTCCACAAAAGAGAAACATGAATAGAAATGTGCCCATTGAAAAAACACTGCACAATCAGTATGCAGACATGCTACCTACTCCTAAGCAACATGACAAGCAGTACCTAGCTTCAGTTCACTGTGAGACAATGCAAATCAATAATCAAAACTAGATATCCCCAGTCATTATGGGGCATATAATAACACACACATTTGGAAGCCACATCAAAGAGGAGGTAATAAGTTAATTGGATGCATGTACGCAGCGTTTCCAGCAGAACCCAAGAGATACTACTTAATGATGCTTCTGCTTCATATAAGAGAAGCTACATCTTTCTCAGGGTTCTGCACAGTTAATGAAGTACAATGCACAACATTTAAAGAGGCAGCCCAAGAGCTGGGATTGCTTGATGATGATACAGAATGGGAACGTAGCTTAGCTGAAGCATCATTATTCCAGATACTCCTTCAGCTCAAGCATATCTTTGTATCTGTAAGTGCATTTGAACAGCCAGAAAATTGAAGGTAACTTCATGAGCAGTTTAAGCGCAGTTTATGAGAACAATTGGGGCTTTTGCATGTGCCACAAAACTGTCCTCTTAAGCGACATACATGTTCTTTTGCACTGCTTTAATGGTGCAGCTGTTTACACTGTCAGAGGCGTATTGCGCAATAAATGACTTTGGGACGTAGCAAAGTAAAACACCTCTGAGGTGTTTTAGTTTGCTACCTAACAAAGTTTAACAGCTTGGGGGGGGAAGCACAGGTCCCCATGCAGTTCAGGAGCTGTGCAGGCAGCCTGTGCAGGCAGGCTCCACTGAAGAAAAAAAAACAAAACAGTGAGCCTTTTTTTCCCTCCCTGAAGCCTGCTTGCCTGCCTGAGCTTTGCAGAGGCCCAGTTCTTCCCTCTATGGCTGCAGGGGGCTGGTACTTCCCTGTGTCACTGTGGTGCCCCCTGGGACAGCCCAGACTGGGTGCCTCTGGGCAGGTGCTGCCTGGGCGCTTCCTTGTAGCTCAGGGACTGCTTGGCCTGCCAGTAGCTCATCCTCCCTCTTCTCCTCCCCCTCTTCCTCTCCCCAGATGCTGGAGAGTCAGGTGAGGATTTGGTCTGATCCTCGTGTACATGCCATGGGGGTTTACTTTGGTTTTATTCTCCCTAAATTGAAGTGGTGTTTTTAAAAACCCACTGCTTCAATGTAGGGAGAATGAAACCCAAGTAAACTCCCATGGGTGTACAAGCAGCCCTAATGAGAAAGAAAGCAGAGAAGATGTGGGAAAGCCCTGCAGTCTTGGAGCACAGTGGAAGGTGGAGGTTAGAGCGGGGGAGGACAGGGTAGGGGGAGGGAGAAGAGGAGGGGGCAAAGGCAGGGAAGAGGGGATGGCAGGGCTGCTCCCAGCAGAAGGTGCTCCTACCCTTCCCCTTGTACTCTCACCTTTGTTTCAGACCTTACTTGAATTCCTGGACATTCAGCCAACGGTGGTGGAGGGAGGAGACGGGTATCAGCATACCGCATGAATGAGGTGTGAGGTAAGTAGGAAGAGGCTCAGTTGCACTTGATCTTTCATGGAGGCACAAGATAGATAGAAGGCTCAATGACCTACTTCTTGTGGACCTATTCAAGATCTATTCACCATGGTAGTCCTTTTACTCTCCTAAGGGGAAAAGATTGGCACTTTACATGTGGCAAGGTAGGGTGTTCCTGATGTTGTACCTGGCACTGTGCCTACTAGTAGTGTGAGAGGGTTGTTCACGCAGTTTTAGGAATAGGTATACAAATACTTTTATAGAATGTTTTAGATGGGGATGATCCTGCCTCGAGCATGGAATAGCACTAGATATTCTCCAGAAATCCCTTCCAGCCCTATTTCTCTTTGTTTCTATGAAGGTCCATAGCTCCACCTCCCCATCTCTGCCTCATTCTCACTAATATGCAGAGCCAGATATGCATAGGGTAAGGAAGTGCTGTGATTCTTTCCAAGGACACCAGGAAAGTAATTTTTCCTTCTGTTTCAGAGGCACTATGCCTGCCTGAGGTCAGCTCTATCAGAAGATGTTTTTCTTATTAACTGATGTATGCCAGACTCAAAACTTTCATTCTTTCCAACATATCAACAACCAGATCAGAGAATTATTCTGCTTTTTTGTATGAACATAATTTATCTTGAAAACAAAGTGCATCCCTCAAAACATGTTTTTTTTTCTATTGCAGAATTGGGAGATCTTAAACTGCAATAAGCATAAATAGGAGGAAAATAATTGTTTACTCCTCTGCAGCTATTGTTATTTAGACCAAGTACCCTTGGGATACTGTAATTGTAATTACAACAAATGAAGGGGATATAAAGCATGCATTCCAGTGAAAGAAACCTGTGGAAGGCATAGAAAGTTGCAACACCTGTAAATCTGACTAAGAGTATGTCTATACTGCAGTCAATTACCTTGACTACCTATACAGAAGCTTGGTAAATTCTTGGCTAGTTTGCTCACATTGGGCACTTTACATGAGATGCTAACTGTGCAGTAGCCTAATTCTACTGCACATTAGTGTGCAGGGCAAAAAACATGCTAATATGCTAATGCAAGAGTTTTCAACCAGGGGTATGCATACCCCTAGGGGTATTTTGGAAGGCACTTCTGGTTTTGCCAGCAGCACTCCCGGGTTCACCGTGTACTGTCAACCAGCTGCTGGGGAATACTCCTCTCCAATCTCATGGATTGGCCACCCGCCAGGGGACTCCTCACCGTTTGACCAGCTAACAGAAGTACCCCAACCAAAAAAGGTTGAAAACCCCTGCGCTAATATGAAAGTAGTACGAAGCTACTGCACAGTTAGTATTATTAAAAAGCACTATGTGCCAGTTACTGCACGTTGATTTATTACTTTATTATACTAAAGTATGAAAACTGTTACTACTTTTTTGTACTAAAAACACTGTTTTGTTTAAAACTGGTTTGGGATTATCTGCAGTATAAACATATTCTGAGGGCTTATCTGCACAATACCTGCAGTTACCTCAAGTTATTCCATTTAAGGCAGTCTGACTTGAATGAGAGTGACCACATTGTGAAGGAAAAATAGTTTTATGCAGAGTTATTTGATTAGCAGCACAAACTGGCTGGATTAGGAACATGATGGAATTGGCACTGATGAGCTGTTATGACACGTGATCCTGCATTCCCTCTCTATGACTAGCTCTAGGCCTTTTCCCTTCCTCAGCTACTCATGGCCCAGGCAGCTGAGGCTAAAGGTATCACTTAAAATGGCTTGGTAGCTCTGTGTCTGGCTTGGTGGCTCTGTGGTGCAACAAATAACATGTTGGACTTCTATAGTGAAGTGTCATTGAAAGGTTGTGGCTTCAAATCCCACCTGAGTCAAAACATTCTCATGCTAGACAGCAGGAGGTGCTACTTTGCTGTCAGGGAGGCTAGGATATGGAATCAACTTCCAAGAGAAGTGGTGCTGGCTCCTACCCTGGGGGGTCTTTAAGAGGAGGCTGGATGAACACCTTGCTGGGGTTGTTTGACCTCAGTACTCTTTCCTGACATGACAGGGGGTCAGACTTGATGATCTGCTCAGGTCCCTTCTGACCCTACCCTACTAACTATGAGAGATTGTGGTTGGATGGAAGCTGAGATTTGGCCATGTTGTAACTTATGCTTAGAACATGTTCATTACACTTCAAACACAAACATCTGTGAATTCAAGCAGTAAAACACATAGTAAGTATGATTGTATTGTAGCAAAGTTAACGGCTTTCATAGAAGGAGTATCTCCAAATCATGTTAACAAACACGTGTCCAGCTATTGTTAGACCACTCCATGGAGATAATAGAAGCACGGATCAGCTGCTTGTTGGTCCTAGCATCCACACTGCACCAAAGTCTTAAACTGGATCTGGCATCTTTCTCTGTGTAAGGAATGGTCTGTCTTACCCCACAGATCCAGAAGCAGGAGCAGCACCCTCATTCAGGCTTGGCTCTCTGTGTCTCCCTCTACCTGCTACTAGTGGCAGACAGGGCCAGCCCATCCTATCCTGTGGAACCTGCAGCTGCAGGGGGGCCCGCAGCCAAGGGGCTGTGCCCCTTTTGCCCCCTGCCACCTGCACCATGTTTAAAGGGCTTGATGCAGGCAGGGAGCCCCTTCCCAGGTGAGCGGGGGAGGAGTTCCCAGCTCTGCCCTGGTCCTGGCCCCAGGGAGGGAACCCAGGCATCCCCAGCCTCCACCCTGCACCCCTCACAGTGCAGCCTACGTGCATGCAGCCCAGCCCTGACTATTTTATTTCACTGAGTTTATACTGCAATTAACTGCAATTTTGATTTTTTGATGGATCAGAGCATCCCCCCAAAACTATATCTTGGAGGGGATCACAAAAAATTGTGGGCTGGACTGAGCAGAGACCTGGCTTGCTTTGGCATGTCAGGGATGGGGAGGGCATAACCAGTTTTAGCCCTGTTCAGCAGTGGCCAAGATTATAGTAAATATTATTGGGTGATGTCTCAGAACATATTCTAACTTTTAATGCAACAATAGTGCTTACTATGTCTCAGATACAACACGTGCTAAGTGCCCCGCATAACAGGATTCTTAGCGTTAACTCTTAAGTTATTACTTGAGAAAGCAATGCAGTGAAGACAAACCTTAAAAGGTTTTAAAGCAAGGTAAAAATGTTAAACAATAAAACTGCATATGAGCTTAGGGTTAGGAAGTCACGGTAAGAAATAATATTAGCTGTGGGAGGAAGTGGTTAAAACCCTGGCCTAGAACTGAGGAGAACTTCTTTTCCTGGCTCTGTCATATCCTTGCCTGGCTATGGGGAAAGATCTTTATTTCTCTATTCCCCAACTGTTAATTGAGAGAATGTTTCCCTAATCCAGAGAGGTGCTGCTGGAATTATAGTGGTGAAATGCTGAGACAGAAAGTAATGAGGATTACAGAAATAAATATTATGGCTCCACTTGTTCAATAGTGTTAATGCAAGCAAAGTGATCTGCCTTTGGGCAGTCAGTTACAGAGTGAGAGCTTGCATTTGGAAATGCTTCTTAATGCAAATTCTTCCATGCTCACCTTTGTGGTATGAAATTGCATGACACACAGGATAAAGACTTAGACATGACACTGCTCTGAAGAAATCTCCCACAAAGAACATGAAACCTCAAGGGGTGGTGTTAACCCCTTATCTTTCACTATTTCCTATCACCACAATAGATTTATGATGTGCTACATTTTTTTTTGCTTATGGTAAATGAATATTTTGTTCCCAGTCAGGGTCCAAGGAGTACTGCTTGGGGGACATTTGTTACTACAAAAAGAACACATTGAACTCTTTCCATGTTCTTTTCCCAAAATGGTGCCCATTGAATAAGGACAATTTTGCTTTTCTTTTAATAGAAAACATTTGGTCCTGATTTAGATGGAACTAGACACACAGATGACTTAACGTACCATCATTATCATTGCCATTGAAAAGTTCACTGATAACATCAAAAGTGTTAACAGTGGGCACTCTTTGAATGTAAAGTTTTGTAGAATTCAGGCAAGTCTTTCCTGGCTAAGGACTATGCAATTCATTTCCTACCAAGGAACAATTTGTAGAGGGCACAATTTCCTGAGTATTCTTTCTTTCCCTCATGAGTTGTATGGCAATGTAGCTTTAATTCGCCTCACTCCTGAAAATGCCCAACAGTGTGGTGCAAGCACGTACAAATGTCAATCCTGACATTTGCATCCCTGATCTTTGAGTAACAAAAGTGTTACAGAGACTATAAGGGGAAATTCTTCAGGCTACCCTGACAACAGGAGCTGCCAACCCTGGGGAGGAAAGAAAGGAGGGAATGAGACTATGAAAGGTTAAATCTCCCTTGTTTATGTTCTTTTGGTAGAGATCTGCAGGCTTCTGTCCCATCTGATGAGAATGTGAGAAAAATAGAAACATCAAATCATAGAAAATTAGGGTTGGAAGGGACCTCAAGAGGTTATCTAGTGCAACCCCCTGCACAAAGCAGGGCCATTCCCAACTAGATCATCCCAGGCAAGACTTTGTCTAGCCCCGTCTTAAAAACTCTAAGGATGGAAGATTCTGCAACTTTGCTGGGTAGCCTCTTCCACTGTTTTAATACCCTCCTTGTGAGAGCTTTTTTTTCTAGTATCTAACTTCAATTTCCCTTACTGCAACTTGAGGCCACTATTCCTTGTTGTGTCATCTGCCACCACTGAAAACAATCTAGATCCATCCTTTTTGGAACCACTCTTCAGGTAGAAGGCTATTATTAAATCCCATCTTAGTCTTCTCTTCTCCAGACTAAATTAGCCCAGTTCCCTCAGCCTCTCCTCAGAAATTGTATACCCTAGTCCTCTAATGATTTTCATTGTCCTCTGCTGGGCTCGCTCCAATTTGTCCATATCCTTTGTGTAGTGGAGGCCCAAGCCTGGACACAATATTCCAGATATGGCCTCACCAGTGTCAAATAGAGGGGAAGAATCACTTCCCTTGATCTGCTGGCAACCCTCCTATTATGCTGTTAGCCTTCTCAACCTGGGCACACTGCTGGCTCATATTCAGCTTCTTGTCCACTGTAACCCTAAGGTCCTTTTCTTCAGAGCTGTTGCTTAGCTAGTTGGTCCTCAGCCTGTACCAGTGCATGGGATTGTTTGTCCTAAGTGCAGGATTTGTCATTTGCCTTTATTGAACTTTGTGGCTATGTTCTCATGAGCATGGACATGTGGTTCCATGGGGACAACTAGCAGAGGCACACCTTGTGTCGCCACTAGTTGTACCTGGGGAACGCCTGTGCCCCAGGCCCTCTGGTGTGCAGCAGGTTACTCCAGGTGGGGTTGGGGAGGCTGGGGCCAGCAGCCTTACCTGAGGTTCTGGGGGCCTCCTGGTATGGTTATCTTGCTGCTTAGAGCCTGGCCAGCATCCAGAGTGTGGCTGGCCAGCCAGGCTCTAGTTGTGGGCAGTGCACACTGCCCCTGTGTGTGCTGCTCCACCTTTTTTTTGCACAGGTTTTTTTGAGAATCAACTCCTGCCCTTCCTCCCCCTTCCACCCACCAGTTGCTTCCTTGCATCATGGAAAACAGATGAGTGTGCAGCAGCACCACATACGGCATGGCTGTGTTCATCTGGACATGGTCCATGAGATTTCTTTTGCTCCAATCCTCCAATTTGTCTAGGCTTCTCTGAATCCTAGCTCTACCCTCCATATCTACTACACCCCGCAGCTTGGTTTCGTCTGCAAACTTACCGAGGGTGTGCTCTATGCTGTCTTCCGATGAAGATACTGAACAAAACTGGGCCCAGTTTCAATCCTTGGGGCATTCCACTTGATACTGGCTGCCAACTAAACATCAAGCCATTGACTACTACTCTCTAAGCCTGGCAGTTCAGCCAGTTTTCTATCCACTTTACAGTCCATTTATCCAACTTGTACTTCCTTTGCTTGCTTGTGAGAGTGATGTGGGAGACTGTATCAAAAGATATCATATTGATGGTATATTTTTGTTTAGAGATTTAGAGAAATTCTTATTATGACTTCCAAAAAGTGAAACTGTTCTATTCCCTCCAGGGGTCATTTGTTTTATCTCCTTCACTTTATTTCTGATATTTCTTCAGTGATCCCATTATTTCTGTAATGGTACAAGTTTTCCATTATAAAGACCATAATTTAGAATAGCTATTACTTTTATTTAAGGAAAAGCAAAAATTGCTACATTGCTGTTCTGTGCTATGTTTAAACATAAATTAGAAATGAATGGAGATGTATTACTCCCTATTTTCTAGCTTCAGATCACACAAGATCATTCCCCTTGTTGTGTGCCTTTAGTTGCAGAGGTAGGAAGAGATCAGAGCTAATATTCTTTGTTGAACTATGACTTTCCAACAAAAATTCTCACACTTCCCCTCTGCTCCAGTTTGTATATTTTTAACATTTTGCACAAGACTTTTATCACTTTTTTATAGAAAACGTTACCAAGATTGATACTGATAATTTTATTTATTCAGGTATGTTTTGAAACAGGACCAGAATTTGACCTGAGAAATAAGGATCTGATACACTAAGTGAAAGACTGCAGTGGACTTCAGTAGGTTTTGGATGTCACTAAATGTTCATCTGTTATGCCTAGATGTCAAAATACTTAAGAACATACTTAATTTTAAACACATGAATAATCCCTTTGACCTCAGCAGACTTCCTGCCTAAGGAAGGGGAGCTGGACTTGATAATCTTTCCAGTCCCAAATGTCTATGAATCTATAAATGGGTGTGTAAATGTTTTGCTGGATTAACTCCCATGTTATCCTGATATGAGAACGAAAAGCCATTAAAAATTTGTTTTCTGTTCTGAACAAAGAAATCAACAAATTGTTAGGGGATGGAAACACATTGGAAGTACAAGCTTAACAAGAAAGAGTTATGCTGCATAATTTCTGGTCAGAAAGTGGGGGTCAGGCATAATGTCCTGATGATGGTTAGGAGTGATACTCTTTAACAATTTTCCCAAATGTTTAAAGTTATGAGTGATGCTTACTTTTGTCGTCTGGGGAGGTTTCCTCAGAAATAACACAGCTATTCAGATTTTTATATAATATAATTGGCCCAATGGAAATTTCACTCCTTTTGTATGTGTTAGCTTGGCATATTGGTCAGAGATGGGATATAGAGGATGCTAAATTATTGATGGTTATTTACTAGTAGTATGTATAAAAAATAAAAACAAGTGGTCTGAAAATGCACAGTTTGAAATGGTATCAGTTACAATTTAATGCTTGGTAGGATTATGGGATCTAATAGTTTTTCCCTCCTTTCTTACTTGCTTATTTCTCCTCTCTTTCCATTTTTATCCCTATTTTCCTTCTCTATTTTCCTTCTGATTATCATCTTGCTCCACCTTTTCTTCCCTCTTTTTTACAGGGTTTAGTTAATCGTAATTCTCTCTTCATTTTTCAGAGCCTCTATATCTACTGCTTTCCTTTCTTACTCCTCTGATGTTCATGACTTGTCAAAGACAATGGTCCCTGACGATATCCCTTCTGACTTTTAAAATAGCTAGTCCATATGGTTAGAAAAAAACCCAACCACTGATATTTACATTAGTGCCTCTGCCATTTCTTTTACTGAGTAATAGTAATAGGAAGATTAGTTTAAACACTCAGGGCATGTCTATACTACTTCTGGGCCATGCTTAGGAGTATTGCTCTAGCTCTGTGCGTTCCTTTTTCTGACAATGAGGTAGTATAGCTGACATAGAGCAGGACTGAGTGCCTGCCCAGTCTTGTAGCTCTCTGTATCAGATTTGCTTACTGGCACATATTCTGGACCATTCTACAGAGGTTATATTGTTTAATTTCCAGGGTTTAGTGTGAGAAAAGTGGGAGTGAGTTGGTGGATATGTTTCAAGGCAGTGCACTTGGTCTGGCACAGAGGAGGTACCGACCTGTCCTTAGTGACAAGTTCCCTCCTTTTCTTTTTCATCTAGAGAGGTGGTCACAACTTTTGTTTAAACTCTGAAATAAGGATTGAAAATTGCAGTGAAAACCCTTGTACCATGGATTTCTTGGTTCATTGCAGGGATATGACAAAATATTTAGTGTTCACAATTAAGACATCTTTTAGGAGTATAAGAAAATGCTTTATCTAATAGAGTTGCATTTATTTTCTGTGTTTATAGCTCATTTTTATTACTTTTCAGTTAAGGTTGTGACATCTTTCTTAACTATACAAGCTGGCCCAATAAAAGATATAACATCTTCTCATGAATCTTGCTTCTTTCTCGTTCCTAGACCATCATGACTACTGTACAACTATACATACATTGTATAGCAGTTTCAGCTACATAGTCATTTTATGATGTTATCTATGAAAAAACACTGAAAGTTATTAATAAAATTATTCAAAACACAAGTAGGAGCTTGTCAAGTTATTGGTGGGTTTAGCTTGGTGGGGTTTTCCTGAAAAGGAAAATGAAGTAATATAAAATGTGCAGAAAGAAAAGTGAAGGAAGAGGGAAAGGAATAAATTTTAGTAAATTCAAGATATATTCTCCATATTTCAACTACTAGAAAAAACAAGTCCCAAATATTTTCATCCGCCCCACCACCCACACTTATTTTGTTGTTATAGTTTTGTCTCTTACAGGAAGCATCCTCTGTCAGCATTATGATACATTCTCTCTGAAGTGGTTTTATGTCTGCTTTCCTATAGCTACATGTATTTTTAGAATCCCAGTACTTCTGGTAATCCATCTGGTGTTTGCTTTGGCTCTATTTTGAAACCAAGATACCTAAAATAAAAATCAGATTTTAGGATTTAGAGATCCAGGATCTGGAGGCTGGTTTAGGTTCTTTGTTCCCCAGTATTTTTCTCCAGTGTTATACTTTGGAGAGTCAGAAGTGCTCTTGGTCTCTGGAAACTATAATTGCAGGTCTCTATATTTGAGAAATGGTAGAAAAAAAATATACGATATGGGATAGCATTATACATTAGTGATGAGTTTGGCTGAAAAGAAGGAATAACATGAATGAAACAAAATCTGTTTAAGTCAAAATTACTTTGGGGAAGGTTAATAAAATGAGTTCTAGTGGGGAAGTGCTGGTGGCCTGCCTATTGGCCCCTCTACCATTGGACAGGAATCTGGAAAGAGATATATAGTGCTATCAGAAAAGCAAATACTACTTGAGCATCTGTAATTATGGGAAATCTTCACTTTCTAGATTTAGAAGGCTGGAGAAGAACTGCTTCTAAGGATGGTGAGGCCCAGGTATCACTGGTTCTGATAGCCAACACATTTCTTCACCAAACAGAGCAGGCTAAAGAAGAGATGGCAATTATTAGTGAGGTAACCAGAATTATCAGGCCTGAGGGATGTTCATAGATTCATGGGTAGATTCATAGATACTGGGGTCAGAAGGTGTGGTGGGCCAGTAGGGGACATTCCTGTATTGAGCTGCCCACCTCACTGCACCCAACAACCTGGGGTTCCCACTGCCACCATCCAAGGCTCTGGACTCAATTCTGGCTCTGCGCACCTTGGAAAATGCAGGCTGGCCTGATTGTCCAATGAGTACTAGCCCCAGTACAGGCACTTGGGGCACTTCCCCAAGTCAGGGGCTTATTAGGGAAGCCTCCCTTAGTCTACAGACCTAAGGGGCCTCCTAGGCATAATTTAGACCCACCCCTCAATAAGTCTCCCACACCGGTCACAAAAGAGAACTTTATTGATTACAAGGGGTAGGGCAAAAACAGGGTAAAAGATAGAGCAATATCAGAGGACTGTCAGAGGAATCCCATAGAGCAAACTAGAATGGCTGAGGTAGCTGTTTAAACACGCACCTGAGTTACTAAATATCTAGTCTGATCTCGAGTAGCTTACTCACATGCATCATCCAGAGGTGGTTGGAGTTTTTCTCTGGAGGCAGGTCACTCTTGGAGCATGTGGTTATGAGGAGAGAGCCCGTTTCAGAATCACCTGGGCGACCGCATGGCTAATGGCTGCCTTCTTCCTGGACCGGGTGTTTTTATCCCTTCACTGACCTCAGCAGCCCGGTCCAATCAAAGCTGCCAGTGCTGGTCACAAGCCAACCAATCTACAAAAGCATCACTGGCTACCTGGGCCCATGCGCTGGGCCAGGCTTTTTTCCCACCTGCCTAGGTGACCAGAACATTTGTCATGCAGACAAGGGAGGGAGATCTCCTCCCTGAGGAATTCAACACTAGCCTCTCATGCTGGCAGAGACAGATATCTGGAAAGGGGCACAGATGGTGGCATTTCTGCCACAGAAGGGACCTCAAAAGATCATCAAGTCTGACCCCCTGCCCCGGGCAGGAAAGAGTGCTGGGGTCAGATGACCTCAGCCAGATGCCTATCCAGCCTTCTCTTGAAGACCCCAAAAGTGGGAGAGAGCACCACCTCCCTTGGAAGCCCATTCCAATTTTTGACCACCCTTATCATGAAGAAGTAAGTTTTTCCTGGTATCTAGCCTAAATCTTCTCTGTCAGTTTGTGACGATTGCTCCTTGTCACCCCAAGAGGGACCCTAGTAAACAGAGTACCGCTGGTTTCTTGCTGCTCCCCCATAGTGAATTTCTGGGTGGCCACAAGATCACCTCTCAGCAATCAGGGGCTGAAGAATGCAGAGGCTGAAGAAGTCCAGGCACCTTAGTCTCACCTCATAGGGGTAGGCCTGTAAACCTTTAAAAATCTTTGACTCTGGTGGGATTTGAACCCACAACCTTTGAATGACATTTTATTGTAGAAGTTCAACATGCTATCCATTGCACCACAGAGCCAGGTTATTTTTGTTATCATTTGATTTCCTTAGAGATCAATTTTGGGGAAAGAGCCAATTTTTTATTTCCATTAATGACTCAGTCCAGAAGAGGATAGGAATATCCAACTAAAAGAACTGGTGAAGGGAGGAGGCGAAGGGGAGAGGGAGGGAAGGTGTAGCCCTCTTCTTTTGATTTTTCTAGCATTTTTAAACAACTTTTACAGAAGTAGGACATTGGCTGCGGTGGTGCCCCTGCCTTACCAGGTCATTCAAAAAATGTTGTAGGAGTACACACTCATATTCAAGTGAAATGAAACAGTGGAACCTGAACTACTACTCAAGCCATCTGGAAGAAGATGCTCAAACAATCCTGGGAGAATTGGACCTACTCACAAAAGCTAATAGTACCTCTTTTTCATGAAAATTTTCCAGTAGAGGATATAGAAAAAGAAGTAGAATAACTAGATGGGCCTGTTTAATAATCTTGTAAATATTATGTTAAAATTGTTTTGTGGAAAACTGCTGGCTTTACAAGTAACTTATCCTGTGATTGGGATTTGAGGAATTACTGATTTTAGTTTCATCCAAATTTACCTCCCAGAAATGCAAGAAAGTTGGCTTTTTAAGGATGAATCATTTTATTTACGAGACTTTGACTCTTCTTTAAAAGGGAATATTAAGCCTGAAAGAGGGTCAAGATCAGCAAATTTGGCCACTCTTGTTTCTACTAAACTAAGCATCATAACTAGCAGATTTACGTTCAGTGACATTTATTTTAAGCGTTACAGCATTATTTTCCCAAATAAATGTATACTTTAGCACTGAATGTCTGTACCGTTTGAACACGCATTTCTATGAGTCTTTGATGAACACATTTGAATCTCTCATTGATCTCTTTTATGTAAAAATTTCCTAGCCAGTGTGTATGATCTGTATATGCATCTACATATTTTATGGGCATGTCCACACATGCAAGCACGTGTGCTTGCAGTAGCTCAAATAGAAGCAGTGGAAATTTGAGCCAGTGCTTTTTGACTCCGTGCACATGCTCAGACATGCACTTAATTGTGGAGCAAATTGTGCCACTTCGGGCAAAATAACCCTGCCTGGTTCCTCCTGGATCTGGCCCAGGGCCAGCACCTTTGCTGTCCCCAGCAGTATAAAAAGCTGCCCTGTCCTGGCCTCAGCAGTACAAAAAGCTGCCCTGGCAAGTAGTTCTGGGCTACTCACTCTCAGGAGCATCTGGGGCCAGCTAATTGGTACCTGGGGACACTACCCCTTGTGCCAGCTGGATTGCTGAAGCAGCCCTAAGAGTTGCCTGCACCCTCTACCCACTGCAGCAGTCTGGCAGTAGGGGCTGCTGCCTGGCTGTGACCTGCTGCCACCTGCCAGACCTGGATGGGGACTGCACAGCCAGTAGAGGCATCTGCCCCTCTGAGCCAGCTGCCAATGGGCTGTGACTACAGGATTGGCCACTGTGTGGCACTACTGCCGTGCGTGCCCCCTGCCTGGCCACCTGGGCAGCTATTGCCCAGAATATGTTCTGGTTGTGGTGGCCTGCTTTGAGCTGTTGAAGCACAGCCAGCTGTGTCCAGCTTTGAGCAGCTAGGCAAAGGTGCCAGCTTTGAGCAGGCAGGGTCCTGCCACTGGCCTCCCTAGCAGGAATTCTGGTGTTCCCTATTGGAAAACTGATAAATCCCTGATTAAAAAAATCCCAAAGTCACTCTTTAAAATACCCCCAAATCCATGTTCCTCCACAAGTAAAACAAAAGACCACTACAAAGAGAGAGATAGAGAGCGTGAGACAGTGACCAGTTAGACAATATTTTATTGGCGTATCTACAATGTTAAAGCACTGGCTGTTGGGGAGCTATAGCCACACAGGGGTTATGGCCCCCACACAAGGCCTGTGGCCCCCCAGCTGGGGCTACAGCCCCCCAACAGGGGCCAAATGGCCCCTGCAGGGACTACAAACCCCCCAGCAGGGATTATGGCCCCCCCAACAAGGGCCAAAAGACCCTTGCAGGGGCTACCCCCCCCCACAAGGCCCACATGCCCCCCCCCAGTCCCCCAGGTGCTGCCCCACCTGGCCCCATCCCCAGCCAGCTGCTGCAGCCTCATCAGGGCTGTCACCCTGCCATGCACTGTGTGAGCGGGGCCCCAGTGACCCTGATGGCTGCTCCAACTGCTGGTAAGTGCTGTTTTTTTTTTTTACTTTGCTGATGCCAGGGTTGGGGAGGGGGAGCAGGCAGTGGGGACCTCGGCGAGCAGGCAGGGGATGGGGCCAGGCACTGCAGGGATTGGGGGGCTAGGGGAGTGGGTGGGGCCAACAGGGGTCCTCCCCATAGTCCCCTACCCCCTTTTCCAGCCCCCTCCAACCCCTTACTCACAGCACTGGAGCCCTGGTGCTGGACACACAGCTGTGTGTTCCACACCAGGACAAGCAGCCAATCATAGAGACCCTCTGGCAACCACAGAGTCTCCATGGAGGACTCCGCCTCCAGTTGCCTCAGTCAGTTGGGTTGCCTCAGGGATTGGGTTGCCAACTTTTTTTAACTTCATTTTTTTAGATTTTCTCCCTGTGCTGCAAACTTGTCTGGATGCACCCTCTCTGGGTGAAAGAGGGTAACAGAAATGCAATCCATGCATATGTGTGAAATAGGCTATTCATGCTGCTAGAAAACTTTCTTTTTGGTACACAAAGTGAAATTGAATTCCATCCTCTGTCTGTTGGCCCTTTCCAAAATTGCTTTTAATCTCCACCACTGAGTTAGAATTCTAATAAATCAACAACACCATAATCATGCTTCTGGGGATTTTATCTCAGAAGAAAGTTATTGGTAGGGGGTCTACCAAATTTAAGGCAGCTTCCAGCCAATTTTGCAGGCAGACCACGAGATGGGCAGCCATTTCCATGGGCTGAGTGCAGCAGGTTCCCCCATGACTCTGGCTAGGAAGTCCCAGTAGTCCTGCCCCTGCCTGCAGATTGCCACATGGCCCCAAACCACAGTTTAATTACTGTGTTTAAGCCTGAGGAAGCCATTAATCCACACATTAGTAAACTGAGTGATTCCCAAAGCAGGTGGGTGGAACATGGATGGGATTATACAAATGATGAAAGGACGGGCAGGGAAGGGATTGGGATGGTGAGTTTGGAGGTGGGGTTATGCAAAATGACAGGGAATAGAATGGAGGTGGGAGGCGGGGGACAGGGGGGAACACAGGGTGGATGCAGCCCTGCCCCCCGGTCTCTTTTACTGGACTAAGCCTACATCAGGGCCTCAGCCTCCGATATGCTCCCTCTCTCCCCATTTCTCCCTCCCCCCATGCTTAAGGATGCAAGGGCTTCCTGGCCTTTTCCCTACTTGCAGCTTTTCTTTCCCCCTCAAACCCACTCTGAAATTTGCACTTTTTTGTAAGGCTTGCACTTTTCACGGAGACCACCTGACATTGCAGTTTCTGTGAAAATCATGAGATCAGAATTTTGGTAGGTCCCTAGTTATTGGATCAACAAGGACTGACGTGTCTCTAGATAAGCAACAAAGTATTCATGAATGTAAACAAGACAAAGATTTTCCCTTAGGTCAAATCACTGGTATTATTTTCATTCCATAAAAGTAGGTGACAAATGATTCTGAGGATTAATAACAAATTCAAGTCTAAAAGGTAGCTTCTGACATTTACCTAGGTATTTCCTGGGATAACAGAGGTCTAGCTACAGATCTGTAATATATTTGTCAAGGAAAAACCGCATTCAGGAATAATCATCCCATTATCATTGATAACTGTTTTGTGCATTTGATTTATAACTATAATTCCACCCAGAGTGAAAACTTCATGCAGGTCTAAGTTGGAATTGACTTTTGACTTCATCTAATGTCAGAAGTTGTCTCCAAGGGATACTTACACGAGCTGGTAGAAATTTTAGTCTACCTTCTTTCAAAAACCAAGTATATTCAAGGGGTGGCTGGCATGAAGTCAGTTTAACTAACCCTATTTCCATTACAAACTGTATTTTTAATTCTTCCTATTTTCATTTCTATATTAACAAAGCCATGGAAGTTTTAGATGAGGTCCAATATTCAGTCCCTCACCCATCCAAAAAAAAAAAAATTCTGGTTGGTTCTCCATCATGTAGTGACATTGTTTTGTAATCTCATCCTCATCCTGAGCTTGAAGCATACATTATAGAAGGTTCATTCTTTTGGCTGACAGAATAAATAAACTACTAGAAAATGAAAATAATGTTTTTTAGCTATGGACAAATACAATAGGATACTGGGCAGGTATGCTATTTCCCTTAAAGTGCATGAGTCACTAGTTTACTGGAAATGTGTGATTAAAAGATATTCTAGGATGCATCAAACTAGGCATGAACTGTGCTGATGTTGTCTAATATCCACTCTGTAACAGCATCTCTAAATCCCCTTCAATGTTGTTTTTGTAATAGGAGTGGTATTGTCAAATTTGGCCGATGCAGGCTACAGGATTAAAAGGAACAAAACTATTAATTGTTCACAGTTCCCCCATACTTTTAATGTTTTACTGAGAACATTATTCTATACAGATACCCTTTGTTTTTCTGTGTGAAATATTTTTTATTAGTTTTATTCATTTTTTAATATTTGTATTAGTTTTATTAGTTTTTTTATAGTTTATTAGTTATTTCTTATCTATTGGGTAAACTTTGTATGTCTCGTCTGCACTGATGTTTTACTGAAACTGGTACTGCTCCAAAAGGTTGGTAGTTGTGGAAAAACTAATCAGCCCCATGTTATCTGCACCAATTCTGAGTAGAGTAAGTGACTCAATAGCAAAAATGTCAGACTGGCTGATCCGTGCTATTGCTTCCACTGCTGATAACATCACTGGAGCTGTACCAGTGCTTGAGCAACAGTTAAGGATTTTCAGAATACTCTGTGCTGCCACAGCATGGATGTCTTAGTTTCTAGAGCCACAATTCTGCAGTTGGATATGACCAGGGCTCCCATCTACCTAGATGGAAGCTGGACTTGTCAATAAAGACTGAACCACCTTTTGCTATAGCTGCTTGTTTCATAGTTTCATAGTTTCATAGTGCCTAGGGTCAGAAGGGGCCTAGAGCAGGCCATCTAGTCTGACCCCCCGCCAATGTGTTCCTCTACAAACTTTTTTTTCTACCCCTACCAACTTTTAAAAAATTAATCATAGAATCACAGAAAATTAGGGTTGGAAGGGACCTCAGGAGGTCATCTAGTCCAACCACCTGCTCAAAGCAGGACCATCCCCAACTAGATCATTCCAGCCTGGGCTTTGTTGAGCCAGACCTTTCTAGATGACAACCTCTCTGGATAACCTGTTCCAGTGCTTTACTACTCTTCTAGTGAGAAAGTCTTTTCCCCTAACATCCAACCTAAATCTCTCTTGCTGCAACTTGAAACCATTACTCCTTGTTCTGTCATCTGTCACCACTGAGAACGAAATGTTTTGCATCTCAGTTCTGGCTACATTTTAAATATATGGGCTGAATCCTGCCTTTTACAGTAACCTCAGGTTGGTCAGTAAAATTCAACAACAAAGCTGATGAAAACTACTCCAAACTCTCCCTTTTTTACGGAAATTTCTGGATTGCATAGGCCACCTCTTCCCAACTTCTCTAGCAAGGGGCTGCTCAGGAAAGGAGTTAAAGTGTTACTGCATGTTGAGGGTCCATGGCTTGCAGGTAGGCATATTCATAGATTCATAGATGTTAGGGTCGGAAGGGACCTCAGTTAATCATTGAGTCTGACCCCCTGCATAAGCAGGAAAGAGTGCTGGGTTTAGATGACCCCAGCTAGATGCATATCCAACCTCCTCTTGAAGACCTCCAGGGTAGGGGAGAGCAACACCTTCCTTGGGAGTTTATTCCAGACCTTGGCCACTCTGACTGTGAAGAAGTTCTTCCTAATGTCCAGTCTAAATCTGCTCTCTGCTAGCTTGTGGCCATTATTTCTTGTAACCC
>JAGPOW010003316.1:154862752-154875412 GCA_030014935.1 Caiman crocodilus | reverse complement strand
TCCAGACCTTGGCCACTCTGACTGTGAAGAAGTTCTTCCTAATGTCCAGTCTAAATCTGCTCTCTGCTAGCTTGTGGCCATTATTTCTTGTAACCCCCCAGGGTGCCTTGGTGAATAAAACGTCACCGATTCCTTTCTGTGCCCTGGTGATGAACTTATAGTCAGCCACAAGGTTGCCTCTCAACCTTCTCTTGTGGACGCTGAAAAGGTCCAGGTTCTCTAGTCTCTCCTCGTAGGGCTTGGCCTGTAAGCCCTTAACCTTATGAGTGGCCCTTCTCTGGATCCTCTCCAGGTTATCCGCATCACTCTTGAAGTGCGGTGCCCAGAATTGCATGCAGTACTCCAACTGTGGTCTGACCAGCGCCCAGTAGAGGGGAAGTATCACCAATTTGAATCTATTTGTCATGCATCTGCTGATGCACCATAAAGTGCCATTAGCTTTTCTGATGGCTTCTTCACACTGCCGACTCTTGTTCATCTTGGAGTCAGTTAGGACTCCAAGATCCCTTTCCACTTCCGTGCCACCCAGCTTGTCAGTAGGTATGCTGGACATTTTTCCTCCCCAGGTGCAGCACTTTGCATTTCTCCTTGTTGAATTGCATTCTGTTGTTTTCTGCCCACTTGTCTAACCTGTCCAAGTCTGCTTGCAGCTGTTCCCTGCCCTCTGGCATGTCCACTTCTCCCCATAGCTTTGTGTCATCCACAAAACTTGGACAGAGTACATTTCATTCCTTCATTCATATATTAAGGTAACCTGGTACTGCAGGCCATACTGTCTCCCTGCATCTTGGGAAAAGGTAGCATAGGATATCACCTTCTTCCCCCACCAAACTTTTTGCTGAGCCAAGCTAGTTGGATGTGAGAACAGATCTCCTAAGTGTGATTTAGCTTATTTTTATCACTTTTCAGTCAACTTTGTGGCTACAGTTGTTGTGATCTTGAAACTCCCTGTTAAGCATGTCCACCAGGTCCAGTTGGTATGAAATATAGATTGGTGTTGGGGATGAAATTTAAAAGCAAAATGAACCTTATAAATCATTACAAAAGTCATTACAAGCAAAAGTCCAGGGAACACTCAGAGTTGTGGTATGGTACTGATTGAAATACAAATGACGTGCAAAAATACCTCATGCTCTGAATGCTAATATCATTGACATAACTGCCATAGAACTGTGATAGTAGTCACTGAGCACATCTACATGAGATGCTTTACTGCACAGTGGACTAATTTGCTGTACACTAAAACATCCCTATCTATACATGTGCAGCACTTAGGGGGTAGTAGACTAATTTACTGTGTTTCTGGATAGTCCCATTAGATACAAGTGGTATCTGGCAGTGCAGTAAAGTATTGCACATAAACCACTTGTACATAGCAACATTGGGATTAGTTTACTCTGGAGCTGGAGTATATTCAGTCGCATTAATTGCATGTCTATATGCGTCCACTGTATATACAGATTAGTGCTGGCTGATAACAACAATTCTGCTTTGTGAACATTTTCAAGGTTTCTGTATTTGTCGCTGTTAAAATACAGTTGCCAGAAAAAGGGAGTAGGGTGTCCCTTGTTACACGATAGTCATGTTCAGAGAAGTTACCCAGGAAGTAGGAAACCTCATTTCCTCCTGAGGCTGATGAAGTTCAAAGTCACATCTCCCACCTCCTGGGAGAAAGCCCTCACAACCAAACAATAAATTGGTCTGGGTGGGGAACCACTTGTTTCCCCATTTGTTGAAGCTGGGCCACGGTGGAGAAAAAAATTCAATATAAGTTGGTTTGGTGGGAGGCAGATTAAGAGGGAGAAGAATTCTGTAAGCTACGGATAGGGCATTCGCTTGTGAGTGGGGGGTTTGGTCCCTTCTCCCAGGCTTATTTATATATTATGGTCAAATCCTGTTTGAATATGCAAAAACAGATAAGATGAAGAAAGAGTCCTATGAAGGGGACAATAACTTGTGTCTCTCTCTCTCCTGAATGAGAAATACCCCAATCATTAAGTTACAAAATCTTCTCTTCATTTCCTAGTAAACTGTAATGAAAAGCTTGATTTTGATGAAGTGGTGTTATTCCACAAAGTCATACTTTTGCTGAAACATTTTCCCTCAGCTCTGACAGGTAGTCTACTTTCTGGCAAATAAAAGTATTTAATATATTGCATTTCTGGAATTATTCACCAACTTCTGTTTATACATTCACCAGTGGAACACTTTTCATCAAAATGCTAAGTAATGTGGCTCTTACGGACAAATCATATTTTAGATGCATGTAGATTGAACTTTTATTCATTATATATAAAAAGTGGCCTATACATATTCATGTATAGCCTGTACAAAGTGTGTGCTATTCATACGAAGAAGTATCGCTTTGGGCAGTAGCAGAAAACACAGTGGCTCACCAATACCTATCTCCGATAACTTTCCTGTTGTATTACAGAGTACAAGAGGGATTTTTGAAACCACTGCATGGGCTGTAATATATCTCTTCCGTAAATCCAACTAACTGATAATTGGGAACCAGATAATATGGACCCACATGTATGGAACTAAGGCATGAGCTAGTTAAGGTTAAAAGTCAGGGAATAAGTGAAGAAGTAAGGGCTCATGTTAGAAGTCAAGATTCAGGCCAGGGGTCAAATCAACATCAGAACCTGAAATCAGGATACAAAGCCAAGAACCAGTAGTCTTGGTTTAAGGTCACACCAGGAATGCAGAACCTGGGGCAGAACTTAGGGATCAGGACAAGAGTGGGGGCCATGATAAACAAAGGGACCACATGAGGAGCCAAGGCCTAGGCAGCACAGAACATTTTTATACATGTAAGCACTGCAGTGCTGGGCACTTTGAAAAGTGCTTGGTGCTGCATTGTTTACAGTTGTGTAAACATCAAAATGCACGTCAGCACTGAGAAAATGGCAGCGGTACACTTTTAAACTAGAATACATAGAAGGTGTTTTAGTTCAAAAGTGCACCGCTGCCATTTTCTATATGGTGACGCACATTTTGCCACTTATACAACTGCATGCAGGACAGGACAGCTTGCATCAGCTCACGTGTGGATCCCCAGCACATTGCTGGACAAAAGAGTGTATAAATGCCCACAGAGATCAGCACAATAGAGGAAACAAGACTGGGATTCTATCCTGAGGCCTTCCCTCTTGTAGCCAGTCATAGAATGAGGCACAGCTAGATGCAGTGAGGTAGCTCTATGGCAGATCTTGGGCATGGTGCAAGCCCTTCACCTTGACGCACAGGGCAGTAGCATGATTTTAGTCTGACCGCCTACTCTTTACTCTGTTCTGCTTACATCTCCTGTACTCTCCCAAACAACAGAGCTGAGATGTAGGTAATAATACATGCCATGACAGAGGTGGATATCCTCAAGCCCCTCATTCCTAGCATGGCCATGTTCAGTTCAGAAAATTATTACTAATGAACATGTTCATGTAGTACCTAAACAAGCCACTGAACACTTAAAATCTAAAGAAAGGCATAGGAAGCCTTGCTCGCCTCCCTGACAGGAAGATCTGTGCTCCAAAGACTGCTACCATAGTCACAAATCACCATAACTGAAGGGCAGAGATAGGATGGTGATAGTTTCATACTCATTTCTCCTCCATCCAGGCCTGCATAGGTGATGGATTGAGAAGGAATAGAGTTGATTCTCCACGACCAGCAGTACAGGCATGGTGCACAGTAAAGAGAAAAGGTTTCTTATGTTTCTATAAATGTACACTGGTTCCTGTAAAACCAGAATTTTGTTGGTGGGTATGTATTACCCTCCAGTTAAAAAGGTGATTTCTTTCTTTCATGCTTTGCATGTGCAAAACTTTTAACCATCATTGACCATACTGCCAGTAGATATACGTTGGAGATATGATGCATTACAGGCAATGTTTGGTTACCTGTTTTGATCACACCTTATTATATGAGTTCTTTTTGGAAAGAAATTATAATTAGAGTTAACATAGTTTTGAACACAGCACTCATACCTTTGGCAAATATGCGTGGTCTTGGATATATTCTTAAGGAAGTCAAAATGAATCTTTTCCAGATTGCACTCTTCCAAAGAGGACATGCAAGATTATATCACTGCATTTGAGGTGTAGGACATCTCCAAAGGTTGAAATCTGGTATGATGAGATGGCACAGCTGGCATCTATGCTCAGAGTTATACTTAACAGACTTAACTGTTTAGAAAAGTTTAGTATAATTTGGAAGGTGTTCTTAGAACATTTTTGTAATTAAAATATTAATCCTTTTACAGGACTCATTTCTTCTTTTATCCCTTCCTCTCCCCTTTTTTCTTTCTTTTCCCCTTTATAATTTATTGTTTGTGACAGACATGCAAATAGTTCATGTACAGTTCATATACATTTCTGATTTCTGTTTGAATTAAAAAAAAATAAAACATATTGCCCATGATCTTTTCCTGACTATCTCCTGTTGTTTTGGTGTACTCTCAGGCAGGCTGTGGTGTGAGCAATCCAGCAGGCTACCCTTGATAACCAGACACACCGACTCCAAAATCACTTAATTTACAATCGTTTGTCTGATCCCAGTTCTAAATGCAAATCATGTAAAACTAGAGTAATCCAGTTCACTTCAGTGATTATTCCAGATTTACCCTTTCAGTACCTTAATGTCTCTTCTAGTGGAGACAAAGAAGTGGCACCAGTGGCACCACCCATAGCAGCCCTGTGATGTTTAAGTTTGGTGAAATCACCTTTACATGATGTTTCTAGAACAGAGTTGGCACCTTTTAAATGTTACTCTTTTCTTTAAAAATAGAGCAAATCATTTGCATTGGTCACTATACTTGAGTGTTGTAAACAAAAGCATCTTGAAACTAGCTTACACTCAGGCACTGGCAGCAGTCTACTTGTTCACATCAGGCCCAAAAAGCAAGTAAATTACTTGGGGAGTTAGCATTTGCAGAGCTCTGTGTTGCCATGGGTAGGCTGCCAGCAGTATTCAGGCTAGATAGTTTAAAGCCAGGTAGGGTGTATTTGCACTCCATTGTAGTTTCCGCACAGTGACTAAAAAGGTATAGCTGATTTAAAATTATTTCTTGATAACCTATTTTTCCTATTGACCTTTTCAAAGTAACCTGATTAGTTCTGTAGCCATTTTTAAATTCTTCCTGTAGTTTCCATTTTCAGTGTTATGATTCTATAGGTCATTAGTTTGCTCAGGATCAGGAATGGCTGAGGCCCAGGTTTTGCCTGTTAACCTGGTTGGTAACTGCTTTTCCCACCTCTAGGCCACTCTAACTTCCCAGGAGAGTACCTTGACCACCAGGTGTACAATAGCTTGTGTATAGGTGTTCTCTACCCTGTTGAAGAAGCTGGTACATGCATTCACTTATTGGGTGAGTGATCTAACCACCAGACACTCAGGCAAATGGTAGTTGGTGGTGAAATTGCCAGTGTCTATACTTTTCTGTGAAATTGGCCATGGTTGCTGGGCTTTGTGCTAAACTCACTGCTGTTGGTATAAGTTAGGCTTGCTTTAAAGATACATTCTACGACCAATGGCAAGAGACAGGCACCTATCTCATAGCTGCAGGGAACTACTTAACTGCCACCTAAGTCGTGGTAGGGATTTCAGACAACTACTTCACTTTCTATTGGCTGAACTGGGTATCTCCCCACTTAAAAGTGCTCTCCCTACCTCAGGCATTCTCCAATCAGGATATGTCTAACTTCTGTTTTTGAATTTCAGTCCTGGGGCGCGGCCGGACAAGCGTGCATGTGCAGGGATGTGCGTTTGCTGAAGCAAAAATAACAGTGGCACAAATATGTGCTGCTGTTTTTTGCTGCTGTGTATGACACTGCATGTGGGGTTTGGTGTGTGACAAAATGCTTCAGTCATTGCACCATTTCTCCTGGCTCCTGGCTTGCTGAAGGAGCTAGTGGAAAACTAGAGGAGGAAGATTGAGCCTCCATGCCTGCTGGCATATGTCACTGGAGCATGCACCATGGCTTTTTGCTACTAGAATTTTCTAGTAGCAAACTTTGTCCCCATGCTGAAAATATGCAGTACAGAGCATGTTTTAATGTACTGGGTGTGTGGTCTGTGATGTCACAAAAATGTTGTGGTGCTACAAACTGCACATACCTGCACATCTGGATCTAGTGCTGAAGGCACACTTCTACTTTTGTGGCAAGATAATGCTCAGTGTTGCCTCAGCCAGGTTGCTTCTTGAATCTAGGTCCAGGCTGTGAGTTCCATTAGGCAGCTGGGCACCTAATTCCCACCTTGTGAATGTAGCCCTTTCTCTAGCATTTTCTTAGGTCCTCCTTTAGTGATGAGGACCGTAAGAGTACCTAAGGTAAGCTTAATCATCTATCAGGGAGTAACATTGGCTGTGTCTACATGAGACACTGCCTGTGCAGTTATTACTGCACAGTTACTTAGTACTTGTATACCCAAGTACTCAATGACTGTACAGTAACTACTGTGTAGTCATGCCCCCCCCCATATGGCTTCATAATGATGCTGACTGTGCAATAGCTTGTTACTACTGTGCAGTAGCTGGTTACTGCTGCACAATAATGTCACATCACAGTTTATGCACCACCATGCTAATGCACAGTACTAATGAGATACTGTGAGTAGTAACAAGCTACAGTGCAGTAAGTGTCTCATGTACACGCAGCCACTAAAGAGCAAGCTCAGAAATTAGCAGATAAATAAACTTCTTTGAAGGCACTCAAGGCCCTAGCATGACTTATCAAGATCCCAGTTCTCTTGAGAGCAGAGCCAAGAGTGTGGGAATAAGGAAAATATTTACCAATTATAGAGCTATTGTTTTGGGCTCTAGTGTAAATCAGGAGTAACTTCATTTAAATCAATAAAATTATACAGACAACACTTGCACCACGGCATCTTTCCTGCAGAATCTTCACAGCATGACTTTAACCCAGAAGGGAGGCATTTATACTGGAGTAAAGCACTATGTCATTTGTTTTCTTCGTTGTTTACATCAATGAAAAGACTGATTTCACCAGTGCACAAGTGTCCTATGTCCAAGTCGCAGTTTGATTGCTTCTGTCAATAGGAACACTAAGATAGCACGCTATTTGGACATGTGTGAAAAAAATTTCTAGAAGCACATGAAAGAGCAATATAATATCTTAAAACCAAATTCTCAATTTTGCAGAAATGGATGAGGTCATCAAAAGTGGACTTCTATATTTATATCAATGTGCTGTCTCAGTCCAACCCCTACCACTACTATAATAATTTAAAAGCAACAGATGGCACTGTCTGTCTTCTCTTAGGGTAAATCCTGCTGTGTGTCCGAAGGGTTTCTACTGAATGTCAGTCTTCTATTGTCTCTTAACAAGGTCCTTCCAGGCACCTTTACTTCCTGGGAGGGGGAATGGGAAAGAGGGCTACTGTGTGTGTGTGTGTATTTGCACTCACATGCAATGTACTATTCTTGTGAATTGTTTTCTTCACATTAGTTATCTTTGTCTCCCATATTGTGACATTTTTTTCTTATTTGATTTCCTTTTTTTCAACCCTTTGTTACCTTACATACATATATCTAATTGGAGTAAGCAATGCCTACTGAATAGTTAGTTTTAACTCTCTACTTATTTCCAGCACACTAAATACCTCAAATGTTCTCACTAATCGGAAGGAGAAAATGAAAATCCTCCTTCTGCAGAAGTTACACTGGCTTTTCTTTTACCACACATCAAAGAACAACGTTTTCGTATCTTCTCTGTCCTAAGGATCTTTATAAAGCTTCCACTTTCATCCTTTAACTTATTGCACTGCAGGTATCTTATCTAATGTGCCTAACCATACTCCTTGGAATTGCTGATCTGATTGATGTTCCTTAGCTTGTGTGTTATTTTTTCATACAGGGATGCATTTCCTGTGATCCTTTTTCTTGAAATTTTCGTGGCTAGGAAATGGTTTTGGGGTTAGAATTTTCCTCTTTGATAATATGGTTGGATACATATTCAGTTTTTAAACCTCTGGGCTGCATTCAGCATTGGTTGCTGCTAGAGAAACTCTGCTAAACTCCAGGACCCACTGTGCTGTTCTGGAGTGGCAATCATTAGATAACTGAAGAGAAAAAGGAAAGAACCAAGTAAAAAAGATATAGTATGGAAATGTATTTGCTGTTCAACCATTGTTAAGTGGACATTAAGTTCATGGGTCTGTGCCAATTGTGTTTTCATCTGTATAACTGAAAAAAAGTTGATTCTTCCAAGCTATTTTGACTTATTTCTTGAAATCCCCTAATTTTGGAATGAGTGTCTTAAAATTCCCTGAGTTAGAAAACTGGTTCAAAGAAATGAAATTGTCTTGGAAACAATCCTTACAGCACTGAAGGGGAGAACAGCTGAGTGCAAGGATAAAGTCACTTTTTCACTATGCAGACCTAGGAAAAATTATGATTTCTTTTTAACAAATGCAGTTGGAAAATGCATTTTCCTATTACATTTATGTACCATAAAAATGCCTTTGGAGCCTTGTGCAAAAAGCTTGTGGTAGCTAATGGTTGACCTGCATAAGACAAAGATAGGACTAGGTGCTGCTGAATGACCCAGCAGCATAATGTTCTGTAAATACACCCTGCAGAAGTCAGGGATGAAATTAGCAAAGCTCAGTGCAGGGAATGATATTTCCATCTCATCATCACCACATTAGGCTGTTTCATTGTGGGTAACAGTGCCCTGAAGGCAAACTAACTGCTGAGGATAAGTGAATTTTAAAGAAAACCAAGATTAAGGATGGAGAAATCATTTTAAAAGTGCTTCAGATTTATTAACTTGGGGACCCTACAACTCCCAATCTCTACTGATTATTTAAGTGGATCTCAGGATTAATCAGCCCCCTACTGACATTATTCTGATTTCTGGCCAGCTACAGGAGAGAGAATAATGGTTTTGAGGGAAATGTAGCCTGCTTAATACTTTCTGCAAAATACAGCCCTTATATTCTACATGTGCTGCAAGATATTGAACAAATATAAATTAAGCCTTACTTTATGTTACAATGAATTTTAGTAGAGCCAAATAAGTTTGCCATAGGGATCTAGTTCCAAAAAATTATCATAAACTGAGCGAAGGCCATATCTTGGGGAACTCATGTGCCCATTGCTCCAAGGTAAGAAGGCATTTTGTTGAACTAAAATTCAGGGCCTGTCCTGTCTAAGGCATTTTGTTTTACAGGAGGTAAACTCCCCCTGTCCAGCCCCTGATTTTATGAGTGCACATGTAAAGAAGCATGTATAATCAAGCATTTTTAGACAAAGTCAGCTGTGATGTCTTTTCTCACCAGTTAATCAGGCCTGAGCCCACCTAATACTCTGAGCTGAGACCTTCAGGGAATGTGCTGCAGGAAGGAACATGGCCCACTTCCTTCCAAATAGGATATTAATATCTTTTCACCAAAGGAAAAGTGGCTCCTTGTAGCTTAAATATAAAACTGAGATCCTGATTTCTCAGGCTCAGTAAAGATCATAGGACACTTTTTGGTAATTTTGAAGACATTTACTCTTGTGTATTGTCTCATTTTGATGGGGATCAAGTAGATTCTACCTTCTACAGTTAAGGTTCACCATTGCTTTAATAGAAGGGGCTGTTGTTTTAACCTCAAGTACCTGCACTGCTGTCACTCTGCTCCTCAGAAATGGCTTGCCATAGCATAGACAGTAGGTGAAATAGACTCACTGTTACTTGTATAAGCATACTCATGTAACTACATGTAGACTATATGCACATATAAATGTGCCCAGTTTAAACTTAGCTAACATTATAGTAATAGTGAAATAAATGTCTCAACACAGTGTTTTACACCAGCATAAAAGTAAATTTAGGTTAAACCAGTACAACTTTTTGTGTGCAGGCAAGGCCTTACTGCTATTAGAAAAGGCTTGTGTTTGTTGCCCTCTTATGTGCCAATATGAATCTACCTGCAACACCTCAGTAAAGAAGCCATATAACTTCTGGTTCAGCAGGTAATGCATGAGAAACAGCATAGTATGCTGTTTCAGCACATTGTTGCCTGGCATGATATGTGTCCCTTGTAACTGCAGTGCACTGCAGTATGGGGTCTGTCCTGGGCCTGGTGCCAATCAATGTATCTGTTAACAATTTAGATGCTGGCATAGAAAGCTTGTGGATGATGTGAAACTGGGAAGGGTTGTGAATACGCTGGAGGATGCAAGCGCAATTCAGAAGGATCTCAACAGATGGGGAAGTTGGACTAGAGCTAGCAGGATGAAGTTCAAAATGGACATGTGAGGTGTTACAAACCCAACTACAAAATGGGTGATCTCTGCCTGGATGGAAGCACTATGGAAAAAGTCTTGGTAGACTACTGACTGTACATTAGTCTGCAGTGTGATGCAGCCACACAAAAGGCAAATGCAGTTTTGGTCTGCATCAACAGAAGCGTTAGGTGGAAGGCACAGGAGGTGAGAGTGCCTCTTTACTCAACAATGGCTAAGCCTCATCTGGAATACTGTGTGCACTTCTGGGCTCCACATTTGAAAAAAGACCTGGAGAAATTAGAGAAGGTCTAGAGGTAGGCAACAAAGATGATCAAGGGCTTGGAAGGCAAGTTATACAAGGAGAGACTGAAGGATCCAGGCACGTTCAGCTTGTGGAAAAGGTACTTAAGAGGAGACATAACACCAGTCTTCAAAAATTTGAAGGGCTGCCATAAAGAAGAGACAAAACCCTTTTTTCTCTTGCTGCAGAGAGGAGGGTGCAGATCAATGCCTTGATGTTGCAGCAAAGTAAATTCAGACTGGAAATCTGGAAAAAAGTCTTCACTGTAAGTATAGTGAGGCAATGGCAAAGACCGCCTAGGGAAGTTGTGGATGCTTCATCACTGGAAATGCTCAATAAGAGGTTGGACAACCACTGGTTGGGGATGATCTAGGCATAGCTATTTCCCATGCTTCTGGGTTTTGCTAGTTGCTCTCTCTTCCCCCACTTCCTTTTTCTGCTATATGTTTTTGTGTGTTTTTAAGTCTCCCCAGAGGCATTGGGTGTTCACTACAGCTAAGGCTGGGGACCGTGGTTGGGGTGTACTAATTCTCTTGCTAGAAACAAAGCGGGAGGTTCCTGGCTAGAGGGTCTTACCCCTCTGCTCAGGATCAGACCAATCAGCATATTTGGGGGCAGGAAGGAATGCTACCCCATGGTCAGATCAGTACACTGTTGAGGTTTTTGCCTTATGTTGTAGAGGGAGATGCGATTCTCTGACCAGGACCTCTTGAGTGTATATTGACAATAGTTTACAGAAACAGTATGTTGGCTGCCAGGGTTCCCCTGCTTTACTTGTGACAGGATAGAGTGTTAGGCCTGTGCTATGGCAGGATTGAGGGTAGGCTTGTGTAGAGTTTAGATTATGATTGTATGGGATGGTTTGGATAGGGATGATTCTGCCTCAGGCTACTTCTCTATGACTAGATGACAAAGAATCATGAACAATACTGCAAATATATTAAGCACTCAGGGCTGAATTATACTATATAAATTAAATGCCTTTTTCAACTTGGGGAAAAAAAAGGCTTTATTATTGTGAAAGAAACCAGATTTCCATGTGGTAAAAAGTTAACAGGTGCTGATATTGATTCAAATCACTATTTACTTTTAAAAATGTGATGCTTTTTCTCAAGTGCCTAACACAATTGCAGCAGGCAGTGATAGATACAACAGACATTGACAGAGAAGTAAGAAGTTGAGGCTCACATGTGTCTTCAAGTCTTACTGCAAAGGAAGGAAGGAAGAGAAAGTTGCCAAAAGAGTTGTGCCTTGAGATGGAATATGTGTTCACTATGTGACAATGAATATCATCATCACTACAAAAGGGCAAGAAATACAGAAACCATGGATCTCAGACGAAGAGTTGCAGCATATGGAAAAGCAAAGAAAGATCAAGGTAAGGAAACCCTGGAAGCAGACAGCCTGGAGGGAATATGCATTGATGAACAGACATCTTTAAAGGTTGGTGAGATATAAGAAATTGGCTTTCTTCAACTGGAGAGAAGAGGTTTCTCAGAAAGATACCCAAGAGACTTTTCTTTTAATACTTTGGCAACATTTATGCAACAAGTAGGGCCAATAAAGTATTAGGGAGTTGTAAGTTCAGTGGAAAATTGAAAAGAAGCAGTACAGCACATCTGCCAAACCAAAAATTGATATCCTAAAGTAAAAGTCCTGACTGAGGGAGAAAAGGAAGAATGCATTTTGACCCACTGCAACATGGGATGTGGCCTATTGGACTTGCTCTTCAGAAAGACATTGTAACTACTGCTGGATACAGCAAAAGTTAAAAGGGGAAGGCTTCTGGATGGGATGACCTAACACTGCTGGAGATCAGTGTACTGCATGAGTCGTTAGTGTGGAGCAGATGGCTGGTGCCATGCCGAAAAAAAAGCCTTAGCTCAGTTCCTTTGTGAGAAACAATGCAGGCACACATGCAAAGCAACACAACTGCATCATCTGAGTCACTTCCACAGAAAGGGAAAAACATCCCCAGAAGGGAATAGAAATTAAAATGAAGGGAAAACCCATGCAGATTAAATGCGGGAGCTCCAGGCAGAGGTGAGCAGGCTGTGGGGGATTTGAGAGGCAGAGCATGAAATTGACATGTATTTCTGTTCTCTGCAGGGCCAGAAACCTA
>JAGPOW010003316.1:154850959-154861177 GCA_030014935.1 Caiman crocodilus | reverse complement strand
TTCCCTTAAGGAAATCAACAGCAAAAGATGTAGTTACAGCCATCAGGCGCTACATAGCGGTATGGAAAACTCCTACCGAAATTCAGTCTGACGGGGGACCCCCATTTAATTCAAAAGCTATTGAACACTTTGCTGCTGAACACAATATTAACTGGCACCACCATCTTCCAAAGTACTCAAAAGAAAACAAACTGGCACTGTTGCTCTATAACTTCTCTTTTATTTTTAGGTCCATTTCTAAATTCTCTATTCTTGGTTTAACAACCCTTCAGGTCACTAATGCAACCTTGATCAATCTGTCAGAACATTTTAGCAATCTTCCTGATCTGCTCTACTGCAATGGCAATTCCCTATTTGTCACAGACTGTTCAGTCTCATCATCAATAATAGAATTAGTCTATGAATGATTTTCAACTTGTCCTTATAGATCTTGAGCAGATGCTTAAAATCCTTTATAAGATTTACCCTTTACTGGCAATTGCTAAGTTTGAGGAGGGGGTTATCTTTAATCAGGGTAATTTTGACTAGTTAATTTCAATCTTGTCAACCCCTGGAGATCTGCAGACTATGCTTAAGGGGTCCATGAAAGATGAGTATGATCAATCAAAAGTATGTGAATGATCATACTTACTCCATTCACAATTGTTTAGGGGTCAGCAAATGAAAAAGGTTGAAAACCATTGCTATCAAGGAAGGAGCTTGTAGTTTGCATCCAGTCTAGTTCAGGTTTTGATTAGCAATCTAGTTCAGGTTTTGAAACATATCTTTCATAGTGCACACATCTATGTTTTTCATTACTCAGTCACATGGCTGTTTCCATCTCTTCCTACTTATAACCTTTTCCCCACTGGGCTCTGATTGGCTCAGTTATAGATAGTGAATTTATAGAACCTAGACTGATTGTCTTTAATGAGAAAAAAATGACATCTTCAGAGACAACTACTAAGAGTGCCCAGTGATTATCACAACTCCTCTTTTAAATGTTTTTGGCTTCTTCTAAACTCCCTACCGTGTTGCTCTTGCATGGACAGAGACAGAGGATTCAACAAAAAGTTCTGTTTCTGCTCCCTCCAGCTTCCCTTTGGATTAAAAAAATAAAATCAGTAGCTGCAATACAAGCATGTGGATGACAATGGCATAGAAAATGTTAGCTTTAACAGGTTTTTTTTCTTGGGAAGTTAGAAGCAAGAAAGGATGTAGGCTAAAAGTGATACTTCTTTGTACAGATAAGTAGTAGGCATAAACAGTAATCCAAATGGCTTTTCTTAATGTAAGTACAGAACATTTACAAGGGCTTGGCAAGAAAGACATTAAATACATAACACTTTATTAGCTGGGGCTGCAAAAAGAAAGTGACTAGGAACATAAGGTAGTCATCATTTGCTCTAAAGTTGGCATTGTCTGGTTTGCATTAGTGACCTCCTGACATTATCTTTTCCCGTTGTTTGTTTGTTTATTTAATCTGTATCAGTATTCAGCATTCTCTAACCACAATGTAGGGAAAATGTCTCTCCTTTCTATGAGAAAGATTTGAGCTTGATATGCTGTTTAATCTATCCCATACAGCTATTAATAATTACAATAATTAATGACAGTCAGCATATGTTCCAGTTGGGCCAAATCCTGAGGTCTTTATTCAGCCAGATTTAGCTGTGTTTGTTTTGCTATTCATAGCACACTGTAAAGCAGGTAAAGACCTCTCTAGAATGTTATTTCTATTTCATTATGTTCTCTGTACTATGGTTCACAACGTTCCTTGGTCGAATAAAAGTTATCCGATTTACCCAAGGAACCTTTTTTGCTTATGTCCTTAGATCAACATGGCTACAACCAACAACCTTGTACTGTGGTATTCACTCACATAAGGGTGAATGGATTGCACAGACAGAGAGTACTTTGAGACATCTGTCTGTATAGGAAGATGGTGAAGCAGAAAGAATGGGAAAAGAATATGTAGCATTCTTCATTTCCTCTGGTGAAGGTATAGCATGCATTGCTTCTCTCCCCTCAGTTAAAGAAAGACTGGGAGTAGGAAGTTGGTTACTCCACTTAGAGACATTGAGGGCACTTGTACACGTGCATTTAAACATTACTAAATTTAATGCTCATTAAGCTAATGCACATTAAGTGATTTTTGGCAGGTGACTACATGTGCATGGACTTGGGACTGATTTTGCCATGTGCCTTTGTGGCCAATGGGGGGAGCTCCAGTCTCTAGCCACATGGCTGTTAGCACTTGGCAGCCATGTTGAAACCAGAGCCAGCTGCCATCACCTGGGAAGCTTTGGCAACCATCTGGGAAACTGATCCCTGGCCAGTTCTTTCCCTGCCCAGGGGCCCTGTGCCCAGTTCAGGAGCAGCATGTGGCAGCTCTTTCCTTGCCCACCCTGCCTCTCCATGCTAGAGTTGCTCCAGCCCCTGCCTTTCCCTGCCAACAATACTTAGCACCCTGCTACTCTAGCCTAGCCTCTGCCAGCAACAACCAGTGCCCTGTGCTCCTGCTGGTTTCCAGCAGGCTACCCCCAACCCTGCCCAGGTCCCAGGATAGCCATGCATCAACCAGCAGGGCCAGGGCACTGGCTGCATGAGGCCCTGCCTGACCCACTCCTGCATTCCCTGCTCTATCCTGCCTGCCCACTACCTACACTGCCACTAACCCTGCCCACCCCCAGCACCACTCTGAGGACATGCACATGGGTGAAACAGAAAAAATATAGCCTGGCTATACACGGGTTTGTACTTGCCTCTCCAGTTGAAGGAATTATTGGCAGGTCAGTGTGCTGCAGAGGGACACAACAGCCCAGTGGCCGCCTCCATCCCCTATAAAGTCAGGTCCAGTCAATCAATTACTTAACTATATACAGATTTATTATTACAACAAAACCATTAAAGGGTAAGGACATATACATATACACATATATAATCTATATTTACAAAACAATAAACCCTGTAATATATATATACAGATATGCACACACCCAGTTATCGTTTAAAATACTGATGAACAATATAACAAACCAGACCAAAGGATGCTGATTGGGCAACCTTATAACTCTATTCATATACAAATGATTGCTTCAAATTATTCACTAAACTGTAACACACAGTCCACAAATATAATCAGCAGTCCTTAGACTACCTAGATGCTCTCCAGGGCAGGGGCCCTACTCCCAAGGTACCACTACAGGAAAGGAGGTGGGGGGAAAGAAAAAGGAGAGGAAAACCCAGAGACTCCTAAGCACTGCAGTTCCCAGTGGCTTCATAGTTAGATATATGCTAAAGTATGTTGCTGAGTCAGGCAATAGGTTCTAGTGTTACAATGAGAGTTATTCATTTGTGGACACCTACAAATATTCAAACAAAGGTGTGAGCCCCTTTGAATTGTAAGTGTGCGTATACACATACTTTTCTTTTATCAAAGTTATCTTTCACAGATCCCTTACACATAGTCTGCAGAACTCCAGGAGTCTGCAGACCACAGGTTGAAAACCACTGGCCTAGTATAAAAGCAACAGCTGGATATTTTTCAGAAGCTGCTGAAATAGATCATTTCATTCAGATTCCTTTTTAACTTAAGAAAAAAGATTTATTTCCTAAATAAATCTTTCTGTGAACACTTGTTTGTAATTTTAAGGAAAAAAGATGCAAGATTTATCTAAACCTGATTTTTTTCACAAACTCTTTATTGTGCACTTTATAGGCCTTTTCTAACAGCACATTAACAAACAGAAACAGCTTGGCAGTAGGTCCATCCACTGGCAAGTACTAATGATCTTTGTCAAGTTCATTACTTTTCTTTTTTTCCTGTGAATATCTGCTGCCCTGGGTGATAGTGGCAATGCCCATTCTGCTCTGAAAAACTGGGGATTTCTGTATTCCTGTTTTTTATCATTTGTGGTAATCTTTCCTTCCATGTGTATGTGCATAACTCCAAAAATGCAGCAGGAATACAAAGCTTAAAAAAAACCCAAATGGTTTACTTTAAGTCCTGAGAAAATAAAGCCTTATTCTTCTTGTGCCCTTTCTGATCTTAGTGGCAAAGTTAAGTTTTTAAACCCCCTCTACATGTGGAGGTAAAGGCGTGATTGAATATAACGTATGATCAAGCAAGTTGTACCTCTTGTCATGCTACATTTGTATGGCAGGAAGTGTGTTTGAGGAACCATGCATTACATCCAATTGTGCCTTATTGCGTAGGGGGAGCCCAATCCTGGGCTCCCCCTGCATTGGAAAGAAGCAGGCTCCCATGGCAGCCGGTGTGGGAATTCTGGGTTGTGGCTGCCCATATGATGCCAGGACCCAGACTCGTGTGGTGGCAAACCTAGAGCTGACGATCCACTGGCAGGCAGGATCAATAGCTCTATCAGCTGCAGGACTCTCAACCCTACATAGCCATGGGGTGCTGTTGCAGCTTCCCAGCTATGGGGGTGGATGGAGTGCCCCACAGCTGGGATATCAGAATGGCTGGGAGACCAACAGCAGCTGCCGTCTCTCATCTGCAGACTGCCTACATGTGCAAACTGAAGCTGAATAGAAACCAGCCATAAAGTTATTACACATTTTTGAGCAATAACTTTATAGCTGGTTGGAACTTTAGATACAATAGTTAATTTGCATGTGTAGCCAGTCTAAATTTATTGTGAAATTAACAAGGTAATTGGACAATAGATATAACATGCAGAGGTGGCCTTAGGACCCTAAATTGCAAAGGGAGTGAACTGCACTATGTTTTCCTTGGGACAGGTGAAGCTGGAAGTTTTGGCATTGATTTGCTGCATGACAGTGCTAGTATTCAGCCATGATGTCCAGTATGAATGAGGGATGCCAGCTGCATTCTTGGACAAGGTAGTGATTTCAAACCAAGTCAAAATATATTGTCAATGACCAGCATACTTAGCACCCTGCTACTCCGATGAAAGGATTTAAGTGATTGTGACGCTTTGAATCCCTATTGAAATATATTATATATTATGCATTCATATTTAGAGCTTTCAGCTTGACCTTAATAAATAACTGAGGTTCCATATATTATGGCAGAGGTGGCCAAACTGTGGTTCGTGAGCCTCATGTGGCTTGCCTACTTCTCCCGGGACTGCCAGCTCAGGCACCAGGCTGTTCAGGTTGGGGTTGCAGCCATGCTGCTCACCCTGGGGAGTGCTCCTCGTGGGGAAAGCCAGAGAAGCTTGATGTGGTGGGCAGGGAAGTGGTCATGTCTACTCCAGGTCACTCAGCACCCTGCTCTTCCTGCTCCCCTCGCCCGTCTTTTGAACTTCTGCAGATGATTGGATGTGGCTCCCAGGGTGAGTAACTTTGGGCACCCCTGTACTATGGAGGAAGTCAAATGGGCCACAGAGCATCTACAGAGCTGCTTGCTCCACAGAGGCCACTTTAACCTAATGGTTAATATTTTCTTTGTTAGTAGTATTGTTGTTGTGCCTGGGAGCCCAGTCACAGATCAGGACCCCATGTATCTTCCCCAAGAAGCTTATAATCTAAGCATGAGATAGATGGATATAGACCCATATGGAAGTACAAGGAGATAGCAGACAATATTGTTTAACCCAATGAGCTTCTGTGTGGGCAGAGGACAAGAGTTTTCATGCAGTGCCAGATTGATCTCTGGCTTATCCTCATTTCTTCCCTTCCATGTTCTGCAATGATCTGAAGCCCCTTCACCCAGTCAAGCCTGGTTGATTCATCATTTTTCACTGAAATCTTTTACCTCTGTACTCTCAGACAATTAATTTACCCCTTAGAGTTCAAAGGATACTGGGACAATAATTGAAGTTCTCAGCTGTAAAAAGCACTTAGAGATTTAGTTCACCTGGAAATAATGCATTTTACGTTTTTTGAAACTGGTGCAATTTTAACACAGGTACTCCATAAACACACTTTTAAGTAGTACTTTAGCACCTACATAGAGTACAAGCCATGCATTGCATTAGTCCAAAGCCAAAAGGCTAATTTACCATTTAGTTCATAGGGCTGGACCCCAGCAGAGTCAACAGTGTTTCAAGCCAGGGTGACCCCACAGCTCACTACTATTCAGTACGTATGTGTACAGATACCCACCACTCATGACTGAAACTGGATGTTCTTGTCATGAGTCCTGGGATCCCCTCCAAATTTATATGCAGATGTGGCATAGGGCAACCTAGTCTGGCTCATGGAGGGCGAGGCCACACTACTCCCATACGACAAGTGAAGACAGGGGCCAACAGAAGGATCCTGGGTTAAGTGTTTAAGGCCACATTTGGTGATTTTTATCAGACATTTAAGGCTGCTGAAGAGACAGGAATCATTGAAAAGAAAGAAGGTGCAGCTCAGCTGTGGGAGTGAAAAGAAAATCATCAGCATGTTTACCCCATATGGGCCATATACTTTATAGCCATGCTCAGTGTTGGCTATATTTAATCAACTTCAGTTTGATTTCTATTACTGGAAACATGTTGCTCTTAGCAGCAGTTCAAAAATAGATGATGTATTTAATGAGGTTTTCATGTATGCGAATATAAGATGAATGGCTTCTTTCACCCTCACCCCACATTGGACCTGGACATACTGACTTAATTAACACCTGATCAAGGCCACCTAATTAGTGGCTGACTCCTCAGCCCAGTATACAAATGGTGTGGTTTTTGACTTGGGGTCCTGCTAACAAGCTAAACCAGGCAGATCTATTCACTGCCCAATTAACCTGGCAATGGTTTGGGACTTAACTAATAAAGACACTCACCCCAAAATATAACTGACTTGGATAAATGGTTTACTAAGAAGAAATAACACAGGTAAGTAACCACACACACACACACACTACTAATTGGTAACCAGTTTTACCCAAATCTATCCTATAACATCTATATAGATATTTAAATTCTATACTAATTAATTAGTCTAACAGAATCAACTCCAATAGGTACAAAGCTTTATTAGGGAAAGAGAACACTCAGGACAGATTTAATTTAACTTGTCTCTGGTCCTGTTCTGTGCCTTAGATGATCATCTGGGGTCTCCACTAGCTGAACCGGGAATATGGCACTTAGTATCAGAGGAGGGAGGATCGGGTAATACTCACCCCGAGAAGTAGAGGACTGGTCTTTATGTGCAGAGCGTACCCAGAGGATAACACAGCCTGGGAGCCAACCCTGACTACTCCTACTGAAGAACTGCAGTCGAGGGAGAGAGTGGGCAGATGGAGCTCCACAGACCACAGGAGTCTGATCCAGCAGACACCTCAATGGTGGGCCAATCAAACCAACAAGCTACTCCACCGCAGCTCTTGTATCTTTCACTCAATTTCTCCATCTATTCCACACAGTGATCCTCAGATCCATGTTCACGGACCCTTCCAAATGCATCTAATCACATTCATAGTCTCACAGGCAAAAAAACTCAGCCACCGCAAGCAGACACCTCAGACACACCCATCGCACACACCAAGTGCCCCCATAACCACAAACTGTCAGTCACAACCCTTTTATATATGTGGTGCGCTCAGTCACTGAAATACTGCACACAGCCCTTAGGTCTGCACACAAGACTTCCTAGGGTTTCTGCAGAAGCGTTACCTCATCGTTATCCAATGTGGGTCAGGTGAAGGTCACTGACTGCCTTCCTTAACATAAGATGAGACAGGAGATCAGGTTGCCATGACTTCAGGCCTGAATTTCTCTCCCAACAACCCTCCCCCATGTTGATTGGGAGGAAAAAAACTCATCTTATATTTGAGTAAATATGGCATTATCCATATATTATATAGAGAGTATTAAGTCATACTAACTTGATTTTCACAATTACTCTTCATCTCCTTTTTGCAGTTTGTTACCATGCTTTGCTTGTCTCTCCAACCTCCCTGGACTTCACCTTGCTTTCAGATGTTTTACAAATGGTCAGCAATTTAATATATTCAAAGCCCCTTGCTGTCCTGGATGCAGGCCATTGAGCATCCCTGATTATCAGGTCTTCACATTTTCCAAGCATTCCCCTCCTATTGCTAATAAATAACCATTTTTTACAATTAATGCATTTTTTTTTTTTTACTAATTGTACAAACCCTTGTCCTTTATTTTCTTGATAAAAACAAGAGGTCAGTAAAAAGGGATCAGTATCACAGTAATTTTGAGTCATCATTCGATTTCATCTTTTCCTACTATACTAATGAGCCTACCATACTTTCTTTTTTGTACGACTTATCCAATAACAAATTAATAAAAGCCTTCTCATTTCACTTATCTCCTTTGGCTAACTCCAATTCCTTCTAAATGTTTGCTGCTTCATATTTTTCTCTACAGGACTTTAATTTCATTTAAAAATCTCACAGTTGGAATATACATGTGCTCAATAAGCAGTATTGGTACCCTGTATAGCTAAGCCAGGAATAAAGATCTTAGTAACCAAGGTGTTTCTGAAAGACTGAAATTCAAATGAAGCATCAACCTGATTTATATTTTATATAGATCTAGCAATCCAAGATCTGATAAAATTCAGTCAGATTTTTAAGTTTCCGCTGGGCTTGGATATATTTTACATATTATTTCTGACTGACTTATATCAATGAAGATTTATAGCAGCTTTAGAATATTAAACTCCCTTGTATGACTCTAATAATGTGTACAATTATATGACTTAGATCCAGCTGAGCTTTACATTTAATATAATCAAATAAAAAGAACTTTACGCTCAAAGGACTTTATAAAACCTCCTCTTCAAAAGTCAGTGTTAATTGCTTTATGAATGAGCAATTCTAAATAACCACCCTAGTGAGATAAACACATCTGGTCTTCCAGTTACAGCCTTTTAAGGCTTGGAAGTCCTAGAGGAAATTGTTCATAAAACCACTAAAGAAGCTTTTAAACGTTTGTTTTTAATTTTCCAATTTTTCTGTCACTTTCACTGCAAGGTTTATGTTTTGTAATTGGAATTGTATTTTAAAAGTTTAAATTGCCCCCTTCAGAAAGGAAGCAGTCCTGGAGACGGATTCTGGAAAATTCATATACTTGTAAACAAGCAATTTTCCCATTTAAAGGGATGAGTTCTCTGGTTTTTTCTCCTACTCTGGTCAAATAAACATCAACGACCTAATTGTGAAAACCAATTCATTCATATATGATATGAATCCATAAATGGTATTTCCAGAGCCATGTCAGGGGAACACATGATAAAAAAAAAATCCAGTCAAAGCTTGTCATAAAAAACACTAGCTAGAATATAAGATTCTGTTCACTTAATAATATAGAATCAAATGCTGACTTTTGTTTAAAACTACACCTCCTACCTTGAGAAGCTATAGCAGAGAACTAAATATTGTATTCAAAACTGTGTTCCCTCCAAACCTGCACAGTTTAGTCTCCATAGGGCTTTTGTTGCCCTGGCTCATTTTAGGGTGCAATACAGGGATCTTTTAAACAGATTTCAATCCAGCCTGAAGAGTTCATATTGAGGAAATTGTACCTATTTTCTCTGTAACAAAAGAAACCACAAGTTTATTTGACAGCAGGTTTTGTAATTATGGACCAGTCCATGCCAATGATTTCTAAGTAGAACTCTCCCAGAAAGATTGTTTAAACATCAATAGCATTATATGACACAAAGAATAGGAGAGACATTCCTAACACTTGTATTTCACAAATGTGCAAAAGAATTTAAAATTGGGAAAACTAAAGAGAGAGAGAAAACTGAGGCAGAATGCTTCATGTAAAGGTTAATAAACATTTGGAATAAGCATTATTACAGGTTGCATGTTAACAGCCACCCTTAATTTTAGATAGTTGTGAGGAATATTTAAGCACCTGTATAGAACCAGAGAGTTGAAACAATAGCAACTTTCACTTCTAACACAGGCACACCTTACTGCCATGAATAAAAGTACTGAGGGGGTGTCATAAAACTTGGTCTTGTTTGGGGAGAGTCAATGTATCTATGAAAAAGAGGCAGGACAGTGGAAAAATGATGAGAAGGCAACAACTAAATCAATAAGCAGCAGATGTAGAATAATGTTCTGAAAAACAGAGGGAGAGGTTGTTGGGCTGAATGTTGATTTGTAAGCTAAGAAGCCAGTGCTTCTCTGTTCAGGAGAACAAGACTTTGTACAGTCTTTGTAAATAAACAGGATTATATTATCCTGGAGGCGCGGGTGCAGGAGCTCCTGGAGGAGGTTAGTAGGCTGCGGGGAATCCGTGAGGCAGAGGAGGAAATTGACAGGTATTTTCTTTCTCTGCA
>JAGPOW010003316.1:154836479-154847012 GCA_030014935.1 Caiman crocodilus | reverse complement strand
GAGCTATGGGGCTCTTTAGCCTGGAAAAGCGCAGGCTCAGGGGTGATCTGATGGCCACCTATAAGTTTATCAGGGGTGACCACCAGTATCTGGGGGAACATTTGGGATGACAAGGTCAAATCGTTATAAACTACTGCAAGACCATTTCAGGCTGGACATAAGGAAGAATTTCTTTCCTGTCCGAGCCCCCAAGGTCTGGAATAACCTGCCATCGGAGGTGGTTCAAGCACCTACATTGAACACCTTCAAGAGGAAATTGGATGCTTATCTTGCTGGGATCCTATGACCCCAGCTGACTTCCTGCCCCTGGGGCAGAGGGCTGGACTGGATGATTTTCCGAGGTCTCTTCCAGCCCTAATGAAATCTATGAAACCTTAATCTGCTTCCCACAGGATTGGGAGCTCTCAATCTGCTCCTCAATAGGGCTGGGATCCCATAACCCACAAACAGAAAAACACCACGCGCTTTTCCCTGAAAGTTTTCAACAGCATCCCATTGCTTCTTTCAACTATCTCCCGCCTCATGGTAAGAATCCTAAGGCTAGGAGCCACTCTTGTTCATATTAAACAAATACATAAATAGATCCCCAGAGGGAGCATCTACATGAGACACGTTAATGTGCATTAGCCTAAGTGAATGTGCATTACTGGCATGTGTCTACACATGTGCACCCTTAATGTGCCTTAACTTAGGCTAATCATGCCTAAATTTGATACCTGCAAATGTGCACATTACATTTAGGTATGATTAGTTAATGCACATTAACACATGTGTAGACATGACCTGGAACTTACTTTAGTGCCAGGTCTGCCCTGCCGCTAAAAGGCCGGCCTGATCCCAGCCCTAGGGAAAATCCAGGAGCTAAGGTCCTGGGCACCTGCCCCTAACCACCCCCCCACTCCCTTAGCCCCTCACTCTGGTCTTGAAGACTCAAAATATTGTCAGTAGTTTTAACCTTGTATGTAGTTTCCCCTTGTTTTATAGTTTCTCATTATAAACAGGTTTTTATTGCTGGTACGTGGGGAGGGTGGTGGAGGGTCACTGTTGGTTGAAGGGTAAGGGGTCCTGCTTGTTGAGGGGGATGGATAGGGTGGGTATTGTAAGGGTAATAAAGGATTTTTTTCCACTTATGTGCATGTCCTGAGAGTGGTGCTGGGAGTGGGCAGGTGGTAGAGGGTGTGTGGGTGGTAGGGCAAATAGGCTGGAGTGGGGAGTGCAGGAGGAAGGGGTTGGAAAGGGCCTCCCATAGTTAATGCCCTGGCCCTTGCTGGCAGGTGTGCAGCTGTCCTAGGAACTGGGTGGGTAGGGTGAGGGTGCTGGGGCCAGTACCGGAGCTAGGAGGAGCACAGGATGCTGGTCATTGCTGGTAGGGGCTGTGCTGGAGCAGCAGGGCACTGGGAGTCACCGGCAGGGGCAATGGCACAGTCAGGAGCACAGTCAGAAGCAGAGGCTGGAGCAACCCTATACAGGGAGGCATGGTGGGCAAGGAGGGAGCTGCCATATGCTGACCCTGTGCTGGACACGTGGCTCCTGGGCAGTGAAGGGGCTGGCCAGAGATCAGTCTCCCAGATGGCTGGGAGGTACTGGCAGCTGGCTCTGGTTTTAACATGGCTGCCAAGTGCCAAGGCTGGTGGCCACAGGGGCACATGGTAGGGCTGCAAGGACTTGGGACTAGCTTTACTCACTAGCTGAGTTTATACAGCCCCAAGGTCTGCCTCTTCCTGCCTGAAAGCAGCCAGTCTTATAGGCATAAGCCTACATTCTCCCTTCATTCTCACTCCTTTGTCAATAATGAGGGCAAGAGCCCCAGTTACAAAATGCTCTAGGACCAAGTTGTTACAGCTGGAATTTGTAATTTCTCTTTATGTATAAAAGGACCTTTTTCAGTGAGAAGATCCATTGCAGTTGTTTGTAACTTATTATGGGAGTAACTGCAACATCAGGAAGCTGCCTGATAAAATCAGCATACTAACATTTGGAAAAACTGTTAGGATGAGAGGCAAACTAAAAAGTTTGCAGTTAGCATTTTAAGCTTTAAGGATGAATTCTTGGCCTCCTTGACTTCATTCAATATTGTCAGGATTTCACCTTAAAATTTAAGGTACCACTCAGTTGGGCATGTCTACATGCTCATTAACTGCTGTAGTTACTGTGCTGTCCTGAGCTTAGTACTGTGCATTTAATTTAGTACTTGTCTATATAACTTGCACTGCATTACTGTGCAGTAGTGTTGGCACACACTTTTTAAGTGATGCTACTGTGCAGTAGCCTAATAATACTGAGCAGTAGCGTATTAGCACTGTTTGTGCTATAATGCGCTACTGCATAGTTAGTGTCTCATATAGACATGCCCAGTAGGAATTAGCATAGGAAAATATAGCCCTGAAAATGAGTGGTATTTTTTCTGCCTCCTATTTATCTGCTAGAATTTACTATTCAGTAAAGGTATGAACTTGACTAGATTAGGTATGAGATCATAGGCTTTGGAGGGGCCCAAAAGGCAAAGGAGTTACTCATAAAGGCATGGAACAAAATGACTAAACACAACAGTTATCTTCCATTGACTTATATAGAAATTGATTCAGAGGCAAAATTCAGACTGAAATTAAAATTTCCTCAATTTTCAGGAGTGTGCACATTTTAAATATAGGTGTATCTGTAATTTGGCACCAATGCTAGCTCAGAGAAAACAGTTTGTAAGGGATTCAGAAAGCAAATATCAAAATATCTTATATTGATTAAGGAGCCAATGTAACTGCAAGAAAAGGAGGAAAGACAGAGTTTTCTGTTAAACTGTACAACTACTTAGAAATTATACAATTCCTATCCTTTTCACATCATATTTAATGTCCTGATTAATTAGAAAAATTAAAAGCTATCTTCAGCCGTATCAAAGGTGCCAGAATGCGTGACACTTCAGAGGAAATAAAAACAAAACAAAGGGCTAAGCCTGTAAGGTTCCTCAGATATTATTTAATCTCACCTTTGGCAGCTAGTGAATCATTTTAATTGAAAACGCTCTCTGTAATTTACCAAGAGGTTTTATTTTTTAAATTTTCTTAAAGCTTTCCAAAAACATTGTTTTAAATTGTTAACGGCTGCAAATTCTTCTTTGACTTCCTATTGCCAAGAACAAGATGCTATTGTGTTGACTTGGCATCATGGCAGGAGAACATAGCAAAGATGGATTTTGTGCTCTGTCTCACACATCTTAGCTGCAAATACATTTAGACACATGGATCTGGGACTATTTCTTACCTGTTCTCTTATTTTCTATATTATTTTTCTTCTCCATCTTGTCCTTTGTTTACTTGAAAAGTGAAATTCATGTTCTTAACTTCCTGTGAATGAAAGGACATAATATATATTCCTTAGAACTTATGCTAAGTTATGTGTTTGTTTCTCCTGGTTACTACATACATCAATGGAAGGTCAGTTGGCAACAATAGTCCATTTCCCCCTTAAATTGCAGATGATGGAATCCAAATAAAGATAATTAATTTATGGGCTTAAAAATTGGCAAAAATGGGTCATCTACATGTTGTCCTGTGGCAACATACTGATGCGCTATGTTGTTGTACAGAGTGCTACAGTGACATAGCAGTCATGTGGATCTACATGTGATCAGCAGGTACATCGCCATAGTGGCAGGCTCCCCCTTTTTAGTGAACTGCTATGGCAACATAGCAGTGAAATCTAACTGTGCACTGCGCGCATGGCACAGTATGGGCAGTTACTGCACCATGCTTTAGTACTTCCAAAAGGTAGTACTAAAGCATGGCACCATGGAAACAGCACTGTATGGCAATGTGCAGACACATCTGATGAGTGCCTAAAAGCTCATTTTTAAGCCTATACTTAAGTACTCAAATACATGTCCATATTTTCAAGTAAACAAAAGATACTGTCTCAGTAGAAAAGATGTGACCCCTCCCAGATTGTTGCCCACTAATAGAGATTGTTGTTTTATGCATGTTGTGTTTAAGAAGTTAACCTATGTTCATGTTAATGGGAGTTAAGTGATATGCTGAGGACTTAGAGTAAGCATGTAGCGGAGTGATTCTGATGAGCCATTCTAGGGTTAATTTGCTGTCCTCCACATGATATGTTTGATGTATGAAAAGAAAGAGTTAAGTTGACCTACCTAAGGATGATTGATGGGTCCTTAGAGGAGTTCTAGAAGCTACAATGGGGAGTTAATAAATAGAGGTGAAATTCTCCTCTGTGTGTAGGGCGTGGAGCGTGTGGAGAGAGCGAAGAAAGAACAGAGAGGGAGGGGAAGGAGTGAGTTGATTTAACGATTATAGGGTATCTCTGGAGAATCAGGATACCTACGCACCTTGTAAGGGGAAGGATGTCAGCCCCTCATAAGGCATTTGAGCTGGGTAGGGAGAAGGCCTAGCTTGAGCAGAGAGTTACTCGTTTAGAAGCAGTGCAGTACACCAAGAACTGGCTGCAGCCGCGGTGAGATAATTGCATCGTGACCGATTTCTACACACATCGCAACTGATTTCTACGCTGTTCAACCGCATCGTGACTGTTCTCTGTACACTGATTGCTGTGCCGACAACTCCGCCCGATCCACGCCTCTCCAGATTGTATATTGTTAATGCTGTATATAGTTGATTCACCATAGTTGTAAGTAAACTTTCTTTTATTTGATTCAAACCTGTCTCCGGGCTCTCCCTCCTCTCCCCTCACGAGGCCTTACCCGGGATCCACAGTACACCTGAGTGGGCACCGGCGCTCGGTTCGCCTCACTTGGTGTGCAGTTTGGCTCGGGGCTACCACTCGCCACCTGGAATCCAGCCCCGCGAGCCGCAGATACAAAGGCAAGAGCTTTTGAAAATCAGGGAAATATGTTTAGTAGCAAGCAATAGTTTTACGGTTCAGGCACTTACTTTAGAAAAATGACAGAAAACACTCAAAATTTGAAATAATGCTATAGAAAAACTGGTGTGTATTCTCTCCCATGATTGTATATGAGTTAACAAGCTATTGGTTCTCAGAAAAAAATGTATTGTGCCTATATAGCATGGAAGTTTGGCCTTCAGACTCTAGGATTATATCCATTCAGTTTGCTGACTGGAAGAGACAAACCCAGAGGTGCAAGCATCTAGGAAGTGCATGAGCTAAAGGGCCTTCTTCTGGTGCCTCAGGAAAGGCTAAAAGTCTGCTTTCCTTGTTTATTTGTTTAGACCAAGAGTGATTTATGTTATGAGGACTGGCTGAGGTGCATCCAAGGGAGTAAAGCCAGACATTGGAGCTGCTAGCACCCAAGCCTGCTCACAGACTGCTGTTTGGACTTTTGGAATAACTCTTAAGTCTACCTACATAGCACCAGTCTGCTTACATGATCTTTTCCTCCAGAAGCTAAAGAGAATAGAAGCACAACATCCATTAAAAACATAGAGAACAGAACTGGAAAGAACCTCCTGAATCACTGACTATAGTCCCCTGTCATCACAGGAAACAATGTCACAAAATCTTCTCCTAAATTGTTCAGACTTTATCTTAAAACTTGCTTGATTTTATATTAATGTGATGTGCCCTGTTGTGAATTATAACTTGCATTGTTAATACACTGTCATTTAGCTTTTTAGTTGTTGTTTGCGTTAAGTCAGACTTTTCTGTTGAAGTTGTCAAATTAAGTCATGTTTTAATATACAAGTTCATATGCAAAATAAAATGTCCAGGCCCATCCATTACATTTAGTCATAAAGCTGACAATACATTATTTTTGCAGAGTTAAAAATGGAAAACTATCATTTCCAGCTGAGAATATCTCATCAATAAGTGTGGTAAGGCCTTGGAACAATACTTTAAAAGATGTTGTTTAGATTAATTTACTTTTGAAGTGCTGAAAAGCTGTGGACATATATTTTGATGCTTTGGTGGAAGATCAGAAACAGGAGCTGAAAGATGAAATCCAGTATTAGAGACGGGGCAAGAATGTTCAAATAGTTGTTGATTGGTTTAAATTAATCTTAGGAAAACCTTGGATAGAAACTGAACACTACTTTCTGGCCTGAAATATAGCAGTACGTTTGTTATTGCTGCAGCTGACATAAAAGGGGTAAGTTTAGGGATAGATCACTGCATGAACAGCTTTTCTGAAAATCACTTCCTCAGGCGGATAAAATGCTATTGATAAGCTCAGTTATGTTCAAGAAAAAATGTATTAGATAATTGAATTGTCAGGATCCAAGGTCATATGAGGAGACTTGGTAACTAATTAACTCATGACCCAAGGGAAAGCTTTTAGGAGCTAGAGCAAGCAGCAGGGTCTACAAGTACCCTCAATTTGGGTGTTGGATCTATGCATAAAGGTAAGTAAAGGTTTGTTGGCAAAATTAAACTTGAAGTCTCTGGGTGTGTCTACATGTACAATTTATGTGAAGCAATTAACTCTGGAATTTATTGCTTTGGAGTTTATTGCTCCTGGGCATGCCATTTGAACGTGCACCTAGGAGCAATAAACTCCAGAGTTTATTGTGTGCATGTGAGTCCAGGACTGTAGCATGCTGAGTGGGGTCAGGTCAGCACCCTGGCAGGGGTCCCCAGGAATCATCCTGCCAGCCCAGGGCTGCTCTCCCCCTCAGCACAACATGCTGCAGAGGGGCTGATTAGGGCATGAGGGTGGTTCAGTGTGGGGCAAGCCAGCAGGCAGTCATTACACTGAAGCATCCTCATGCTGCAGCCTGCCCTTCCACCATCTACGTGCATGCTACCACAGAGTCTTTTACCTCATAGCGGGATACTACTTGTATTTACTGTGTCCTGCTGCAGAATAAGTTAGTTTAGTCCAGCCTAAGGGGGGCACACAATAGATGGCAAGATGTTTACTGCACAACTAATTAGCCCGCCTACTGCACAGTAAACATCTCGTGTAGATGCACCCTCTGACTCCAAAGCTAAATCTGCAGATATTTGATTTAAAAGAACCATTGCAGTAGTTAGGAGCAGTAGTAGGCTTTTATTTTCTTACACAAAACAGTCAATAGTTTGAAACACAGCATACTTGGAGACATAATACAGGCACACAATAATTTTTGTTGGTCTATGCTGAAATAGAATAGATTCAAGTAGAAAATGATTTAGGATCTCTCCTGTGCCCCATGATTTACAGATTCATAGATTATTAGGGGCAGGAAGGGACCTTGCAGATCATTGGGTCCAGCCCCCCCACTCCAGGCAGGAAGACAACTGGGGTCAAGTGACCCCAGCAAGGTGACTGTCCAGTCTTCTCTTGAAAACCTCCAGGGTAGGTGACTGCACCACCTCTGGAGGGAGTTTATTCCACAATCTGGACACCCTGACTGTGGAGGAGTTTTCCCTGGTATTTAGCCTGAAGCTGCCTTCCAGGAGTTTGTATCCATTGGTCCTGGTCTTCCCCAGGGGTGTCCTAGTGAACAGTTGTTCACCAAGCACTCCAGTGATGGCAGTAAGCTGCTATCAAGTCCCCTCTCACCATTGTCTTCTTCCAGGCCCCTCAGCCTTTGCTCATATGGCCTGACTTGCAAATCCCTGATCATACGGGTAGCTCTTTTCTGGACCCTCTCAAGTTTTTCCACATCCTTATTGAAGTGTGGGGCCCAGAACTGGACACAGTACTCCAACTGAAGTCTTACCAGTGCTGAGTACAGTGGGAGTATCACTTCCTTAGTTTTACATAAGACGCAACAGTTGACGCATGACAGCGTGTTGTTTGCCTTGCTGGCCACAGCCTTACACTGACTGTTCTTATTCATGCAATGGTCAATCATTACTCCTAGGTACGTTTTAGCTGTGGTGCAAGTCAAGCTGTCACCACCAAGCCAGTATGTATGTACTTACACTTGGAAGTGTTAAACTTCATCTAGTTCCAATCTGCCCAACTCCCGAGCCTGTCCAGGTCTGTCTATATCTGCAACCTATCTTCTGATGTGACCACACAGGCTTTGGCTGTTGCAAGCAGGTACACACTTACTTGTGTTATGAGTAATATCTTCTCTTTGGCTCCCTGATGCAATGATTAAAATACTATTCAGATTTCTCCTCTGGATTTTACCTTTTGACAGAAAATGGGAGTTTTCTTTTTTCTGATTCTTTCAGATATTCTCTTGCTGCTGAAATATCACAAGAAGACTTTAGTCCATCTCCTTTCAGGGCTGACTTGGGATTTCAGAACTCATGCTGGCTGTTAAAAATACTGTAGCTTAACTCAGTAGATAGGAACTAAAGGATTTTGCAAATCATTTTCCAATAAAATGTGTCCTCAGGATCCTTTGAGAGACATCATTATCACCAGAGATCCTGTTTTTTTTTCTGATTAAAAAAATCCTCTATTTTTGGATTTAAAAAAGTCACCCAAAATCCAGTTTTCATGATCAAAATGAAACATCTCTCTCTCTCTCTGTATCGATGTATCTATCTATCTAGATAGTGGTAAGTGGCATTTCATTTTAATCATGGGAAAATGTGGATTTTGGGTTACTTTTTTAATCCAAAAATCGGGGATATTTTTTTATCAGAGAAAAACAGAATCCCTGATCATTACAAACTTTAAAATCAGAGTCACTATAGGTTTTGCAATATGTTTTGTTATGCATTATACTGTGTTTTGTGAAATACCGATATTTTGGGGGCATGTTTTTGATTCAACAACATGAAGGCAAAGAGTTAATTTTTCTCTGAGAATAATACCTGCCCATTCTATACTCTTTCACTCAGTACTAGGCTCTCCCTCTAGCACAGGTGTGCTATAACTTTATGATACTTTGAAACAAGCAAACAAAACACAATCCAATGGGGTACTGAGATTTTATCAAAATGGATATTAGAGGATGATCTAGGAAAGGAGGACAGTACCCAGGAGGATGAAGTCTCTGTACCCAGGAGGATGAAGTCCAGCTGTCTCTTTGGAAATGAAATTTAATATACAGGATTTCCATACAGTACTGTCAGTTAGGAAAGGAGGTGTGCTTTGTGAGAAGGAAGAGGGGAAGAGGAATTTAAAAATCATTTTATTAATTTCTTATTGGAACCCTGACAAACCCTAAGCTGTTTATGCACGTGGGAGGGGTAAGGGTCAGGTTCATCTCTACTTTCTGTTGCACCCTCAGCAGGGCCAGACATAGGCATGGGCAAACTGGGTGGCTGCCTGGGGCCCGGACAGAAAGGGGGCCTGAAATTGGTAGTTTAAAAATTATTATTATCATTATTTCTGGCAAACGGGGGCCTGATATTAAAAGTTTGCCCAGGTTTGCCAAGTACGGTGCTGATCCTCAGACTGCAGTCTGGGAGGCAGCCTTGCTTTGCACTCAGTCTTCAATCCACAACAGCAGTCACATCTGCAGAAAAAGTGGGGAGTAAATTGCTGCCTGTCAACAACCCTGGAATGCCTGTTGTAAGGGCAGTGAAACCAATTTATCTGTGAAATGTTTCAGCTCCCTCTATTGTTCTCCCTGGATTCATATATATTTAGCAAGAACCTTAAATGCCTATGACTTTATTTTTCCACCTCTTTGATAAAGTATTTCATGGTAAAATCAACTTCTGTGGAAAAGGTTGATCCAGGAGTCCTTAATCATGCCACAAGTTAATAAGAGGCCCCAGAGAGTCATAGCAGAAGGTACATGCTCAGCACAGCAAGTAAAGAGATCCCTCACAGTAACTATGGTGATCAGGGTCTTTCAGAAAGATGAACTAAGAAATTGGCTGCTGTTGTTTTCTAAATGCTAATTTAATCAGAGAGTATAGGTTGTAGCCATATTAATCTACAGGCAAAAGGAATCAGAACTCAAGGTAGAGGTGACATCTTTTATTAGACCAACTAGATATTTGCAAAAAAAAATCTTTATTTGCAAGCTTTCAGGCACAATCACTTTTCTTCAGGCATAGGAGAATGCAGAGACTGTAAAATTTCTCTTAGGTGGAAATGAAAATTCATGTTTCACAGGATTGCTGAAAGTGTTGTAAGACCTCCTGGTTGGAAAAGTTCATATTGTGCAAATTGGGTTCAGATGTAGAAAAAGTAATTTTGTTTAAAAAAATAAACAACAAAACAACTGTTTCTATCTTGAGCTGCTTGAAATGTGGGGCAGGGCAGAAATTGTCTTTTGTTCTATTTGAACTGATTCAATCACACATACTGCCAGCTACACTATTTCCCAACCAGAGTATAAACTTCCACAGTCTGGTGTCTTTAATTATAAGAAGGTTGATTCTATACCATTCTTAATTATTTTTTCATAAATTCTCTTGTAAACTGTCTGAGGTAGACACCATGCTACATTCAGGGGATCCCGAGGCAGGTGGCAAGACCAACCTGGGTGACAGCAGGTCGCGGTCACAAGGTAAGTGTGGACTCAGTTTGAAATTTAAAACAAACAAAATCTTTACTCACAACAAAGCAGTAAAGCAGTTGAATGCAAACACGGTTAACAGTTTGGCAATCCAGCGAAAGGTTGTTGGCGATAGTCGGCGATTCAGTTACAGACGGTGGTACCAAAATAGCAATGAGTTGGTTTAAATCAAGCGTGTGAGCGAGAA
>JAGPOW010003316.1:154780371-154836379 GCA_030014935.1 Caiman crocodilus | reverse complement strand
AGTGCAACCTCCGCTACTGATTGATCCGGTGACCCTTAGTTGTGTCACTTAATACGACACTAATACAATGAACCTTGGTTACATCACTTAACATTATACTGATAATCTGGCAGGTGGTCGTGTCTTCTAACCTGACATAAACAGGGAAGGATTAAGGCATTATTTGGATCTGGACACAACAGTAAAAGGGAATTCTGCTCTCACTTCTATCTGACCCTAATTTGCACAAAATTAACATTTCCAACAAGGAGATCATACAACACTTTACGCTCTCCTGTGAAATATGAATTTTCATTTCCACCTAGGAGCAATTTTACAATCTTTGGAGTCTCTTATGTCTGAAGAAGGGTGAGTATGCCTGAAAGCTTGAAAATAAAGATTTTTTTTGCAAATATCTAGTTGGTCTAATAAAAGATATCACCTCTCCCTTGGGTTCTATTTTAATCAGCAAATAGAAAGGGCAAGGGGTCTGTATGCTAGGAGGAAACAGGAGATTGCAAAATTTAACACTGACAAAGAACCAGAGGAGCAAGAAATGGATGAGACGATTGGATGAGGCGAGAAAGTCACATGGCCTCTGTGAGGTCAGTGGATGAAATTGAGGATTACAGAGGAGGAAACTTCTTTCTTGAAAATTCTCCTCAGTTCATGATTTGCTGGGGATTTCATGAAGGAAACCTTGTAAAAATATTTCCTTTTTTTTTTTTGAAGACTATGACATGATCCCCAGGGAGTCCGTGAGAAAGTGTCCCTAGCAGGCATGAACTAAGAATATATCAGGCTCAGATTTAACACTACTTTCTCTTGAACCTCTTACCCACATGAACCTGAGTGCTGCCTCTTCTAGACAAGCTAGCTTATCATGATCTCTACGTGCTCCATATCCTCACTTCCCTCATGTCTTTATTTAGTTAAAGTACTACAGATACTGATGCATCTTCTCTCTCTCTGCTATACTGATGAACAGCTTGGAGCCATTTGCTTTGTGTTCTACTCACTGATTCACAACTGCATATGAATTTCCTTTTACTGTTGGGTCCAGATCCAAACAATGCCTTAATTCTTCCTTGTTCACACAATAAATTATGAAAAAATAATTAAGAATGGTACAGAATCAACCTTCTTATGATTAAAGCGACCAGATTGTGAAATTTAATACTGTGGTTGGGAAATAGTATAGCTGGCAGATTGTGTGACTGAATCAGTTCAAAAAGACAAAAGATGACAAATGCTACCCTACATTCAAACAGTTCAAGGCAGAAATCATTGTTTGGGGTTTTTTTAAACAAAATTACTTTTTTCTACTCATGATAATTTCCATGATACTGTAATTAGCTCCAAAGGTTGTTAGCTCTGTTAGTCTGAAGTCAAACAAGAGGTAGGGCATGGTGGCTGGTACTTAGAGAATAATTGTTTCAGAGAGGCATGACTGTACTGGGGCTGGCACATACTTAGCTAATTATGAAGGTATGCGCTCATGCCTCTCTGTCTAAGGTACCACCCTGCACTAGCTTCTGCCATAATTGGTTGCTATTTGAATATGAAAATTCAGTGAGAAAAGCTATGAATTTTGCCCTAAGCACTGGAAATGTCATAAATTTCCTTAATCTATCAAGATTTTTTAAACCCATTTCCTAACAGAAAGGTTCAGAAGTGTTTGGATAAATTATGGTGGCACCTACTATCTTTCCCAAATGAAAATATCACATTCCAAATCGCATTGGTCCTCGTGTTTTATTTATGAACTAAACCAGTAGTGATGATCACAAAGGTTGTCTATACACATGCTGGTTTGCATCAGAGCAGACTCGATTAATCGATTAATCGAGTCTGCTCCATGTTCTTATTAGAATGATCCAGGGTCACCTCATCATATGTTCATAAACCACCATGGGTTTAAAAATAGGTCCTGGGGCACTTTATCTAAATCTCATCAAATGAGGTTTAGATAAAGTGTCCTGCACTTGTGGGGGCTTAATACATACGATGGTGAGGTGTTTTAATTAGAATGGCTCCCTAGGAACCGCTTTCATTAAAATGCCTCCTACCCCATCCTCATCCCACCCCACCCCGACCATGGGTTTAGGCAGCCATAATGACCATCTCAAAATTCTCTGGCATGGCTACTTCAGTTCCTACACTTCTAGACTTTTCACATTGAGTTGTCTTTCTTCACAAAGCCACCCCATCTCCCTTATAGGTAGATAGGTAACAAACCTCCTGTCTCAGTGAGTCACAAAATCCACCTTAAATCCTTTAACAATATTGAACTGAAGGTCAAAATTTCTCTCTTGAAGTCACTACACAGAATTCATATGAAAGAGGGAAGAACAAATGAGCAACTCAGTCAAATGGTTTGTTTCTGGAGATAAGGGCAAGAGTCCTTTCTGATATCTTGCTTTATGATGGAAACTTGCCTGAAGTCGCATATGTTGACGAGATCTTGCTGTGTCTGACAAATGTGTCCTTGAGGCACCACTTAGACGTGGTTGAATAAAAAAACATTGATGACAAATTCACTCCTACATTCACAGAAAAAAAGATTGAGAGAAATAGAGGGGCTGTGAGAAATTCAGGCCATGGCTATATGGCTTCCACCCTGAGCCCAGGGATGCCACTGACAACACAATAGCAACATCTAATTGGTAGGCCTGTATGAAGTGGTTAGTATTCGCTTCGGATTCAGATTTGGCCAATACAAGGGACAGAAATTCGATTTGGTGATTTGAATTGCTGTCCTGAATCAATTCAGCAGAATCTGATTTGGAGATCTGGCCCCCTCCAAATCTCCAAATCACCCGGGCCCATCCCCCACCCACTTTCCTAGCCTGGCAATGGCTGCTCCGCCTGCCCAGGTCTGGCATTTTGGAAAAAAAGCCCCGACTCAGCAGGTGCTGCCAGGTAAGGAGTGATCCCTGCTGTCCCCCACTACCCCATGCTGCATGGGGGGCTCTTCCATGAGTCCCATGACTCCCCCTGTGCTGTCCCAGCTGTCCCATCTGCCCCAGCTCTGGCCCTTTAAGGAAAAAAAAACCAAAGAAAGCCCCCAGACTCACCATTCCTGCTGGTGGGGGGGATCCCTGCTACCCCTGCTGCCCACAAGTCCCCCCAAATCCCAGAGGCTGTTCCAGGAGTAGTGAATTTGGGGGTTTTTCTAAATTTTTTCTTAAAGGGCTGGAGCTGGGGTGGGTGGGCCAGCCATAGAGGGGGCTGGGGGAGTGAGCGGGAGGTTGCAATTTAGGCCTTTTTATTGGTCCCCTGATTCGATTTGGATTCAGAGATTCAGTCACTGAATCAGGCCAAATCTCCTCTGAATCGAATCATTACCCAAAGGTTTGCACAGCCTTACTAACTGGCTTTAGCCAAAGCCTCTTAAGTGTACAGTTTTGCACATACTCCTTTATTGTTTCATGATCTGAGGTGCCCTGTGCTGTTACACAGATCTACCAGAAACCAGAAATTTGGCAGATAGCTTGGAGCAGCTCTCAGTGCAAGCCCGTGGGCTGCCTTCAGTCTCTGTCTCAAGAGAATCTGAGAGTGGTGCTGAGCCAAGCTGTGCTTAAGCCACTCTGAGGTATTTGGGGTCACTTCTTGGCTTCATACTCTGCCTAACTGTGAGACTGGTACAACTCAGTAGGCGTGAGAAGGTGTGGCTTATTTTGTTAGTGGCAGATCCAGAATCTGGAGGGGCAGTAGCATGGTTGGAGTGGAAATGGGGCATAAGGACTACTGCTCCAGGTGCTGACTTGGTATATGTCTGTTTGCTTCATGTAGAATCTATGTGCTTCACCTCAGTAACTTGATTTCAATTTCACAATACCCCTTTATGTTAGAGAAATGTTATCTGCAAGCAAAATAGAAGAAGGCCTTCATTCTCATAATAGCTAGTTCCGAAGCAGGTGATGTTTCAGTAGTTCAGTAGTTCAGTAGTTTCCAGTTCACACAGGAAGAGAAAGCTAATTACAAAATTGTGAGTGCCTATACACAATGATTTTCACCATTTAAAGCTGTTACTTAATATACATACATAACTTTAGAATGTTTTTAAAATGGCAGAAGTCACCTTAATTCAACCTCGTTATATGTGTTTTAAATTTAAGGCAAACTGTGATAGTGTGTCTCAGTCTACCTAGTTTGCCTTTATTGCACATGTATTTAACTGGGGCATTTCAAAGTGGTAATTAGCTATACTGTGCATTGTACGGTGTCTGGCACCCCCTATCTCCTACCATACAATACTATAGCAAGGCACGAAGCTTGCATCAAGCTGTGGAACATCTATTAAGTTTTAAGGCATTGTACCTAAAGCATTTTAAGCAAGCACAAAAGTTGCAGTGCCTTTGGAAATGCCTGCCCTGCATGTGCATAGGCACTCTGTGATGCAGAATTTGCAAGATTATTGCAGTTCATCCAGCTTACAGGGCCAGAAGTAATAAAGGAAATTATTCCCTTATTACAGTTATTTATTCCCATAACTTTATTATTTACTTATTACAGTTACTTATCCAGCTTACAGGAACAGAAGCTTGAACGCTACTCGGTTAGGGCACTCACCCAGGAAGCAGGATACCAAGCTCACCTTACTCAGAGGTGTTTGAACCTATGTTTCTCCAGTTTCTCAACCCAGCATTCTAGCTACAAGATATACATTATCTCATCCTCTCAACAGTACTCCTTTTGCAGCTGAGCCACTGCCCTGTGTATTAGATAAAATGGGTGAAGGGTCCTGGAGCAAGGGTCCATTCTTTAGAACCCAGGGTCCACACTTCCCTAGAGTAGCAGCCATCTCATTATGTAGCTGCACAGCCCGAGTACAACCTAGCGCACATGCTCAGTAGCTATGTAGACACATGCATACACATTGCATGGGAGATAAGATTACAAACTAGGCATAAATGTCAAAAATGTCAGTTCTACAGCAGAAAAGCTGCCATTTGGATGAATCAAGTAAAATTGGATTCTGCCCTGAAGATCAACAAACTTCTTTGAAAAGAGATTTGAAATCACTACATGTTCAAAATATAATGCAGTTAGATATAATACCCATATTCTGCCTTTAACAATTTGTCAAGGGCAGTTTCAGATGTCTTCAGGGTAAATGATAAAAGCCACATGCACAAGTTTCACTTAAGGGAACAGGGCTCAAGTCAAGATCAGTAGGGAAGGTGACTGATTTAAAACTGGGAAGATTTATACGAAACCAAGATGTAGATTCTCTTAAGTGAAGATGTAGATTTTCTGGGCTAATTCTCCTGGCCCAGAAAGCAAAAGTTAAAAAAACATAAAATATAACTAATAATAAGGTAATAAAAACTAATACTAATGCTAACAGTATTTTCTTTGGGTCCTGAGAGAAAGATATAAAGTGTATTTGCATATGTTTCTCCTCCTTCCTCTAATAAAAGGCATATATAGAGTGGAGTGGTTGACCTTCCGATAACTGGACCCAACACTCATGTGCTGTCAATGTTTTCTTCTTGTAATTACTATTTGTTCAATAATGAGACATTCTGCATTTATCTCTGAAAGACTGCAGTTTTGTGGAGTGCTTAAGTTTCTTTGTTTGGATCAGCTGTCTCTTGTATTCCAAACTTATATGTTGCCAATGCTCGTAAAAGGGAGAGATCAGAAATGAAGGCATATTGAAATAATATAGAATTTTGCTGCTTCCAAGGATATGTGTGACCTGGGAGATAGTTAAGTGTCAAAATGGGAATAATAAATGGAATTCTATATCTTTCCAGTGAAGTCTTGTTTTTGTAGCCTTGTGTTCTCATACAATGCTTAATTTCTGGAGCTTCTTCCTTAGACTTTAAAACATCTCGGCCAGGATTGCCTTTTTGTTACACAATTTCATGTTGTCTACTGTCTGACATAATGAGACTCAGACTTTCAGTGCTACCACAATACAACCAATAATTTTGGTTCCATACCCCTGTTGAGTAGAAATTAATCTTTGAAAATGGCATATACTGTGGAAGAATAAGGCATTTATCTAACTGAAATGTAATTAAGGGATCAATTACTAGAAGTCTTTCAAAACTAGAATGCATGGAGTGAATCTAGTGTAAGGAAAAAACTTACAATATTGTTAAGGATGAACTAGACAACCTAGTTGTAGTAATAGTGTAAATAACAATATTTTTATTGAAAAAGCTGCATTGGCAGAAAAATCCCCTCAAAACAGCCTATTACAATAAGAAAGTCAGAATGATCTTTTAGGAACAAAACATTTCAAGGCACAGATAGTTTAACAACATCAATTATTATTGAAAGCAAACAGCACTATGTGAAAAACTATCATTACAAGTATTTAATTAAATTAATAAAAATATAGTTTTACATGTTTCCAATGTATGCATTTTACTTTATATATCCACTTAATGTGTCCATAAACCACACAGGAAAATGTCATACTATATCAGGGCATATAGAAAACAAACTCAGTAGAAAATAAAGGGAAACTGTCTTTTTCTATTTTCATTGCACATTTTGTTTGCAGAAAGCAAACAATTTTGCATGTTTGCTGGCCTTAGATTTTTAGAATTATTACCATGTTAATAATTCAAAGTTTAATTCATAATGGAAAAATATTCTTAATTATTGTTTTTTAAGTTTGGCAGCATCACTTCAAAAACACAGATCAGACTTTGCTTTTTCTCTTGATTTTACTTCCAACAGCTTTTCCACACTGAAAAATGTCATATGCTTCATTCCAAGCTATAGAGGACTCCCAAAAGGCTTTCCATCAGATCATCTGAAGCAAAGCCTTGGCTAAGGCAGTTTGCAAAATGTCAGCAGTTTCAAGTAGTTTGGCAAATCTCTAATTTTTTTTCCCTAACTGTTATTACTTCATCTCCCAGCCTATTCAAGATGTAGGAATCAAGCTGGAATTGTTCTGCTCCACATAACAGCACATATAATTACCAACAGTGATTCCAGATCCAAGCTTAGATGTCTGGATACGGCTGCTGTTGTTTTTTAGAAGAGAAGGAAATTGAGCAACACAAAAAGAGCTAAAACATCACTGAGCACAAGATGTGGGCATTTTTATAAACGTGCAAAACTTGGACTGCCTTGGGCACACATAGAAAGGCACTTGAAAGTTCTGCAGGAGGGATGTTGTGAAATCTTGTAATTCCCTTTCCATCATGGCTCTACAGATAGCTAACAACCCTAGAAAGCTGCCATCCATCAGTAGGCCTCCCCATTAGCAGGCCTCCCCATGGAGGTGATATAATTACTATTAGGCTTCCTTGGGAGAAAATTCCCCCAATGCAAGCACATATATGCCAAAAGGGGTGAGCTAAACCCATTACATATGTATATGCTAGGTGTTCCAGGGTCTATTGCATCTAAACATTTGAATCTTTTTAAATGACTCCCATGGCTATATGCATAGCACAAAATGAAAAATGTATTTCCTTATGAGCTCTGATTCAGAACCTCCCACTGAACTGATGTCTCTGCAAATGGTTTGCGATAGATTATTCTCATCTATTTCCATCTTGTTCCTGTTATCTGGAGTGAGATTCTCTTTGAAGAACAATAGCCCAGACAGATCTTTTTTAACACTAACAATGAGTGAGTTTGCAAAGTAGAAACTTTGTTAGAAAAACTTGCAGAAGTAAGCATTTATATGAATGACAGAACATTGTGGGAACAAACTGTTGTGGTACAAACAGTAAAATAAACTTATACTAAATGCAAAGCCACATTGCTCCATGGTATACTAGTTAACATATCAGCTTTCTATAACAAATATTTATGTAAGTATAGTACAGAAATGGAAATACAGCAAAAAACTGGCTTCATCTCGCAATTAAACCATCTTGATTATCGGTTTCCTTTGAAGGCAACCAGTTCATTTTTCTAGGTTTTAGTCAGGAAAAAAATGTTGCTGCTGTTTATTTTTAATTCAAGTACTGTTCTGAGTTCTATTGTACTCATTACTATGTAAATTTACAGAAGCACTGGGCCCTTGGCCAAAGAACTTATGACTGAAGACCTACATCATACACCTTAGACATGTTCACAGAATGCTGCCCTTCTCTTCATATCAAAATTGATTACTCAGTGTTCTGAGACACCATCTCTGCTTTCTACAGCACCACTGCAGTTTTAGATTCCCTTGAAAGTGTGCAAAAGAGATTCTTTTTGCCCCATATTCCCCATATTCCTTTTCCTCTTCTATTCAGCCAAGCAAAATCCTTCTGGTACTATTCATGTCATACATAGTCATTTTTTGGTGATTGGAATTAAGTCAGTCAACAACTGTTTTGGTCCCTCCCTTTGGTATGGTATGGCATGGTATCAGAAACCATTCTGTAAGAATAGGAAACTTCTACATTTTTAGTGCTTAACTTTCCTGCAGGTGAGCTAACAAGGTCTTATAAATAAATTGAAGGAAGGGGAGAGAAGTGGGATGAATGTAGCAGGTAAATAGTGGAGAGGTACCTGTGGAGTCAGATGTCAGGTAGGTTATAATGTGTCATAAATCCAAAGTCTATATTTAGTCCATGATTTTTTGTATCCAGGAGGTTGATAAAGTGAAGTTCATAGATTCGTCTGTGAAAAGTGTTTTGTAAGTTCCCTTTGAAGATTAGAACTGAGAGATTGGAGAGAGAGTGGTTTTCTTGTGAGAAATGTGCCCCCACAGGTAATTGGGCATTCTTATCTTTGATAAATTTTTGGTATGCATTCCTTCTGGTGCACAGTTGTTGTTTGGTTTCTCCTACTTATTTTCCATCAGGGCATTTGGTGCATAGTATGAGATATATTACATTTCTGGAGGTGCAGCTGTAAGATCCAGGAGCACTGATGGCTCTGTTGTGGGTTTTAGTAATTGTGAGGGTGGTAGAGATGTCAACACATTATAATCTACCTGACATCTGACTCCCCAAGTACCCCTCCACTATATACCTGCTACATTCATTCCCCTTCTCTCTCCCCCTTCTCTCCCCCACCTCCCAGCGTGTCTCTCACCCACTGTCTCCTCAGTTTACATCTTCTCTGACAGCCTGTCTTGCATGCATACCAGCCTCTGGCTTCTTTACTATTCATTTCATCCAGGAAGAGCACACACCAACTGCAAAGGCCTCCTTATCCTGATAAAGGGTTTTTAAATTTGAAAGCTTGATAAATTTTTCCCCCATCTATTTAAGTTGGTCTAATAAAAGATATCAGATTCACCTAAAGAACCTTGTATGCATAAATACTTAGGCAAGCACATAACTTGAGTCATGTGAACAGTACACTGAGGTCAATGTGGTTATTAGGGCTGTGCAAAACAGCAGCATTTTGCTTCGACATCCATTTTGACAGAACTGTGTTTCATTTTGAGTTTTGTTTCATTTAAAAAAACACTGTTCCATTCCATTTCATCAAAATGGTTTCACTGTTTTGACGTTATGATCAGGCTGAATTCCCCTTCCCAGTGCTGCAATTGGGTTTCAGGCAGCTGCAGGTGGGACCCAGTGGCTCAGAGCCCCATGGAACTCAGCCCGGTAGCAGGAGGTGGATCACAGCCCTAGCTCTGCCTGCTTCCTGCCACCGGGCTGAGTTCAATGGGGCTGGTGGAGCTGATCAAAGTGCAGTCCAATGTTGGGAGGAAGGCAGAGCTGGCACTGTGCTCCAGCCCCAGGGAGCACAGCCTGGTGGTGGGAGCTGGGAAGAATCAGGGCTGTGCTCCCTGCTGAGCTGAAGGTCACATGGGGCTGCACGGAACTGATGGGAGCACGGCCCTGGCTCTCCCCTGCCTCCCACCACCTGGCTGGGCTGCTGCTTCGAAATTTGAAACATTTTAAAACTTTTGAAACATTTTGACTGACCTCATTTCATTTCAAGGCTGTTTTGAAGTCCTCTATGTGATGAAAGGAGCCTTGTGTGTTGTATTACCTGCTGGGTGTGTAGCCCCTCCCCTCAGCTCTCCTGCCAGGACTTGATATTGTTCTATAAAGACAGAGGGTTCAATTTAGATCTTTTTCCAAGGAGGGCTTCCTCGGGAAACGGCAGTACTCACAATTCCATGGGGCTCCACCTCCCCTACCCCTGTCTACTCGCCAACCAGATGAGTGTCAACACAATGGTGGTTCAATCTTGCTGGCTCGACCACAGCTTGCCTTGAGGGGAATCCCACGACCGAGTGGGCTCATTTGGTATTTGTCCAGCTGCCCCTCCTGCCTCGACAAGTAGCCTTCCCTCCCTCGAGGCTGGCCAGCTATATATGTGTAATGCAGTGCCTACTGCCATGCCTCTGAGTAGGGCGCTTTGTTCGTATGCTTTTTCTCTCTCTCTCTTGTTTCCTTGGTTTTATTTCTTCAAAAGAAATAGACTCCTGGGGAGGAGAGGGATGTGGAGCTGCCTCCTCTCCCTCAGCCTCCTACAGGGGGCTCAAATGCCCCCCTACTCTGCCTGCTAGTGCAGCACCGGCTGTGCTGCTCCTCTCCCATGCAGGAGCCTCAACACGTCTGGCATGCTCCATGTCAGCCTGCTCCCTCTCCAGCTCCTCCATGCCCCGGGTTCTGACGGGGCTTTTACATCTTCCCACGGTGGCCAGAATGGCCACTGCAATGGGTCCAGTTGTTCCCTGCCTGGGGAACAGCTGATTAAACAGTCGGCATAACGCCAGCTTGCACGGCCGCGATTCCTGCTCCTTCTCTGGATGCCTGGCAGGAGGTAAGTTTCCCCCGTGGGGGGGCTGTTTATGAGGTTTGGGGCCTCTGGGAACTGCCTTGTCCCTTTTGGGAGCCTGTGGAGGCGCCTCGCTGCCACATTGTTTCATTTTGATTTTACTGTTTCGAGCTTGAAATGTGCCAAAACAGTGTCAAAACAAAACAACTGGCAAAAGTTCACACAGCCCTAGTGGTTATGCCCATGTAAAAGTGTTCATAAGATTTGGTCTTTGATAAGAGAATATGAATCTTTGCCCTAACAACTCAGTGAAAATATGAAAGGTTTTCCAGATAAGTAAGGTTTTCTCTGTTTTTTTCTGTTTTTTCACAGGTCACTTAAATGTCTTAACTATGTATTTTCATATTTTAAAATCTTTATTTCATACCCATGTCGTTTTATCTCTGATTTTTTCCAATATCTAGTGGTTGATTTCTTATAGTGCTGGATTCTTGTATGATTTTATTTTTTGTCACAGAGCACTGAAGTGCCCTCCTCCTAAAGAGGGGAAACTGCTAGGGAAAGAGCCCTAGCAGTGAATAAGGAGCCTAGCTGTTGATTGCCAGGGCAACTGGAGCTAGCAGGAGATCACACCTGCCAGCAGTCAGCTGACTGAAAGGAGCAGGGCCTGGCTCCCTTATAAACCCTAGGGGCTGAGGCCAGAGGCAGTTCCCTGCCAGCAGCCAAGGAGGAAGGAGCTCCACGGGGTCTGAGTAACCAGCGAGAAGTGACCAGGAGGTAAAAGGCAGCCTCCCAAATATATGGTGTCATCAAAGACATGCTGGGTGAGCATTTGAGGGTGCCCTTGGGCCAGCTTGGCATGGGACAGGGGCCTTGAGGAGATCAAGGCCTTCCTGCAGGACCCTGCCGTGACATTTTTAATCAATACACATGTAGTCTCAGCCTTAACACTATCTTTGTGATGTTTTTAAAATGGCAATACATTTCCTAAATTATAATTCTATAATTTGGTGATATTCTACACTGTACCTACTTCAACTCTTCTACAAAGATCATGGAATATTTTAACTGACATCATCACAATGAATGTCCCAAACTAGAATTTATGTACTATCACTCAGTCTCCATATCCTGTGGATAGACTTAGGTTTCTTTTGTAAAGTTATAGCTCTGTTAAGATTTACACTGCTACTCCCAGTGGTCGTGGATGTACCATGCTCATGTTTTAATTTAGTATACTTTTTTTCCATAGTGAATTTAATGTAACTGAGAAGAAGCATCTGTTTGTGTGTTTGCATAGAAAAATATATTTCATAAACCAAGTAAGAAATTTAAGAAAAATAAAAGTGCACAAAAATACTATAGCATGTTTAGAAATTATTTGGGTGTGGCTTTATTTCCATGGGCAGCTTGTTGCCTGTTCCAAAATACTAACATTAAACTGTGTTATTTTTTCTTCACACCAAGTTGACAGTTTTGTTTCTTACAGGCCAAATAGCAAGCCAGGATATAGTTTCCCACAGCACATGCTTTCACTTAGGCACAATATCAGTGAGGGACACATATTATTTGTTTGCACCTCCTTCCATGCCAAATTTCACTTGCGGGGGGAAAAAATGTAGGGGTTTCTCGTTTAACCATTTTGAGTCATCACTATACACATCCAGTTAATCACAATATTTTAGACATAACAGACAGTTCCCAAAATGTTAGTATTAATGGCATCAGTATAGAGTTACTACTCAGAACACATCAGCAACGATTGTGTCACCACTTCCATTATAAAACTGGGCTATTGTCTGCCAAAATATTGTTCTAAATTAACACTTGGCAAATATAATACCAGCTTGGTTTTTTTAACCAATTAAGTAAGATTGTGTTGGTTTTCCAAAGCCATCTTGTTCTCAGTAAGTAGTGCGATATAGTATGCAGGCTCACTGAAGTCCCAGTGGACTGCTCCTAGGAGTAAAATTATATTCCCTGGGTGTGTCTACCCATGTAATTAATTCACAGCAATAAACATCACTGCATATCACACCAGTTTATTGCTCCCGGGCCCCACATTTAATGTGCACCCCATTTACGTGTTCACCAGGGACTGCAGTATGCTGTTAGGTTGGAGCAGCCCCAGCTGGCAGAGGATCTCGGGGGGTCAGTCTACCAGCCTGGAGATGCTCTGACCCAGCTCAATGTGTTGGAAAGGGGCAGGCTAGATGATAAGGGTGCACTAGTGCAGGGCTAGCTGGGATAGGGTAGTTTCCCAGCCAGCCCTGTCATCATCCACACATGTATTGCTGTGCACAAAATAATGCTGCTGTAGGATAATACTTGTGGTTACATCATCACAGTAAATGTCTTATGAAGATGCACCTAGTATAAGCAGCAGTAGCAGAATCTGGCCCAGCTTATTTAAATATACAGACAAACGGATGTTAAGATACATCTGCAGCATCAGTTAAAAAATGGGGTAAGTGCATAACATTGTATGGCTCACATCTTTACATACTGAATGGGAAAAAATGAAAGGAGCCAAAAAGCCTGAGGTTTGCAAACTGTCTATAGAATGCAAGTTAATTGTTTCCACTGTTTCTGCAGAAACTTCAGAGTAATTATTACCAGAACTCAGATTCTAGACTTTTAAAGAGAGACCGGGCCATTTGTCATATTATTTTTCACAAAATATCTTGCCTGTCTGTCTCCAAATCTCATATTTTATTTTGTTATTTGTAAAAGAAGGATATTCATGCATAAATCAGTCAATATAGTTGACTGAGAGTCAACTCTATATTGACTCTCAATGTCACATCATGACAGAGTGCACTGTAGCAAATTCAAGGTTAAGGATGGCATTCTCTCAGCACTGGACAGCAATTTAATGGAATTGTACCTGTTTATTATGGGGCAGATTCTGATTCTAAGTGGATTTTTTGACCTGTCAATATATGTCTTAACTTCAAGAAAAAGATTTTACATGGAAGCTCCACCACAGGAAGAAGTTACCGACCCAAAAGCATCATCTTCACCTACACTCCCCGCAAAAAAGAAGCTTATTTCCAAAGGTACAGATTGCAGAAAGAAGTTATCTGACCACATAACTATTTACTTACCAACTAATAGAAGTCAATACATTTTCTGTAAGCAAAGACAGATGGTGAGGACTTGCTAAGATGCTGCACCAAAAATTCAGAACCCCAAGTTCATTTCCCAGTTGAGCTCCTGACTGTGTGTTTGACCTTGGGAAACCACTTAGTCTGTCCTGTGTTTTGTCCAGTAATCATTTGCCAAAAGGTCTGAATGAAAAATCTTTTAATTCAGTGTCTAGCTTTTAACTGATCACCATTGCAATACATGAGCCTCTTCACAATATTGTAACCAGGTGCAACTTACTCATGCCACAGCTTCTTAAATGTACAGTTCTTCACAATTCTCCTTTTACTGCTTCACTCTCCTACGTGTCCTCTGCTCTGCATCTCTCCTCAGACATCAGCACCTCTGTTATCTGGTAGTCACCAGTTAATTTAGTCATGATTATCCTGTCTTGAGACTCTGCCACCTAAATCTGCTCTGGCTATGGTCTGACATCTTTCCAGGTAAAACAACTGTCAAAGTCCCTTCTTTCCCTTCTTTCCAGGATCTGGAGAAGGTTCTGCCCATTCCTCTGCAGTCTTTGTCTGTCTAAGGTAGTAAATCACCAACAGGATGTTGGGTACCTTGAGTTGCCACAAGATCTTTTGAAGGGTGCCACAAGGTATGAGAAGATAAGTGGAGGCTCATGCTTGTCCCTGCCTGGCTGATGCCCACCCACTGCCCAACCCCTCTGCAAGGAACATAAACACTGTAATAAATAAATTAGTTTTGACATGGGGTGCTGCTCAAGTCACAAAAGTTTTGGGGACAGCTAGAGTCAAATAAGGGGTGCCTCATGTTTAAAAAGTTTGAGAACCATTGATCTAAAGCGAATAATATCTTAAATATGACCACAATGATGCATTTACCAAGACCACTGTTGTTTGCTGCCATTGTTTCTTTGAGTAGGTGCAGAAACCTAATTCTAGGTACTTAGGGTTCTGATCAAACTGAAAGCATCTATCAGTTTTGATGTCTAAATGGTTTTGTTGCCAGGATCTATCTGGATCAATTTGTGACCTGGGCACTTAAATTCTGCCCAAGTACTGGTTAGGTAAGTAGTTGTCCAATTTGGATCGCGGCCTGATTTTGTGTTTCTCAAACACTTTGTTAAGATTTGCATCTCATGATTATTGGGCAACTTTGCAGAAGTGTAGTTTTCAGTTTACTAAATTATATGCTAATTTCCCCTATTTCTTCTTGATTACGGGAATAATAAAGTTACAGTTACAGTTCTGGCCATGTAAACTGGAAGAGTAACTGTAAACTGGATGAGCTGACCCTGACCCATGGGCTGGAAGTTGAGCATCACTATCCTAACCACTCTGTTCCTGGGACTTAAACCTAGGAGGATGGTTCTTTCCCCATCCTCCATTTTGCCAGGGCAGAAGCTTGGGACTTATGTTCAGGTATGAATGTGCAGAATTCCCTACCTGTATATCTAGCACACTGTGACTCGTGCTTAACGGCAGGCTCTGGGTGGCTGTGGGCCTTGAGTCGAATTGGGCACACTGAGTGAGGCCCTTGCACTAGGTAGCCAGGCCAACCCAGATGTGCCGTGGATCCTAGGAGGGACGCGTGAGAAAGTAGCGACTCCCGAGGTGTAGTAAAGAAAATAAAAGGAACTTTACTCACACAACCTTGTTTACAATTCAGAAGTCCACGGATATGACAGTGTCCAAGGCAGTGGAGTGACGACCGGTGCGGAGAAGACAGTGGGCAGTTTGGTTTGACCTCTCTCGTTATGGCTCTAGACACGGCAGCTTTCAAATAAATTCCTCTAATTGCTTTAGAGGCCCTTCAGTATTGAGACACACGACCAATCCCAGTACTAAGGTATCCGCACAGGCAGGGCGAAACCCCTGACCCTGTACGGAGGCGTAGGTGTACTAGTCCCTCGCTGCTAAGAAAACTAGCGACCCAAGATCGCACCTCTCACTCGTGAGGTGAATCTGTCTCTAACACCAACTCTCCACTAACTCCAGCTCCAACTAACCCACCCTCTCTTCAGAGAAGCAGTCCTTATATATCTTCTCCTTGTCAATCAAAAGATGGTTCTAGATGGTCCTAGAACTCACCATCAGGTCTGTCAATCAAAGCATCTATATAGATCAATTTGTTAACCCTGTTTTCGCTGTATACTTTCTTACTCCCCGCCACTGTGTTCTCGGTGCCTTGGTCTTGTCACTTAACAAAACATATTATATTAACAAACAACAAATCTTGTTAACAACTAAATGAGTATATCGTTAACATAAACAGAACAAATGGTTTTCTAATGACGGACGATCTGGGAGGGATCACTGTAAAAATTTTTATGACACTCACAACTTACTGCACATGCTCACTAGCTCTGCAAATGCTTACATGTTCATTTTGTATGGGAGTAATCTCATGAACTGTGTGCACATACCAAAAATGGCAGTTACGCTGCTGCAAAGCTGCCATTTGGGAACGTAAGGTGAGATTAGATTCTGCTCTTAGAGGAAACTGAAGAGCAGAGGAGTTAAGGATCGGAATTTCATACTCTCTGTCTATCCACACTTCGTTTGTAGTCAAAGGCAACAGTATATGCTTGAGTCCTAAGTGACTTGTCAAAGTTCATATGTTGAATGTATTTGATCTCCTGACACTCATTGCTACTCTTATTTGCTTGTCAAGTCCCACTCTGCTTCAAAGAGCTCATGAGCTAATCTTTTGGCAAGATACAAAAAGTGGATAACAGACAAACAGCGCTGGTGTAGGTGGCAAGGTAATAGTCAAGATGGTTACATTTGCAAATGCTATGGTCTTTGTGGTCACTAGTTATGGGGGCGCAACATCCTGACCAATCCCAAATAACCTGATCCCCATAATTGCTAAGGTTACTGCAATGCTTCTTAGGCTTTCTCTCTTGTTAGTTACTATTTTATCAGCAATAATTACTGTAGAAATTTCTGTCCACTTTAGCTGTGCAACTGTTTTCTTTGTTTCTTTCTGACATCAGCAAGCATCAGGGAAAGCCAAATTGCATAGCAATATTGAATGAAAGGCTAGAATAAAACTAGCTCTGCAGAGATTTTAATGTCAATAGGAAGCTAGCAGGTTTTTTTTTCTGGATTTTAAAATAATAACAGCTGAGGATAGACTAGATCTGGTATTAGGGAATGGAGCCTTGTCAGCTACAGCTCACATTGCTTTGAATCTGGCCATTGACAACACTGACCAGATGTAGTGCCCTTTGAAAAAAAGTTGGTTTGCTCAGTCTTGTTCCAAGGAGATATGACCACAGCACAACATCATAGAAACTAGCATCATTTTTCACCTTGCTGGCAGCCTTTCTTGGCATAGGCCAGGTCTGAGAGAGAAAAATGAGGAGTGGTAGTGATTGGAAAGAGTGAGTAAATTTTCACTGTATCAAAATCAGATCAAGTTCTGGGCTTGTCAACTTGCTATTTAAAATATACTTTAGAATAACAAAAGCAGGTACAGTTGGCCATGTATCCAGCAGTTTAGTACAGTAACAACAATATTTGTTTGGCAGACCCACAATGAAGTTTATTATATGTAGCAGAGAGATTTATATAGTGACTGCTGTGCTGAGAATGGAATCTTGGGGCTTTGTAACATATTTATTTTAGGCAGCTCCTGAAGTTCTTAACCTCTGGATTGTCCACACATTGACACATAAAAATATTTTTAATCAAATTTTAGGTAGCTTAAAGTTACACTACTCTAGTGCAGGTTTATCTCTAATCCATGTTACCCCACTAAAATTGCATTGGTGTGTGGCCACTCCCCACCGATGAGCCATCCAAGTTGCAGTCCTCCTGCATCCCAAGATACAGTGTCCCTTCTCTCACCCTCTTGTTCTGTGTGGACAAACTTTCCACCCCCTGAACTCTACTGCCTAAGGGGCTGTTCTGGCACCAAACCAACCCCCTCTTCTTCCCTTAGGGGGCGGTATACTGTTTTCACTCCCAGAGCACCCTGTTGACCACATGCCAACTAGCAAGCAGAACATTTTCCTTGACTTCCAACTCAGCCATCTTCTCCAGCATCAATAAAAAAATGTCCCCTCTGGTCTCTGCCTGATGGGCATCTGATTGGAGCTGTGATGAGGTGCTGGACCTCATAACTGTCTGAGCTCAGAAATTAAAAGTGCCTCGGCACAGTAGAGTTCTTAGTACAATGCGAGTACCCGGTGCAAAAAGTTCCCTGATACGGCGGAAAAAAACCCTAGGTGCGATGATTAGTCCCTGCCAAAGCTTGCATCTGCACTGTTTGCATGCACGCTTCCGATTGATAAGTAAATTATTCCTACCCGGTGGCTGGCAATTGGCTCGCTAGCCATATAAAAGTTAGGGCAAGTTTCCGCCCAAGTTGGAGAACTCCGCGTGTTATGTCAGAAGAGACTTCCACATGTATCTTGGAGTGAACTTGGAGGCCTGATCAACCACCAGCGACTCCCCGTCACCGTTTATCCCAACGTACCCTGTGCCCTGCATGCTTGGACAATATCAGTGTGCCACCTGGTTTCTGCTTTTCTGTTTGTTTTGCAACTTGTACGGAGCGTACCTACACTGTGTGCATTGACGCGAGTCCCTGTACTGCAGTTTGTAAGTAAAGTTCTATTCTTTCAACCAACAAGCTTCTGTGCCTAATTCTACTCCATCGGTGCGGCCCCATTTGGCCATTCTTGGCCCCCACAATAACCAGGGAGCTAGGTTTTCTGTTTGCTGCAGAAATATGTGAATTTTCTTCTTTAAAGGAGAAAAATGTGCTTTATGGTGGGGTTTTCCTTGCAGGCTGGCAGAGTTCTAGCCTGCAAGGGCTACCTGGTGATGGGAAGAGTGTGAATAGGGTGATCAAACAGGGGGTGCCACATGCATGTTCTCGCACACATAGGCACATGGCAGCCAGGCAGTGTGGACAGCAGCTCCTACATGTCCCTGCAGGTAAGTCTATGTGGGGGGGGGGTGCATATTGAAATAGCCCGTGGTGAAAAAAGGAGGAAGGGAGGGAACCAAGGAGTGAGGCAAGACTGGAGCTGGGGGTACTGCCCAATTAGGGCAATGAATGGGGGCCGGGGCAGGAAGGTGTAGCTTCAGCCAGGTGCTGGCTGGGGAAGTGGGATGGAGCCATTGGGGGGCTCACCTGGGGGAATGCCGGAGGGTGGAGGAGCAGTTTCCCGCTGCTGTGCTCACTTCCAGGGATGGGCTGGGTCCCACAAGTGACCCATTGGGGGAACATGGGGAGATACATGCCCCTCCAGATTTGTACATGGGGCAGAGGCAGATGCAGGCTGCCTGTTGCAGGGCTGAGGTCTCCCTGCCCTGCTGCCCTCCCCCGGGGGTCTCTGTGATGCAGTGGGTGGGACTCAGCAAAGGAGGGCAGAGCGGGGCAGGGAGGCTTGGTGCTGCCACTGCCAGAATCCCTGTGCCATGGTGAGGTGCCTGGCAGCAGCAGGGGTGCACTACTCTGTGGGAGTAGCAGAGGCTTTGTACTGCTGCCACTGGGACCCCCCACAGCAGCTGTACCTCCATGGCGAGTCATCCCTGCCTGCCTGGCCCTCACAGCTACTTGATTGGCCAGGGTGCCTCATCATGGTGGTGTGACTGGTGTGGGGCTCCCACTGGTGGCAGCAGCACCAATGGCACTAAGCCTCCCTGCCCCACTCCTCCCTCATGCTGCTGGGTCCTGCCCACTGAGCCACGGGGGCCCTGGGGGAAGAGCAGCAGGTTAGGGAGCCCCAAGCCCTGCAGTGGGCAGCCTGCATCCTCTCCTACCCCCACTGCTTCCACTCCATCCATGCTGCCTATGAGGGTAAGGGGTCTGTGCTCTGCTTTGACTACAGCAGCCAATGCCTTCCATGTATGACAGCCAGGTCTGGGTGCTGCTGGCTGACTGTGTATAGTGGCCATGGAGTAGGGAGCAGAAAGCATGGTCCCCTAACCCTGGCAGCTGGGGGTCCCCTCTGTCAGGGCTGGGAGGGCAGGGGGCTTTGGGTCAGGAGTGAGGGACACTAGCAGGGTTGGGAGGGTGGTGCACTGGCAGGGTCAGGGGGCTGCAGATTGGAAGTGAGGGGCACCAGCAAGGCTGGTGTGGGCTGCGGCTTGAAGTGAGGGGCAACAGCATGGGCAGGGGCAGGGAACCAGCATATCAGGGCTGCTAAATGCTGCCAAGCAGCAGCGAGGGGCAACTGTGTCCTGGTGAGTGAAGGGGGTTGTGGGGAGCTCTGATTTTCCTTCATAAAAAAAACAAAAGGAAACAACAAAATGTATAGGTATTTAGAATTTATTTTATTATAATGAAGGCACTGGTAGGCTTCCAAATTGTTTTAAAATGATAAATATATCAATAAAACATTGTGTTCAACCAAGACCTATAAAGTGGCATTTCACTTTAATTACAGAAAAAACCCAAAAATTTTAGGTTCTTAAATCAGAGAATTTGGGTGGTTTTATTAGGGAATTGGGGTTTTAAAACAAAGGAAAACCAGGATCCCTGCTGATCAATGACCCGGTGACATATTTTGCTGTACATTGTATCAACCTTTGTACCACACTTCTAACATGGATGAATATTTCCCCTGGAAATATGATAGACTATTTTTTCTCCTCTACTTATTCCAGCTTCCTTTCTCTTTTCCATTTGCCAGTACCCACTTATAAATGACAGTCTACAAACATGTCAGGCTATAAAGATAGACTGAACTAAAATCCAATAGAAATTGTAGTTAAAAAAATGCCTTCCTCTTGGAGAAGAAACAGAACGAAGACTAGAAGTGAACGTAATTGTGTGTCATAAGTCTCTAACTTAACCCAAGTCCCACTGAACTCTCTGTTTAGGTTATTTTTTTAAAACCGATCAATGAACACAAATAATGACATTTTGAATAGCACAGCTAGGCACTTGTAGGCAATAAAAGAGAAAGTTAATGTTAATTTTTAAACAATAACTAATAATTCACATTTATTTATAGAACACCTTTGTCCCAGTGGATCTCAGCGTCCTTCTCAGATTGTCTATACTACCTACCACAAGGTTGGAATACAGCAGGAATTCTCTGTACATAATGCTATATAAGAGGTTTTTTTATGAGGGGAACAGAAGAATAACACACAATTGACAGGAGGTGTTTTAAGGTCAGCAAAATAGAATTATGCACACTGCAACTTAACCAGAACTCTGGGGTTAATACTTAGCAAAAATGTATGAAGCAACAACACTGAAAATCACTTGCCCCTCCTAAGGTCAAAAACTAAGGTACAGTAAATGACATGGCAGCGTGTCAAAGAATAGCTTGGGGGAAAATAGAAGGAAGAACTCAGCAAACTTCCAAACATGTTGGTCTTTTATTTTTAGAGTTTGTCCAGGAACTACAGAAGGCAGATGTGTATAGAACGTCTATTAATGGGTGGAGTGAAAAGACATGGCTGGAAACAGTTCCATAGTTATAGGGCAAAAAACTCAAAACTGTTCCATGCTCAATTTTCTTCTATTTGACATGCTACTGCTTGTTCTTTGTTCCGTTTGCTTTGATTCTAGTCTACTGAACTCTCTTTAAACATGATGCAATAATAAAATATAAAATACTACTGCATGGTAGGCTGAATATGGTTTATGCTGTACTTGCTTTGGAGAGATCTTTGCTTTTATTTCACTGTACTTGTTGTGGATTCCTGCTTTTTCCCTTATATAATAATAGTAATTATTTTTTTCAGGAGTCACAGTTCAGTGTTGCTGATTCACACACATTTCTCAAAGAGCATACTTCCATCTGTACAGAGTCATTGGCTTTGTTTATACTTATAGAGAGGAAATGACACCTATTCAATCTCTGGCATTTCTTCCTGCACAACTTTCGACTTCCCATGGAAATTTCTGACACTTGTATGGTTCAAGAGACAATAAAATCACCTTCCCTCATGGCATGGTTGTAGGGAAGCTTATTTAAACTTCCCAGGACCAAGTTAATAGCCTAATTCATTGTTGGATGTCAAAGTGTAATGATAAAAGCTCTCTTTGTTGGAGAAATGTGAAATGTTACATTCAGATAGTGGAGATGAGAAGGCTATAAAATCAATGATATTCTATAATATCTACATTAATCGATAAGCATTACCATAAAATATTTGGCCTGGATAGAAAAAAAAATGTTATTTTAAAGAGATTTTTTGAATTGGGAATGAAATTCCTTTCATGTGCCACTGGAACTATGATGCTGGTAATCAAAAAGTTGGTAATAGACAACCTTGAAGCAACTCTTCTTTTCTGTTACTCAGTTTTTCAGTTTTGTCTTTTAAATAAGATATATATTTTATAGAGATAGATCATCATATTTGATGAACAATGATGACCTTTCTGAACTAATTAGCCAAAATGTGACTATGAACAGCTTGAAGAAATAAAAATTGCTTGTGAACCCTTCCCACCAGAAAGGGAGGGATTTGGATGATCAAAACAAATCCAAAAACCTTGCACCTCATTACTGCCACCCTTGAAATATCATTATAGGCTGTATCACAGAACTCACAGAATCTGTGAGTGGCACAGATGACACAAACTTGGAAGATATCATTAAGATGGAGGAGGATTCTAACAGAGAAGAGACTGACATTGAGGATCTAAGTAGTAGAAATGGGATGAAGGTTAATAATACAAAGTACAAGACTATGCACCAAGAGCCTAATAACAAGATTTTTTTTCTTGTCACTGTGTGTTGACAGAATGACAGTAAGTCACCAGTGTGATATGGCAGTGAAAAATGCAAACATGAGCCTCAGATTTTTTTAGACAACATATTTCAGGTAGAGAAATGTCCAGGGAAATACTAATATGTGTGTAAGTACTAATATGGGTATATAATGAAACAGTGATCTTATTTGGAATACTATGTACTATTCCAGTCACCTGTGTTCAAGAAAGATAAATTGAGATTGAAACAGGTACAGAGAAGGGATACTAGGTTGGGGAAATGGAGGACTAATTATGTGAAAGGTATCTTTCCTTGTTTAGTCTTGCAAAATAGACATTGACAGTTGATATGACTACTCTCTATAAGTGGACCTGGCCAGCGTAAACAACTTGGAAAGAGAAAAGCCACATAGGTCTGGGACAGAAGTTTCATAAACCCATTTGACCCAAATCAGTTAAGTCTAATACAGCATTCAACCAAGTTTATCTTAAACCAGTTTCAGCTATTTTGGAACAGTTTATCAAACAGTTTGAACATCTGTTCTGTTACAGGTTTAAACCAGTTTCTGATCACTTAAACCAGTTTATGTGTAACTTCTGTCCCTAGCCATAAGCTACAGGATAGTGTTGGCACAAGAACAAATGGGTGTATATTGCTCGTGAATTAATTTAGGCTGGAAATTAGAAGAAGGTTTCTAACTAACCAATGAAAAAGGTTCTGGAACAGGCTTCCAATAAGGGTAGCTGGGGCAAAGAAAACGTAACATCTTTTTAGACAGGGCTTATGGAAGACAATATGATGTGTTTTCCCCTGGTAAGAAGGGGCTAGATTGGAGACTTAGGTGGTTACTAGGATTTCCCATTTCCTTTATACTTGTACTTCTACCTTTGGGGCTACAGGATGAAGTGATATTGCAGGAAAAATATTTTGCTGCCAGGAAAACTTTATCCAGTAGGATTTTGTTAATTTTTTAAAGATTTAGGTCATGCTGAATTCTTCCTATAGGAGTAAGCAATATACATATTTGAAAAGGTGTTGATATTGAAAACATTAGGGCTGTATTTGAACTTTGAGTGAGATAGTAAAGATGTGGAGAATCATAGGGCTGGGTAGGTGACCTCAAGAGTCACCTACTGTACATCCCAGACAAAGATATCAAGAATGTTTCCTGGAAAAAAGAAGCATAAAGGGAATGAGCTAATTGTGTTCTTAGGTGGGCAAGGGAGAGATTAATTTCAGGTCAGGTCTCCATTCCTTCTAGTACACCCCAAAGGCAAAACACCCAGGGAATTCACACTAGTAGGATCAACCTCTATTGTGAGCACTACACAACAGTGTAGTGCTGTGGGGTGGGTGGGGTTCTTCAGTGTTGTTTATTCAAGTTCTTTACTCTGTGGGACTTAGGGTGTGGTTACAGGTTTCCTTTAAAACACTTTAAATCTGTGGAATGCTGTGCTGGTCATGAAGTTAGAACAGTTTCAAAGTAATCACAGGGTAAGGTTTATTGTTGTCTCAGACCTGTACAACTGTGACTTGCCATCAGAGTGCCTGGTAAGCAGGGGCATGGACAGGAGCCAGGACTCTCTCCCTCCTCTGGGATGGGAGACTGTTGGATAGGGTGGCATGTAGCTTGGAGGCAAAGAAACAATTATGCGGCTTCCCTTGTTCTGCAGCCAGCAGAAGCCAGCAGGAGACATGGGTGGGAAGGGAAAAAATTGGAAAAAACCCCAACCATTTGAAGTGAATTGGTATGGGGGGAGTAGTAAAGGAAAAGGAATAAAAAAGAATAAATAAGAAAACAAAGATCCAAAATCTTGTACATTTCACTGAATTGGGATTGGGGTGGTGGGAGAGGACTGGGGGGAAGATTGGGTTAGTAACTCATACCAGGTCACAGCTGACGCCCAGTGGGCTCACCGCATGCATGCCACACTGTATTTGTTGCATGTGTTGGGTAGGGGGGTGCTGATAGAGCCATTTCAAATGAACAGTGGTTCAGTTTAAATGAATACGATGAGGGATGGGAAGCTGAGCCTTGGTACAGTGCCTAGCAGTGGTGGGCAGAGTTGGGGTAGATGGGGAGAGAGATGATTGCCCAATGCTAGGAGCAAATTGCTTGTGATAAACAATTGGCTTTTTAACTGCTCCCCTTGCACCAGTAGCGAGCCAGCCAAGTTCATGGGGGTGTTAGAACAAGCAGCCAACAGGTAAGCTCAGAGTGGTCAGGGTGTGCTAGGGTTGCACCCTCTAGGGGCAGGAGGGGATGTTGGTTTATGCCAGTACTGCTGTCCTGGGAAGCAGAGTTCCAGGGGGTTGAAAGTTTGCCCACAGAGCAAAGGAATGGGAAGGGCTGGGAATGGTGCATCCTGGGATGCTGCCTCCTGGGATAGAGCATTTTATCTGCCCAGAGCAGACTAACCATACCCTGGAACAGACTGGGTAAAAGTGACTGAGAATAACTCTCATCTGAACTGGTATAATTTTAAATGTTTAAAGGATACTTAATAAGGGTTAGCACCCTTTAATGCGTGAATATTTCCATTTGAAGGAGGATGTATTTGGTATCCATGTTGGTCCGAGATAAAAAAGAAATGCAAAACTCTAGAACTCTTCCTTCAGAGATGATACCTTTTATTAGGCCAATTAAGAAATAGCAAAAAAAAAAAATCATTTTCTGCAAGCTTTTGGGCACACGCCCTTCCTCAGGCTCAGGGACAATTAAAGATGGCAAAAAGTCCCCATGGATAGAAAATAAACTTCATTTTTGCACAGAAGAAGTTGAGGATGGAAGTCTGTCCCTTTGGGTCCATGAGAGTGTCTTTATGAGTTACTCTCTGTTGTGCAGATAAGGCAGCATTCCTTTCCTGGTGGTCTCAGGTGGCAGAAAAGCAGGGAGGTATAGAACTCTTTCTTGCTGTTCATCAAAGAAGTTTAAATCCAAAAATTGACTAAAATTCAGCATCTGTCACTTGAAGTACCTTTATGACAATTTACAGGTAACTTGTAATACCTGTAGCACCTTTATTAAACTGGGGACCATTACTAATTTGTTTTGTTTCAATGTGTGTGTAACTAGGTCATGCTTCAGAGGTGGCCATGATGGCTCCTGGCAGCCATGCAACCTGTGGCCCAGTCTGCCTGAAGGATACCCTCCCCTTCTTCTCACCCATTGGACCTTGCTGTACTTATTCAATTGAAAAGGAGGTGGCCTAAGGGTCCTAGAGTGAGCCTGAATCTGTCTAATAGCTAACAGGTCCCTCCTGGATTGTGCTGGTTTCAATCCTGTCCCTATGCTAAGTGGGCAGTCTTGGCCCATCTGTATCCCAGGGCACCTATCACCTTAAGGGCTAATCACATGTCTCCAACCAGCCCTTACACTATGTCCATGCCTCACAGATGTCGCTATACCATCATCTCCTTTTCAGGGCTTCAGCTTTCTCAGCACCTACCCCTTTTCTCTAGCTGGGCCTTCTAGCCTAGGTCTACTGTACTGGACCGGGCTTTTGGGCACTATCTCCTATACTGGTTACTTTAGTCCTGGGCCCCAGAGGGTTGAAAGTTTGTCCGTATTATATTACGTACAAACTCATCTGGCGAAAATGTCTTATGTAGTCAAGGCTTCCACCTCCTGGAAGTCCAGGAGGCAGGACTTGATGATACTCCAGGGTCCCTTCCAGCCCTAATGTCTATGAAATCTCTAAAAATCTATGAAGGAAAGTGGAATTATACCCAACTGTGAATTTTAGTGAAGGTTAAAATTCCCTTTTGAAATAAATATAGATACATGTCTAAAGGCAAGAGGGGAGTCCATCTCTGAAATCGTATTAGTGCTGCCCACAGAAATGAACCAGAAAGCTGTGCAGTTGTGTGCAGAAAGAAGTGCAACTTCCAGCTGTAACCCAGAACAATTTCTGCAAAGCATTCAACATTACAACATTACCCTGGACCAAACAGACATTCACTGGTGGTTCCAGGGGGAGGGGAATCTAGCTGTGGCCTGGGAGCCTGCAGCCAGGTACCCATAGCAATGGCCAGGACTCTCTGCCAGTCTTTGCTATTTTCAGACTGGGGGGAGGGGGGTATGGCAGTGTTGGGAGCTCATTCTTGTGGCTCCCCGATGGTGCTGAAGGGTGGGGTGGGTGAATTGGAGCACCTCTACCTTGGGGGAGGGCCTCCAATACACTCACCCCACCCTCGGCGGGGTGGGGCTGAACCCCCCCAACCCAAGACTGAATTTCCTCCATTCCCTTCCCCCCTCCCATTCTGAAAACAGCAACAGGCTGGGAGCTCTGCTGACACCAGTTACAAAAGACACTACATTATGAAACATCTTTATCTGATAACTCATGCAATGAGGGGTCAGATTTTTACCTGATGGGCCATTTTTTAAGCTGTCTGCAGCTTTGCACTTGTGTTTGGTCACAGCTATAAACTGCTTTCTGTGGCCAGATTGGGTAAAAATTGTCATTTCTGCCTGCACCCAAACTGCACCTCCTGAGGTGCTCTAGTTCCCCATTAAAATACAGGACAGGCAAAGGAGAATGCATCCATATGCCTGATTGCAGTGGCCTGGAAAAAGCATAGATCTAGCAGTGAAATAGGATTTGACCACTCATGTGAATCTGCTTACAATGTGAATCCCCTTACTCTACTCACTACACACAAAAGGCAAAGCAGGATGGCATCTGACAAAGTAGGCTATCACCTATGCAAGCTTATGACCAGGGATCCTGGTTTTCTCTGATTTAAAAAAAATCCCAATTTTCAATTTAAAAAAAGAAATACCAAATTCACATTTTCCATAATTAAAATGAAACACAACTATATATAGATGTATGTATTAGTCTTGTTTAATTTAAATCATGGAAAAAATGTGGATTTGGGTTAATTTTTTTAACCAAAAATTGGGAATCTTTTTAAAATCAGAGAAAACCAGGATCCCTGCTTATGACTCTCTGAATTAGTTAGTCTCCAGGATGGGTGCTATAGGGTGCCTGACTTTAGACTATCATGGCTAATTATCTCTCTCTACTCACTATAATGTTTATTTCAATTCTAAAAAGGTAGAAATGATGCTCCTGACATATCAATCTATGTCTGAGGAGGTGAAGGCAACAGAAATGACCACACTAATGGTGGGGACACATAAAGCACAAGGTCTACAAGCTCCCACCAAAATCTCCAGATATCAAGTCTAGTAGTTTACTCAGACAATTAATGCTTTAAAAATCAGCATCTTGGATACAGAACTAGAGATGAACCAAGGTTACAGATTTGGTTAGGGATTGTGTGTGTCAGCTAAAACATTCATTTTCTGTAAATGTCAAGATATGTTAAAATGCTTAGAAGCTCGAATAAACTTTCTATTTCAAGCTTTTTGTGAGTTTATAGGTTTTTATTATTTCCCTTAGACACTATTGGACCATCTGAAAACCAGAAAAGAAACTTGATTTTATCAGAAATGAGAGGACTGTAATACAGAATTCATATGGTTTTACTGATTCACTTCAGTCAGTTGGGTCTCTCTAGTTTTCCATAGCATGTACAGCCTGCTTTAACTTTTTTAGTTCTCTGTGTATATTGCCTCAGGAACAATTGTGTAAATGTTTCCCCAGACACTTATGCTGTATAGTATGTCTGGAACTAGCGATTCGGCTACTTGCCTTCCTGAATCAGAGTTTCCTGCATCACGCTTTCCTGCAGAAAAGTCATTGCATAGCCACAAATGAGAAACACAGAAACAATGAGCTTCATATAAAATATCTCTTTCCCTTGGGGAGTATGTTTTTGCAGTCATTACAGTCCTGTGGCAAAGTAAAGCTGTAGTGCATAACTCATTTTTTACCCCGAGGGCACATGATGACTACTGTAAATATTATGTTGGGCAATGGTGTTATTAATTTTACTGTATCTTTCTTTGTATGAGCTGGGCACAAAACAGAGATTTGAAATGAGCAACTTTGTACCAGTTGGCATATCAGGCCTTTTGCAGCTCTACTCACTGAATGAGAAAATAGCACATGGTACAGGCTCAAATAGAGAAAAAGCAAGACAAAACAATGACCATCATGCATGGAGTCCTGCCTACTGCCAAACTCAGGCCTCATGGGGTGGGGAACTAACTCTACAGAAAACTGCCCTTCATCAAGATCATACTTTAGCCCCAGGGACAGGAAGCAAAAACCATCTGGATGAGGCAACTGCTGGGCTATAACCTATAGGAACCTCACAGGCTGCCAAATCCCAAGCATTCAGGGCATTATAGTTCATAACTAGAGTACTATGGGGCCTGGAACTTCCATTTCATAGCAGATTCAAAGATAAAGAGTTTTTGTTTGAGGCTTGAGCAATCTGTCAGTGTTGATAGTTTCCTCCAAAATGAAATGGCCAAAAAAATTACATTTCACATAATTCAAACGTTCTGACTTTACTGAGGATGAGCCAGAGATATGGTGAATTTCTGAGTGAACCACTAAGACAAGCTCCCTCTTGATATGGAGAACAGTCCTATCTCCTTTTTGCTTTGCAGTCAAAAGCTGGATTCAAGCCTAGGATTCATACAACACCTTGTTCAATTAATGGCAGAAAGGCTTAATAAAAATACCACAACTGAGCTATAGAGCTAAATGGCAGAAAAACTACTTTTCAATATTCAGTAAATGAGTTATCACAAAAAGTCCTAGTATATTTTAGCTGCAAAAATTGATCTCACCCAAGTAGGCAGGAAATTGTTCTTGTCTTTACAGTCTTCAACGAACATGGATCTACCACCCACGAGTGAAAAGCTGGGTGCAGAAGGATCTCTCTGTCCCTCTTGTAGTGCATACCTTGCTGGCAACTTTGTTTTTTTCTTATATAGTTCAGTTTTCTAGCTTCAAAGCATTCCTTCTTGATAGTTGGTTGATTAAAGTCCGAACAAAGCAAATAGGAAGGGACCATCACCTTACACTTGTGAGGATCCTGTTTTTGGATGTGAAACTTGTTTTTGCAAGGTTTTGATCAGTCTGGAGGTTATGCTTCAATCTAGCTGGATGGGTCTTGATTGACTAAACAGAATATTTTGGGACCTTGATTACAGGACTCTGTCTTTGGGTAACTGTTTTAATAAAGGGGCAGAGTTTACAATAGTCTGTATCAATTACAGGCCAGTTTGGGGTACTTGTTTTAAAAATAGTCTGCACAGTAATAGTCTATGGAGACATTTGCAAAACTTCAGGCAAACATTGAATGCCTGTTCTTAAAAATATGCCTTAATTAAGGAGGAATATTTCAACCAGGATGCAGTCACATAGAAATATGTTATTTATGAATGGTTTAGCATAATAAAACATTGGGTACTTTTGCAACTAGCACAGGAGATGAAATTAATGGGAATTGCTCTGTTTTGCATGGTCCCAGTAATGATCTTGCTTAAATTTCATGTGCAGGGCCAGCCAAACTTTCACAGTCATTACTATAGAAAACAATTCTGAACATGCAGCAAAAGAGACTGGATGCTCTACTAGGTCTATTCCATCCCAAATTTCTCATATGATCTGCACTAAAAATACTCCAATATAATGAAACATAATGAAAAGAAATATTTTTCTCTTTAGTTTCCAAATATTTGTGAGATATCTTAAGTCAGTATAACTGGCACTGCAGGAACCCCCAAAATACTGAAGGATCCAAACGGTCTGCTGTATTGAAAAAGTGGACTGATTGGGGTCTTAAAGAAACTGAGTATTTCCCTGTTGCAGTAGCTTACGTCAAGGGGTTGTGAATACTGGGCTTATTCATGCTCCAGAATTTCTATACAGGATGTTCCCTCCAGTTCAGCAAACACGCTGATGCAATTTCTCCTTTCCCTCCTCAAAAACTTCAGGTTCACACCTGTGTGTGGAAGGAAAAAAAAACGTGTAAAAGGGTATAGGATTGGCAAGGCCAAAAATCATGTCTTGAAAAAAGACATCAAGCTCCCTCTTCCTGAAAAAGTCTGAAATGTTCCATGGAAAGATTATCTGTTTCTCAGACTCTTGTCATCTTTTAGTTCCTTTTTTTCATGCTTACATTGCCAATTTCCTCTAAAAGAGGCCTAGGGTACATACCAGTTGTAGGAGCCTTCTCAGAATAGGAGTGAGCAGAATAACATTATCCAGACAGGGATTTTAAGCACCTATAAACAAGACAGGGTAACTGTTTTAACAAGACAGGGATCTAGTTAATCTCTGATCTGCAGCTACGTAGTATTCTAGAAGGCAACTAAATTCATTCAACACATACATTTTGGACCACAGTTCATTCCTTTGATGCCTAATTTTTAAGGCATCAAAATACCTAAGCTGAACAACCCCACCACCCTGCAATTCTTCCAAAGACAGCAGGTCTCCATGGGTTGATGAACTGCCAGCTTTCCTCCCTTCCCTCATCCTTCTTCCTTGTGGTGGAAGGCTGGGGCTTCACCTAGGCACTATCACAGCCACTCAAGTGGGAGAGGACTCTGCTAGAGTGCAGACCCCACAAAGACAGATCTACCTGAGTGGACATTGCTCTGGGATGCCACTGAAGGTGCCCTGGTGGTGACTGAGGCACAACTGAGGGGTTTCCTTTTTTCTTTTTTGCTGGGGCTCTTGAAATTTGGTGTTGCATTTGTTAGCGGGGGGGGGAGAGGAAGGGAGGGGAGGTGGAGGGGAGACGTGAGATGGAGGAGTTAGGTATTTATTATGGGTGAGAGGAGGTGTATCTACCCTGGGGTTGAAGTGATATGGTGGGTATGGGTAGGTGAGGTAACTAAATGTGAGAGCAGTAGTAGTTATGGGGGAGGTAGAGAAACATGGTATTGACTTTTGGGTTATTTGCAGAATGGGGATATAGAGAGGGGAATAGCACAGTTAGAGACAAAGGCAGAATGACATACAGTGAAGCAAGGAGAAGAGCTTGATGCAATGGATGTGACATGCCATTGGAGGCAGATAAAAAAGTAAATAAATAATGACTGTTTTGTATGCAATGGAAGGCAGGAGTAGCATGAATGTCATGAAACAAAGAAAGCAGTGGAAAACGTTAGTAGCTTCCTTCAGGTATGATTGAAAAATTGGCAGTCTCAAAGAATAGAGCTGTCTGGAATTTTCTACATAAGACAGCCAGTCATGTAAAAATGAACACAGATATTTTGAACACACACAGCTTGCTGGAGGTACTCTGATGAATATTGTACCAGGAATATTTTTTTTCTTTTCTAGCTTCTTTCTTTGATACAGTTAATTAACATATTGCAGCAAATTCTCATCCTGATGATCATTCTGATATTTGAGTGGAGGGGGCCATACAGATGCCTCTAGAAAATGGGCAAATAATGAACAAAAGAACACATTTGACAGAGGATTCACAGCTGGAAATGAGTCTGGGATTTGGGAAGCTCACAAGAAGTCCTGCAAATAGATCACATAACTATGGCAGGCAACTATCCATCTCAGGATCATGGCATATGCCCAGGAGGTTTAGTCAGGTGCCTGATGAATCTGCTTGTGGCTGACAAGCCCACATTGAGAACACCACATTTGTTATAAGTTTCACAGATCCATGTGTTGCCTGAGTTGGAGTCCACGCTTACAGCATGCTGTTTTCTTTATTTTTGCTTTACTTCCATCATCTGGATAAAAGCAGTTTCACATTGTGCTGCACCCAGTGTAAGATGTTCCCTTCAGACCCGATGGGATTCTATGTACTCCTCCCAGCTTTTTACATTGATGTTGAATTACTTAACGTTTTTGCACATATCCTGGCACCACCATCAAGGGTAGCCTTGCTTTCTAGAGCTGCCTTGAATCTCACTGTACAAAATACTCTTGGTGATATGGTCTCCTCCCATTCTCCTGACCTGACCAAGCCATCACAACCTCCTCTTCTTGATAGTGGTTTCAGAGTGTGTCAGTCCAGTGTACTCTAGCATCTCCGTTTGACATGTTATCTTTCCACTTTATTTTCAGGATCTTATGCAGCCCTCTCATGTGGAAATTGTTCAATCTCTTACTATGCCTAGCATATGTAGTTCAAGGTTATGAACCATAAAGTATAGCTAATAGCATACAAGTCTCACAGATTCACATCTTCAACTTAGTTGATAGTTTGGTGTTATTCTATTCATGTTTTTGTAATAGCGTGAAACTCTTAGTTGCATTTCTTATTCTGTTAGTCAATTCAATTTGAAGGTCAAGATCCTAATGATCCTAATGATCACAGAATCTGAGTAACAAAAGCTATTAATGCCACCCAGAGACTTACCCTCCCGAGTGGTATTGGTTCTTCCACCCCTTGGTATATGATCACAGCCTTCTTGAAACTAATTGTTAACCTGGAGCTTTTGTATGACATAGCTACTTGTGGAGATAATGCTTTCACAACTGATTTATTCCTGGATGAACCAGAAGGCATTCTTTGGAAAGACTGTTTCAAGTATATGACATATGTCCAACATCTGATTTTAGAAATACACACAAAGTTCAAACCATACTCAAAGAAGTAGTTAATCAATAACCAGACAGGCAACAGATTTTCTGTATTTTTCTACCTTCACTTTCTTGGATCCATAAAACCCGATTTACAAGAAAAAGTACCACCAATGAACAACATAGCCATCTTATTAAATGGAATATATTTTCATCTCTTCCACGACCTGTCTGAATCCACATAACCTATGTATGCATTGGGCTTCCTTTGATTGACTCACAGTTTTTCCAAGGTGGCTGATATACAATGTCTGACATTGTTTCTATGCATCAGATCCTGCTAATGTATGAGTTGGCATGCAGTTGTAGCTGGCAGTGGATAAAGAAAGGGGTGGGGAAGAGGTAAAATAACATTAAAGTTAAGAAAACTAGTAGTGCCGTTGTAGAACTGAATGAGGTCTATTAATGAAAGGTGGCTGTCTGAAGTACCAAGATATTTCTGTGGAGTTTTACAGGAGTCTTAAGGAATCAGCAATGAATAAACAAATTTCTCATGTCCCGTCCTTCCTAAAGCAACATTAACTTTAATTTTATATAGAATATTGTTGGCACTGGATTATAACCCAATTACCTTGTTCCAGGTGGACTCAAAGCTCAGATTAATCACAACTTCTCCATTCAATAATAGGCAATTTTTATTGATACACACTGATAGCAGATGAGAAAAATGCAAGCAATTCTATATCTACCACTCCTGGGATTCACGGAGTCAAGGTACGTCTGGCCAGTACATGAACTTCACTCTGAGATTCTCTCTTGAATGTTAGATGACAGCAGCCTGGAGGTCAGAGGCAGGGTAGGTGGGTGAGACAGGCTGGTGATATGCCCTCTGTTCATGGTGGCCATGGGTTTCTCCCTGTGGAAGCTTTTGTTGCCCTGAAATCCCTCTTTTTGTATCCTTTGCCTCCTCTGATGACTCTTCATCGTTGGGCATTGTTGATTGGTCTACTTCTGATTGACATACTGTCCATGTTCTGTCCTATCAGCATATTCCTTTGTTTTACAAATCTATCACATGCACACATCCTAATTTGGGCCTTACCAGTCTTAATTTGTCCATCATCCAAAACTGGAAATCCCAAGAGCTCTGCACTTAGGCACTGTGACCTGACACCTCGCAATGCTGCAGAATCCCTTATATCTGTTACGGAACAGGGTGGTACATGAATTCCATTTCCCATTCTGTGTATCTGTTTCTTGCTTGCCTGTGTCAGACACAGTGGGCCTTGGAGGAGACTTCACAGATTCACATAAGTTTAGCGCTTGCCACAAACAGGCTTTTATAAATCAATTAACTCTTGCTGTTGCCCTGGACCATTGTTCTAATACATATCTACTTTACCTACAAGTCAATTCCCAAAAGCAAACCTCTAAATACCATTTTCTAGCCATGTCCAAAGGCTTAAGGGAATCAGATCTCAGGCGCTTTCTCTGTTTCCTTAAATATGTGATAGTGCAAATACACACAGGCTGGACATTAGGTATATTTTTCTTTGCTTGCTGTTTCTGTAGGTACAGTGCTTTGTTTATATACCTAAATCCCATCCCAAGATTGCTGTTTTGGAACAAAATATTGCATTAACTGATGCTGTACCATCAAAGTCAGTGACAGTTTGACAAGGTCTTCAATGAGTGGAAATGCACATGTATATTCCCCCTGTGCTGACTATTCATAAATGTAACAGCTAGCAGCAATGTTGTCCTTCAATTCCCAACCTAGATCTGTTCATTTTACATCTTCAGTTTACTTATTCAGCATTACAGCTCTGGCTGTGTTTGCTAAACCACTCCAATTAAAATCAGTTGCTTCAAACAAGCTACTTTCCAGGCAGCAAACTATGGGACAAGAAATGTATGGTTAACAAGACACATGTTCTGAGCACATATTTCACTTGTGACTTAACATTTTTTGGGAGAGAGCTTCATAGTTTTCTTATTCTCTAATCTGCACCATTCTGCACCAGGAACAGTAATTCATGGAACCTTTTTAATTTAATCCAGACTGCAGCAAAATTTGTCTGTGCAACAGCAGCGTACCCTCCACAGGAAAAATGACTCAGACCCTTACAACTTCAGTGTGCAGTACTTTTAACATGAGATCATTGAGTATTATGTTATGCTTGAATACACTCGTTACTGAGAACCTGATATTTCTACCACTGAAGTCACCTTCAAAGTCTATTAAGTCAGGGGCACTTAGGCAAGGTGCATGGATAATTTGTGGCACACCTGCTAAAAAGGTTGGTTCCTCCCCATAGTAAGTTAACTCACAAATTCATAGGATCCAAGGACCCAATTCAGAACTTTTATTTGATATGTGCTTAAGTGCACCCTTATTTAAGGGAGTTCCTGAGAACATGCTGAACCAGCAAAAGTACTTAACTCCAACTGAATTTAACTTAAGGAGTTGTATAAGGTGTAATCCTGAGTAGGACTGCTTTAATGGCCTTAAGACAGTCACAGTATATAAATGTATTCAGTTGTATAAATGTTTGCTGGATTGGGGCATAAATAATTAAAACAGACAAAGTAGAGAAGGTAAATCCAAAGTGCACTTACTTAACCTAGTAGAGAATTAAAATGAATGCCTTCAAACTATCTATAGGTATGTCTCCATGGTATAACATACCAGTATGTAGAGATACCTGAGCTCAGGTACCCAAGCAAAGTAGCTATATTAGCCTGCTTCTTCATTTGGTTATATATCATGTTTCTCATTAGGGTTAATTAGCTCAGTGGAATATTGGCCTAATGCAACTAAAATATAATGCTTCCAGTAATCAGATCCATTGCTCAGAGTTGATTCCAGTATCTTTTCATAGAACTGCATAGTGCTGTTTTGCCGTATCCTTTCTGTCTAGTATTTATATGTCAGGGTCTGAGAACTACACAATATGTAATGTATTTATCCAAATGCTGCCCCTCAGAAATAGGGAAATGTTGTTAAGCTCTTTTAAAATATGAACAATACAAGCACAGAGAGATTAGTGTCCAAAAACTCTAGGCCTCTATCTTCTATTATAATCAATTATTGATCTATAACAGTAAATGCAGAAATCTTAAAGTATCTTCATATCTGATCTCTGAAATGAGCTGCTACTGTCAGTTAACATATTCTCCTAGAAGAAGTACTGGAGAAGTTTTACTGGAGTAGTAAAATGATTCCAGTAACTATTAGTAAAGGCTATCGTTTTTGAAGTTGAGTTCCAACAATGTTTTCAGCCTTAAGCAAAGTGCTCAAGGTTCCTGCCTCACGGACTTTACAATTCAAAGTTGTCATATTTGTCTCTTGTGTGATTCCATGAATAGTGATAGTTACACTAAGAATTAAATTACCTTTATATATTTACAATTTTATGTAACCTATATTTTCCATTTGTATTTACAGAAATGGAGATAATCACAGAGTGTGTTGGTATCTTGGTGACTCATGCACTTCAGTGGTGACCATAAGACCCCTTGTGCAGGAAAATATCATAATCCATGTTTTGTGGAGGGAAAGAAGAACCTAATACCTACAAAGGAGCCACCTGCTGACCAGAACTTCTACCATGGTCAGCTAGGGAAGAACCACTTCCTGATAGCTGGCTCACATTTTTCAGGAAAGGTAGTTTGCAGTATCCCTCCCCACTTGACCGGGGACAGAGGGAGCAAAAAAACCTCCCACCTTTGTTGGGCACTCAGCCTATCGTTTCCCCAGAATATCCTGTATTAAGGCCTTAAATTTTCAGGGCCAAACCAACAGCCCCAAAGCAGCAGGATGTAGAGCCTGCTGAACTCTCAAGCTTCAAGTCAGAAATACGTTGCACATAGAGAAAAAAAATGATCTAAAAAAGGCTGAATTATCATCTGTGTAATTTGTGAAAGTTATTATTAGCCAAATAAAATAATGATAAAACTTGCTTTAATTCACTAAGAAATAATAATCTTAATTAAATTTGTTTATCAGATAGGAGCTGACTATGTCTTGGAGCACTTGTACAATATTGTCATGCTTGGATTAAATTGTCAAGAATAGTAACAGCAAAGAAAAACTGTGATTCCAAAACAGTTGGAATCCTTAGTTAGATTAGCCACTGCTTTCTTCAGTGATACGCTTCTTGTCTCCTTGTTCAGTTTCTATATTAGTTTGACATTTTGTCACAGCCAGAATGAATGAATAAATGAATGAATGAATAAATATATAGATTAAATTATTTTAAGACCAGAAGGGAATATTAGATCATCTTGTTTTATTTTTTTATAATACAGGTTGTAACATTTCATCAATTTCTGCTTGTCCTAAACCCAGTTCTTGGCCTCCAGTGAAAGTACATCTTTTAGGGGGCATCCAGTCTAAATCTGAAGACATCAAGAGATGGAGAATCCATCACTTCTTTCCATGTTCTAACGGTTAATCACTCTCACCATTAAAAAATTGTCATATTGCTAATTTGAAATTGTCTGGCTTAAATTTACATCTATGGGTTCTTGTTATATATTTCTCTACTGTGTGAGAACCCTCAGAACTATGAATAATTTATCTGAAAGTACTAATACAGTGCTTTCACCCCTCATCAGAATAAAGAACCTAACCCTTACCCTTCCATCACCCCCAAAACTTTTCTTTTTAGGTTTTTTTTTTTTGGCCCAACCTCTTTTTCTTTATACAACTGTTCCAAGAAACATACAAATATTACATAAAGTGAATGGGGCATGCATAATAAGATTCTTCCAGTGTTTGAGAAGCATGAAAGTCAGCTGTCTCTCTCTTATGCTGAGAATTAGCTACAACTTGCTATTAACCTCCAGTACTTTTCTCACATGCCTGTACTTTAGAGATGTCAGTAAAGTATGCTTCTTAGTGTAGACCTTTTATCCAATGAGGATTATACTACACATACTTCTCTTTCACTCAGATAAGCAGAACTATATAGCCCTAAGAAATGAGTGATATTTCTTTGTGGCTAGCTAAGAAGCTGTGGAAGAATAGCCTTTATTTTCTTCTTAATCCCAAATTTTAGACCCTGTATGTGGAAGTTTGACATTTTCAGAAATGCCTATGGGTACTATACATTTAAAAGAATTGTTTTTAGAAGAAATTTGAAAAGAAACACTCCCTGCATACACATACTAAATATTGCACAGCCATGTCTCATCTACTTCCAGCAATTTCATTCCTCTCTTCTTTCAGTAGTAAATATGGGAGTTGGATACTGAACGGTGTTCTTTTTCCAACATTTGGCTGAACAGCTTGGCAGATTTCTCTTAAAGCTCAAATATTGCTTCATATCTGTCAAGTACCAATAGTCTGAACCAAGAGCTAAATCTTATTTCACCTTTACATACTTTAATGGCACTTTAGAGCCCCGTAACTTGCAATTTTGTAGTGTAGGTTCTATGTAGGGCTGTGCAAAACAGCACCGTTTCATTTCGACTTCCATTTTGATGGGACAGTGTTTTATTTTGAGACTCATTTTGTTTCAAAAGCACTGGTCTGCTTCGTTTCATCAAAACTGTTGTACTGTTTCAATGCTGTTTTGACTTTTTGCCCATAGGCTATAATGGGGAAGCACAAAACTGCCTATAACTTTGTGATTGTTTGGTAGATGTGGCCAAAAACAGCAGGGATGGTAGCTCCTTCTGAGGGCATGAAGCTTGCCAAGCTTCAAGGAGATAGATGCAGCAGTTTCTGGGGAAATGCACCTCAAGCTGCTGAGAAGCAAAACAGGTGATGTGTGACTTTGTGTGTGTATTAAGGCACGCCTTCCCTCTGGTGCTGAGGCCTCTACATAACACGGTAGTATGCCCCAATGAGGCTCCCACCTCCCCTACAGCCTCATCCCCATCCACCACTTTAAATGACAACAGGGAAAATAATAACTTAGTGAGCAGCAGCACAGTTGCACGAGTAGCATCTCAGGCAGCCAAACTGTGATAGAACCTTTCTTTCCTCCCCAGCAGCTTCTTCTCCAGTGTGTTAAGGTGTTCCCTTACTGTGTCCTTCCCCACTCTTCCCCCTCCCTTTTCTTACTTTCTGTTTCCCTGCAGGCAAGCCCAGCTTCAGCTTTGAAATTCAAAACATTTCAAAACTTTCAAAATGTTTCAACTGCCCTCGTTTCATTTCAAGACTTTCAAAGCCCTTCATTGCATTTTGATGTCACTGTTTCGAGCTGAAAATGAGTTGAAACAGCATTGAAACAAAACAGCTGGTGAAATTTTGCATAGCTCTACTATGCAGCTATGCTTACTTTGTGTTTTCCTGCTAAGCATGCTCAGTAGGCTATACTCTAGCTATGTAGGTGCGCAGGTGACAGAATTGATCCATAGTACCAGGTAAATCCTGCAACTTTAGGTGCAGAAACAACACAATTAATGGGTATTTCATGCCACCTTTTAGTCTAGTGTTTAAGGCACATGAGCAGGGAACACTGTGGGGGCCGAGAAATGGACCGGAATGGGGTCGCCAATGGAGTGGTATTAGGCACAGAACGTGTAGTGGTTGCAAAGAAAAAAAACTTTACTTACAAGCTGTGATACAGGGACTTGCATTGAGGTATGCAGTGTAGGCACGCTTAGAAGAGTTGCAAACAGAAAAGAAAACTGTGTGGCACAGTAGGGTATGGGGTACATCAGGAATATGTTGATGGGGAGTCGTTGGTGGTTGATCAGACCCCATTGTGGCTTCGGGGTACATGTAAGGATCTCTTTGAGCATGTGAAACTCTCCTCCGTGCATCCGGGCTCTCCTCCAACTTGGGCGGGTACCTCCCAAGCCTTTTGTATGGCTAGTGAGCCAACTGCTAGCCGCCACGGGTGCATAATTTGCACTAAGCCCAATCGCAAGCATGCACACAGCGGTGCAGCTGCAAGCTTTTGGCGGGAACTGATTTTGTACCAAGGACTCTTTCCTGCCACAGGGGAAATCCCTGCACTAGGTACGTGCAATGTGCTAACACGCAGCTGTGCTGAGGCACTTTTTAACCATTTAGTTCTGATGTGCCCCCTTGCTGACAGCACAGTTGTAGCTGGAGCACATGCGAGTCGGCTATATCGCTCCGTTCAATGAGTTCACACGGCAAATGGGTGTAAATAAAAGCGGACAACAAAGCAAGTTCGTTCTCCAGGGATCGAATTAAACAATAACCTAACAGAACACAACTACACATTAACAAATTCATTATAAACAGTTCAATTATCAGGACTTCAGTGGGTGTCATTGCATCCTGGTCTCTCGAAATATTGTCTCTCTCTGGTCTGGTCTGCACATGTCTTAGAGGACCTGCAGAGATAGTCTGGTCTCTCAAAATATTGTCTCTCTCTTTGGTCTGATCTGCACACACTTCAGCGGACCTGGAAAGAAAGAAACTCTCAGAAAAATTAGTCAACTTATGTTACAAGATTATTAATCATTTTCACAAGATGATTCTTCTTCTGGTTCCTCTGGACACCAGAATCCCAGCTCATAAGCCAGATTCCATTGGCCTTCATCTCCAAAAATTCGCAACTGCTTCTTGGAGAGTCTGGAGTAGCGCAAGAGGAATCCAAACATGGCCCACTCCTGCAGCACTCTGCATTGGTTGTGATCGTCGCAGGCTAGACTCATACAGTCGATGCTCCGGTTCACTGGACTCCCTCCGGTCCGGCTTCACGAGAGCTTGCAGTCGTGGCAGTTCATGCAGTAGGTCACCTGCAGGTTGTCTGGCCAGTGGATTTAGCAGGATTTGGAGGCCAATGACAACTCTTCCTCCGTACACTTCAATCAGGTTTTGATGCCAGTTAGCGTTATTGGAACGGCTCCAGGATCTTGCAAATAGCGCTGAGGCCACGGTCCTCATTGCTCGGCTGTGGTCAATCCTAGGGCGTGCAATCTAGGATTCCACGTACAGTATGAGATCCCGATGATCGCTAACAAGATCTGTTCCATGCTGACCTTCGGTGGACATCCTTCATGCCATGCATGTGATCTTTGACTAGCTTGACCCGGAACAAGCGCTGGTAGTGAGATGGGCCAATGAACATTGCACATCACCATGTTGATGTCAGTGGCTTGTCCTCCGCTCCATGAGGCCTGTCTGGTTAAAGAGTTTGTCTCCTCTCGGTCCACTAGGTTGGATCCAAACTCCACTACCAGGCATCCCATCCACATAGTTAGGGTCTCATCTGTTTTATCTTGGACCTCTTGCACGAGGCCTGCAACTCGATCCAGGTCCTGGCGTGATAGGCATCAGCAGTGGTGCAGGCTGCACTCTGCACTCCCATCACTCGGCTTCTCACTGCCATGGGGTGCATGGCCATCTGAGTCGTTGCTGCATCCACTGGGGAACTCGGACACAGCATGTTTCCCGTTGTCACCTCACCAAGGCCTGAGGGGGGAGCCTGTGGGGATCAATGTCATCTCGGGGGGTGGAGTCGCTACTTCTTCCTGCCCGCCGATATCTCCGCCTTTCTCTTCCGTCCGTCCACTGATAACTCCGCCCTTCTCCTCTGCCCCTCTGTAGCGGCTCCTCTCCACCTCACCGATAGCTTTGCCCTTCTCCTCTACCCCTCCATGGCGGCTCCTCTCTGTTTTGCCACCATCTTCTTGCGATGACGGGGGACCTAGGCTTTTCTCTGTAGCTGGTGGCTGCTCAGCCGTGTGAATGGCATGCAGTCGGGCCTCCAATTCCGTCTTCTCCCTCATCAAAGTCGCAACCATGCAGAACATCACATGCAGCATTCTCCCCTTCCCGTATTCTGAGCCAGTCCCTTCAATCGTGGAGTAACCCTCCGTCTCCACTCCTCCACGGAGCTCAAAAAGACGCTCTGACTCTCTTAGCTCAAGCTCCATATCCAAATCAATGAGCGCTGGCTCTTTACTCTCCTGCACACAGCGAGCAAACTCTTGGCTGAGGGCGATAGTCTCCTCGTCCGGCTCTTGTCTGGGGGAGGATTCTATGCCCCCTTCCTCTAGAGGTCTGAATAGAACCCGCTTGCTTCCCATCACACATCCGAATGCTCCAGGGTAGAGACACACCTTCCACTCTTTCACAGGTTCTCCTTCTCCCTCGAGTGAGATGTAACAGCTCACAAGTCTTCCACCCATTCCACCTGCTTGATGGTAGGTGATGTGTGTGCCTAACTCTATGGCGTTCAGCACATGGCGTTTTCCGCTGCGCCAGGGACAACTCTCAACTAATTCCAACTCCATCGCGTCTTCCCAGCACACCGATCCTGTTCATGACACCATGTGGGGGCTGAGAAATGGGCCAGAATTGGGCCGTCAATGGAGTGGAATTAGGCACAGCACACGTAGTGGTTGCAAAGAAAAAAAACTACTTACAAGCTGTGATACAGTGACTTGCGTTGAGGTATGCAGTGTAGGCGTGCTTAGAAGAGTTGCAAACAGAAAAGAAAACTCTGTGTGGCACAGTAGGGTACGGGGTACATCAGGAATATGTCAACGAGGAATCATTTGTGGTTGATTAGGCCCCAGTGTGGCTCCGGGGTACATGTAAGGATCTCTTCAAGCATGCGAAACTCTCCTCCATGCATCCGGGCTCTCCTCCAACTTGGGCGGGTACCTTTTGTATGGCTAGCTAGCCAATTGCTAGCCGCCACATGTGCAGAATTTACACTAAGCCCAGTCGAAAGCATGCACACAGCAGTGCAGCTGCAAGCTTTTGGCAGGAGCTGATTTTGCACCAAGGACTCTTTCCCGCCACAGGAGAAATCCCTGCACCGGGTACTCGCAATGTGCTAACACGCAGCTGTGCCAAAGCACTTTTTAACCATTTAGTTCTGACAAACACAAGACACAAGTTCTAGGCCCTGTAGCAGGATTGGGGCTGAGGTGGGTCCATGATCCCCTCTGGTAGCCTCATGACTCCTGCTTTGCTTTGTCTTTCTGGTATCCTTTCTCTTTTACCCTTTTGCTTGCCACACTTTGCTTTTATAATCTTATTGGGAGAAGGGGAGGCAGCTCAGGGTCCCAGAGCTAGCTCTGAAATGTTAGGTGGGCCCTCCTGGCCTGCCCATGCCTCAGGGCCCTAATCATTTTAGTGGTAATCTCATAGTCTCTGACCTCCTCTACAGCCATGCCCATACCTTATAGATGTTACCAATCATCATGTAATTGGGCACATTGCCCCCAAACCACCAGGGTGCCTCTGGTTTTGACTCCCTTGTTGGCTTTACTAGCCTCTGACCCTCTCCTGTGGCTGGTCCCTTTTTATCCTGGACACACTGCACTGGCTTTGGCTTTGGCTTAGCTGTTCCTAGGAACTGGGCCCTCCCCTCTGAACCTGGGTCTTACCCTTCCCAGGAGAACCCTAGCCTGGGTTCTCATGCTTCCTGGGCATTGGGTCCTCTAGTCCCAATCTAGGCTGCAAACTTTTGCCCGGTCACTGCCTGTCTGCTGCTTTATCCCAGCCCCTAGCAAGGCTCAAAGTAGTTGCATGCCCCTTGGGCACTGCCGGGATCTTCACCTCCCCTTCAGTCCTGATTCAGTCCACCAATAGAAACCATAATAAAAAAATTAGCTTGCTGGCTGTAACCCAAATCTCTAAGCATTTTGGCTGCATAGAAAAGCACTTCTCATTCTGGGCTTAGCTCCTTATAAGCTCTCAGCCCCTTACAGTTCACTGTAGTTTCAGGATCTCAGTCCATGGCTGGAGCTATAGCCCTCTCAGGGTAGAACTCCTTCCCTGAAAGCCTGTCCAGCCAGACTGCCTCCCTAACTCAGGTTTTGAGCTTATCTGTCTCTCAAGCCCACTCCCTGCTTCCCCTCCCCCCTGATCTCATTGGTCATGTAGCTCCCCAGCCACACACAGGTGACTCTGTTTGGGTTTGCTGGCTGGCTATTCTGCTAAGGTAGTTTATTGCTGTTGGCCAGTCTGTTTTCCTTATTAGGGCTTGGTTCACTTGCCTGCACTTCTGGGCTTTTTGCTGCTCTGCTTAGGGAAGTTACTCCCTGGCACAGTCACCGCCTGTGTAGCTACCTGAGTTGTGGCTTTGGTCCTTCCTTCCAGATGGGCAGAAATTATCCCACTATTCTTTATCCAATGAGTAGTAAAACCAAGGTGCAGTGGGCCACATTCAAGAAGCAGGCTGGAGATCGCTCCAGGTAATGACTAGCCTATGATGAGAATCCAAACTGTGTATAAATGTCAAAAATTGCAGTTATGCAGGTATGTAAATGCCACTCAGGCTTGTAAAGGTGAAATAGAAGTTAGCCTTTTGAATTCAGAATCTGCCATTAATGCAACTCTAAAATGCAAGGAGTGAATGCTACCACCATACATCCCCTACTCCCTTAACTACCTCTGAATATAACATCAGCACAAAAGAGCTGGAGGAAAGACTGCATAGGAGGGTGCTATGGAGGGGAAGGGTAGCTTTGTGTGACTGTGCCACCATTGTTTAGTTTGAACCTTCCCAAGCTGGATCCAGACAGGGGATGGGGAGCAGGGGTTACTGATTTCTGATGTAGAGCTCTTCAGTGAATAAGGCAATTGTTTTAGAAGGAAAAAAAATCTTTTCCCTCTGTGCCCCAACCCTCCAGTGACTGAGAGAGAGTGTGTGTTTAGAAGTGCAGCCTCTGCCTCTCGCTATGGCTAAGCTGAACCTCTTCACTAGCTCTCAGAGTGAATTTGCTCCCATAACTAAGGGGCTTGGGGCTTCTAACAGCAGTAAAAGGCTTTAATTTGCATAAGATTCACTTAGTTATTTTCCTGTGCTCTATTTTTATTGCATTGTTTCTGAAGTTTGTGGCATCTAAGGATGTTATTTTATTACCAGGATGCTTTGAACTGGGAGAATGTTTTAGAAATGTATTGAAATCAGAGTTTTGTTTTATTCAGAACATGCCATTTTGGTTTATTTCATATTTCCTACTCATACAGAACCCTGTATCTCAAGTCTTCTAATTATATTACAGTATGATTTTTTTTTGGCTCTCACTGACAAGGCATTTTGTTCTGTCTGCTTTTTATTTAGCTAATATATGGAACAATATTTTCCTAGCTGGTCAAGTCTTTCATTAGTTTTGTCGTAGGCTTGTTTTCTCTTACAGATATATTATTTTGATTGCTTTCTGAAAACTGCTGCAAAAGTAGCAATCAAATGTAGAGATAAGCTCTGCTCTGAAATCTCAAAGATGGTTCTGTGCAGATGTCTTCCACATTTAACTAAACTATGGAATGTTTGAATACCAGAAAATGAGGCAATTATTCTATAGCTCCTATGAGATGTTGCAACAGCATATTCAAACCAAAGTGTATTAGTTCTGGGGTGTCGACTGTTTTGGTTAGTCACGAAACTTTCTTTTATTTAACAGAAAATTGAATCTTAAGAGAAAATACTCAACCAGATCGCCTCTTGATTGCCAAGTGAGGTCCTGGCCAGATTCACATACACAAATAACTGAATATTTGCAGCATCTTGAAAATTTCAGTGAGCACATATAGAACCTTTCTGATGGAGCAAGAACTACTGAGAAGTTTAATGTTCCAGGTCATGAAGCTGACCACCTCTGATCCAAGTTTAGCAATGGTTAACTGAACGATATCTGACTACAGATTTTCCTTCTTTACACTTGCAGCTGAACTAGGTTGGGAGGCAGTATGATCTCATGGGTAGGACACTAAACTAAACATGGGAGACTGTTGATTTTCCAGCTGATTTGCTGACACTGATAAATTACGTCACCTCTATATGCCTGTTTCCACTGTCAGACATAAACTTGTTTATCTGGATTACAAGTCTTTGAGGTAGAGACTCTTTCAATTTGTGTATGTAAAATGCTTACAGCATAGGACCCTAGTGTCTGTAGGAACTAGCTCTTTCAGAAATTTTTCAATTAAACATTTTTTTCTATTGGAAAATGCCTATTCTTGTTTCTAAAACTCCACAAAAACACTCCAGACTTGATTTTTTTTTTTTTTTTCAGGAAAGATTTCCCATCTCCAGGATGGAATTTCTGGTCAGAACTGGAGAGCAAGAGAATAAACACCTGATCAGTGATTTTGATGGTCTTCTTCTCAGAAACTTAAATTTTGCTTTGCATTTTTCAGTTGACTCTTATAACCAGCACGCCTTTTTATGTTGTGTTTCTTCCAGTCTTTCCTTTTAGACTTGTTCCACTTAGTATACTCACTGATGTTGGGACTTGAAATGAGGCACCCCACATTTTAGGTGAATGACCTGAACTATTGGTCTGTAGCATCCAGACCTTCTTTGTTTTTATTTTTTTTTTCTTGGAGAAGCTTCTAAAGGTGTTGAGGAGGAAAAATTCTGAAATCTCAAAGTTTTGTGCAATGGGAAAACCACCTCCCATGAAACCCTATGGCCACATCCACATGAGTGTTGACATTTGGTTCTCTGGGGACAACTAGCAGCAGGACACCTTGTGCTGCTGCTAGTTGTCTCTGTGGAATGCCTGTGCCACGCACCTTCTGGCACAGAGCAGGTAACTCCAGGTGGGGTAGGGGAGGCTGGGGCCAGCACTGGGCTGGCCCCAGAAGCATTACCTGGGGTCCTGCTAGCAGCTGAAGTGTGGCTCTGGCTATTCAGGCTCTGGTTTGGGGCAGCACATGCTACCCCCATAATGCCACTCACTTTTTTTTTTGTATGGTTTTTTTTTTTTTTTTTTTTTTGACCCTTGGGATCCAAACCTTCTGTGTGCTGCTCCTTGCCACATGGAGAACAGTTGAATGTGCAGTATCTGGCACCACAGACGGATCTGTAGGATCTGTAGTGCTACATACTGCATGGCCACAGTCATTTGGATATAAACTACGAGAAGCCTGAAGGGGATCTAACTATATCATGGAAGTTCTAACTATAAGTCATGGAAGCATTGTCCTAAGACCTGCTAGCTTCTGAGCCAGAAGCAGCGTAGATATGTTAGTGCCAAGAGGCATGGTATGTCTCACCATAGTGTTACCGTGTGTGTTTATAGATATAGATTTGTCTGTAACATAAACTATATCAACTGTATTTAACCCCAGTTCATTTATAGCTGTGGCTATCAAGTACTGTCAGTAAGAACCTTGAGCCTACTGCCCAAAGAGGCAGTGGCCTCAATATGTTTACAGTGATGCGATATTTGCTTAATTACATTAATTGATTTCAGCTGTTGTGGTTACACACAAGGACAGGGAATCTATGAGATAGCAAGAAAATAAACCACTTAGCACTTTATAGTTCACTTTTATTTATAACTGGGCATGGTTTGGAAGCAAGTCTTAGGGTGTTGTTAAATGCTACCCTTGGCACAAGTTAAACACAATTAAAATGCAAGTGGAAAACTTGTGCAGCATGCAGTCTGAAAGTATTTTGAAATTATGCCTCTTTGGTCAAGTAATATATTCAGCTGGTATTACACAACATGTTGCACTAACATCAGTATGCTCCATTTGGCCAATATGAATAATTTGCAGTCATCCAGCATCCCAGGATGCACTGAACAATCCATTTGACCCCTCCTCCATTTGAACAATCTGTCCTCACAAACTCACCTGTCCAGAGGTATGGAGAGCCAAGGGGACCTGGGCAGCTGCCACAGAACCACAAAGGAGCCACTGGAGGGCATGAGGGCAGACCTGGAAGGTATTAACCATATCCCTGTTTGTCAGTTTTCTAGCAGGAAGCCAGAGCTGTGCAGGTCAGAGATGGTATTCCCCCTTAATGTGCAGTTGTTCACAGCAAATTTTAACTTTAATACTGCATAATGTTCCCTGGATTTAGCATGTGCAAATTGTAATGTGTAATGACACCTCTAGTGTTCACTAATTTGTGCTGTACCTGCTTTTAAAGGAGCTAATGAAGACTTCTTGGGGTTGTCACATGTCTGGGGTTACTCTTAAGAAACAGGGGTTGTTCTTAAGGTGTGGTGTTTTGGTGTGTGCTTTGGGTCCTGTACCAGCAGGTTGTGAGTTCAAGGCCAGGTGTTACTACTGTAACTGTCCCTGGCCTGGTGCAGGCTAGATTTTTCAGGGGAAGACAGCAGGGAATTAGGGATACGCTGTTTACAAGAGCGCCCCAGGAGTAACTAAGAATAATGGGTGCAAACTAGTGGAGAGTAGATTTAGGTTAGATATTCGGAAGATTTTTTTACAATAAGGTTGGCTAGAGTCTGGAACGGGCTTCCAAGACAGGTGGTGCTATCACTTAACTTGGAGGTCTTCAAGAGAAGGCTTGACAATCGCCTGGCTGGGGTCATCTGACCTTGGTCCTCTTTCCTGCCAGGGGCAAGGGGCCAGACATGATGATCCATTGGGTCCCTTCCAACTCTATAATCTATGAGTCTGGAAGGCAATGATGAGAGAAGAGTTGTCAGATTTTGATCTTGTACTGAGGCTGCTCAAAGTGATCTTCAGATAAAATACTCAGTTTCATGGAGCTCCATCTATCTTTGTACATCTCACCATGACCTAAGCACTTTACGTAAGTATCATTAGCATCAGAAGAAATCTCAGATTCTGGCTGCCGGTGACTTAGTTAGCTACTACAAGCTAAAACTTCCATGTGCCAGAAAAATGTGGAGTTGTATATATGTCTATGATGATTAATCGAGTACCATTTTCTTTAGCTAGCATTCAGTGGGCTGCATTGGTTAGCCACAGCAAGATGAGAATACAGTTCAGAATTGTTTTGCTTGAGCCCTGGCAGAATGTCCTCTGGTGGACATGCACAAGGCTGATGTGTTTGGGCCCCTATACATACTATACATACGTTTTCTTAAGCTCTTTCTTTGTATAATTAGCCTGACATACTATTTTGTTCCTTGGTCTCTATGGCAGACTTTTAGAAACCAGACTTTCTATTTGTTTTCCCTTCATAAAAATGAGACTATGGAACCCAGATGCCCAAGACTTCCTGAACCACTGCTAACCCTCTGGTAGCTTACCACACCTAGGATTCATAATTCCTTCCTTAGTGACATGTAATAGGTAGAGCACATAATACACACACAGGTTTTGCAAAAAAAAATTAAGCACAATTATTCTTATTTTAGAGAGCACAGAACATATACAGATCCAGACATGTAGGAGTCTGCCGCTGCCTCCATTTCTTCACCATTCTGGAACACCCCTGGGGCTTGGATCCAGGTCCTCTAGAGTGTAGGATCCTTCTCCTCCAAATCATATAATCTCTTTGTCTGACTCTGGCAGTTCATGCCATTCCACTACCATGCTTTATAAAATGGCTGGTGAGTGATTCTGTCTTATCTCTCTCTCTCTCACTCTGTATGTATAGATACATGTATATGTAGCAGTATATGTATGTGGGGATTTAAAGAAGACAGAATAACTCACCAACCATTTAGACGGCATGAGAGTGGAATATAGGTAGACAAAGTTCTTTGGGTAAATGTGGTATCTTTTATTAGACCAACTAAATAGTTCAAAATTTTTTTTTTTGCAAGCTTTTGGGCACAAATACCCTTCTTCAGGCATAGGGAGAGTCTCGGATATTTTGTGTGCTCTCCTGGGTGGAATGGAAGCCAATATGCAAAATGCAGGTTCGTGAAAATGCAAATGAGTGGCAGTAAAGATTGAGGGAATGAGAAGCAATAGGTGTGAGACAGGTAGGTGGGGGGAGGAAGGGGGAATTTTGAGCTGGTGATAGAATGTAGTTGATAAATTTCAAGCAGATTACCTGGAGTCATCAGGTGGCAGGCAGGTTATAATGTGCCAGAAATCCAATGTCAATATTTAGTCCCTGATTTTTTTGTATCCAATAGATTTAAAAAGTGAAGTTCATAGGCTTGTCTACGGAAGGTGTTTGAGGATTTGAACTGAAAAACTGGAGAGAAAGGGGTTGTCTTGTGAGAAGTGTGCACTCACAGGTAATTGGGTGTTTTGTCTTGTATAGATTTTTGGTGTGCATACCAGAATGATGTGTGCGTACAGGAAGCCCTCACTATTCGTGAACTCCAGGTTCACAGATGCAAATATTCACGGGGGAGGGCAGAGCTAGGAGGTGGGCATAGAGCAAGCACTGGGAATGTAGAGGGAGGTGGCGGTGGTGGCATCTTCTCCCTCGGAGGCAGCCATGGCAGTGCTTGAGGGGGAAGGGGTTGATCTTCAGGTGCTGCAGGGGAGCCCTGGGGATGAGGAAGGAGGTGGTGGCAGCAGCAGCAGCAGCAGCGGCAGCATCTTCTCCACTGCTGCTGCTGGATGCAGCCGTGGTGATGCTTGGAGCAGCCATAGAGGTACTTTGGGAGAAGGGGCTGGCCCCCAGGTGCTACAGGGGAGCAGGGGTGGCTGTGGGGCCTGACAGGGAGACCTGTCCATATTCACAGATTTTGCCATTTGCAGGGATCTCTGGAATGTATCCCCCATGAATGGTGAGGGTCTCCTGTATATCTATATATCTCCATAGATAGACATAGTTATATATATTAGGGCAGTGTGAAGCTCTGGTAGCTAATTTGATTCAGAGGAGAGTTGACCCAATTCAGGGACTGAATCTCTGAATCCAAATTGAATTAGAAGACCAAATAAAAGCTCCAAATTGATCTGAAGCATCCGAATCGATTCAGAAAAAGTTTCAGAAAAGATCTGGTGATTTTGAGATTCGGCCATAGACTAAACAGCTGGTCTGTTGAGGTTGGGGGAGTGAGGGAGGAAGGGACATGGGGGAGGGAGGAATTGGGGCTGGGGCTGAGCTGGGACAAGCTGCTCAGCTGGTGTGGGGAGCATGTTACTCGGGGAGGAGTCTATGCCTGCTGTGGCTTGACCATCTGGGGTGGCGGGGTGTGGGATGCAGGTGTGGCTCACTCCAGGCAGACGGCGGCAAGTGGCAACAGGGCATAGCCCCCGCTCCCAGCACTGATGTGGGGAGAAACTATTGCAGGCCTGACTGCTAGGCTACTGTGTTACCAGTTACCAATTAATCATGATTCACTCAGGGACCAGCTCAATACACAATAGCTAGCTAATATAATGAGTAAATTAGCAAAGATTAACACCTACAAAACCACAGACTAAGGAGTGGGAAGAATCAATGCAGACGACCAACTGCCCCAAGAGAGACACAGTTGCACAAGCACCCATGTCATGAGTTTTGTCTGTCAGCAGCTAGGGGTGCAGGGCCCCAGAATCCCCCTGAACCTATCTCTTTAACAGTTGGTAGGCTGTGTGACCTCAGCAATGGCTAGCAGGCCTGCAGTTTTCACCCTGCTGTGCCTTAACATGCACAGGGTTACCTATGTCATGAGTTTTGCCTGTTAGCAGACAGAGGTACAGGGCCCAAGAAGCCAGACTCACCCTGCACCTATCACTTTGAAACTTGGCAGATTTCATGGGCTCAGCAGTGGTGACCTCCCCTACAGTTTTCACGCTGCTGTGGTGTAACACATACACATGACACAAGTTTGGCTTTAAAGAATTTGGGGTGTAGTTTCGCCCAAACCCTTCCATCTATCTCCTTGAAACTTAGCAGGCTTCATGCTCTCAACAGAGGCTGCCACCTGGCATGTCTCATCCAAATCAGACAAAAAACAATAAAGTTATAGATATTTTATTGATTCCCCATTATACTCTGTGGGTGGATCTCCGAAGCAGCCCTGAAGCTTCAGATCCAATTTGGCTGAATTGAAGCAGGAAACTGATCCAGAGCTCCAGATTGGATCGTTGGCATCTGAATCAGCCAGATTCGAAGCCAAATCAAATAGCTGCCTATTTGCACACACCTAATATAGAGAGAGCTATAGATATAGATGCATCTATTTATCTCTCTCTCTATCTAGATAGAGAGATAGATAGCTAAGGTTTTAAAGAAGACAGAATCAGTCACCAGCCATATATTCAGTGGTCAGTATTTAGTCAGTATTTAGTGCAAAAACTTCTCTTCTTTTTTGTAGGTTTTGTCTCCATATTTAGGGAAAGGACAACAGAAAAGGTAAATAAGCTCCACATTCAAAATGGAGCATAACGTCTGATGCAGATACTGAGTCCTCAACAGGATTCATAAATTGTGCATACGTTTCCCAGATTTTTGCATCTTTAAGTTAGTTGCTTCCAACTTAATTTCCTTGTAATAAAGAACAAAGCACATAGTATAAACATGAATGGATTATTAGAAATGTGTATTGGATGCTAGAAATTATGTACATCTTCCACTTACTTGTATTGTTGTTAATCTTAAGCAAATACATACCTAGTTAAGTTTCAGGAATTGCACTATAAAATTTAGCTCTTATACTTCAAAATGGTTTGTGTAGAGAAGTAATGAAAATATTCATTGGGGAATAATTTCACGAATACTGTATCTCACAGATTTGCTTATGTTCATAAGTATTTTCTCTATTAGCCATAGATATTTTGCAAGGAGTTTTCATATAACCTCTGACACAAATGTGTGATCCTTTTTGATATCTTACAGACTGCTTTGACTTACTTCCTTATGGGAATTTGAAGTGGCTCATCTGGTTTGTACTAAAGAGCTTGAACTTCAGACAGATTTTTATGTAGATTGCAAATATGATCTGTGGAAAGTACCTCCTCTCTCACCAGATAATTTGCAGTGCACCACTGCTCATGTATATTTTATATAGATGTGACATTCAAGGGATATAAGCAAAGGAATGGGAATGTAAGGGAAATAGATGTATTGATGGGTTTTTTTTCCTCTTAACAAGCAGTGGCTTGAAAAAGTTGTGATTGTGATTTCCTTCTCCTGGGGCTAATTCTATATTGACTCTAGCTTTAGAATAGGTCAGATCAAACTCAGGAGTGTTCTAAAATACACTAGCTGCCTCTGACCTCCAGGGGTCATTCTGCTACCTAGGAATTGCTAGGCCAACCAGCACTCCTACCATGAATGCTCCGTAATCTATGATCTTCATATCAGTTCTCTGTTGGGAGATACCAAGTGATGATGTGGAAATAGGCTATGGTGGTATTACTCCAACTACAGATTACGCAAATTTCAGGAAATCATCAGCCTCATCATCATCAGTGCAGTCTCCTAGCACTGCAGCTCCTTTTGTTCTGCAATTGTATCATCATTTTTGGAGCATAATTTCCACAGTCAGTCTGTGGAAGCTTGTGTCTTGTAGTCCTAGACTCCTTACTTGTCAAATACTCCTGCTGCCCGTTGGCATTTTCACTCGTAGATTTCATAGATTTCACAGACATTTGGGGTGGAAGGGACCTTAAACATCATCAAGTCCAGCCCCCTTTCCAAGGGGCAGGAAGTCAGCTGGGGTCATAGGATCCCAGCAAGAAACACATACAGTTTTCTCTTGAAGGTGTTCAAAGTAGGTGCTTGAACCACCTCCAGTGGCAGTCTATTCCAAACCTTGGGGGCTCGGACAGTAAAGAAGTTCTTCCTTATGTCTAGCTTGAAATGGTCTTGTGGTAGTTTATAACCATTCAACTTTGTCATCCCTTGGGGCACTCTGGTGAACAAACGTTCCCCCAGATCCTGGTGGACACGCCTTATAAACTTATAGGTGGCCATCAGATCGCCCCTGAGCCTGTGCTTTTCCAGGCTGAAGAGTCCCATAGCTCTCAGCTTCTTGTCATAAGGTCTGTTTTCCTGACCTCTGATCATGTGCGTGGCTCTCCTCTGGATTCTAGCAAGCTTCTCCACATCCTTTGTAAATTGTGGAGCTCAAAACTGGATGCAGTACTCCAGCTGCAGCGTCACCAAGGCTGAGCACAACAGGAGAATGACGTCCTGGGATTTGCTTGAGAAGCATCTATGGATGCAAGCTAGGATTTTGCTCAGTTTACTAACTGCAGCATCACATTGCAGGTTCGTGTCCATCTTGTGCTCAGTCCTGACCCCCCAAGTCCCTCTCATCCACAGTGCTAGTCAACGTAGCACTGCTGAGCCTATACACATGCTGCAGGTTTTTCCTCCCAAGGTGGAGAACCTTGCATTTTTCAGTGTTAAACACCATCAGGTTCTCATCCGCCCATTTCCTGAGCCTGTCAAGGTCAGCCTGGATTACCCCTTGTCCTCAGGTGTAGATGCTTTACCCCAGAGTCCCGTAATAGGCAGAGGTGTCCCATGGGACTTGTGAAAGACCAACGTAAAGGACCCATTTAGTAAGTTGGCCTTTTCCTGGGCATCGGTTGTCACTTGTCCCATGTGATTTAGCAGGGGTCCAATCTTGCCCTTGCTTTTCCTCCAGCTCCCCACACATCTAAAAAAGGACCTTTTATTGTCCTTGATACTTGTAGCCAGATGGAGTTCCATAACAGCCTTGGCTTTCCCAGTTCACTCCCTGCAGGTCCAGACCAGTGCAGTATATTGCAGTATATTCCTCCTTGGAGGTGGATCCCATCCTCCATCTTTTGTAGGTCTATCTTATTAGATGTAGGAAGACTGCTAATTCCTTGTTGAGCCAAGGGGAGGAGGCTGCTGTGCTCTTTTGCTGCCTTTCCTCTGAGACGGAATACACTTAGCTTGTGCATCTAGGATTGCTCCTTTGAAGAGCAATCTCTCCTCCTGACTCCCCTCTCCTTGGGTTGTGGTCCCTTAGGGACTCACCAACAAATCTCCTGAGCTTGTTAAAGTCAGCCCTCTTGCAGTCGAGTACCTCTGTACTGCTGACTTGACAGCTTTTAGGTGGATGGTGAAGGTGATCGGCTTGTGGTCACTGTCACCCAGCTTCCCTTCGGTTGTTAGGTCACTGATTACATCATCACCGGTTGCTAGTACCAGGTCAAACAGTGCTTTGTCTCTCATTGGCCCGTAGACTTCTTGAGTCAGATAGAGCTCACCCATTCACATGAGAAATTTGCGACTGTTCAGATTTGGCCAAGCGCTCTTCCCATGAGATGTCTGGGTAGTTGAAGTCTCCCATTACAACCATGGACTGGGAGCCAATTCTCTGGTGAACTCTTGGTCAATCTCTTGATTCTGGAAGGGAGGTCTGTAGTAGACTCCCACCATTGTATCCCCTGTGCCTTGTTCCCCATGGATTTTAACCCAGAGGGTCTCTAGTCACCCACCCTGGGTGCTGGTGTTGGCTTGTAGGGATGCATAGCTCTCCTTGACATAGACAGCTACACCTTTGCCCCTTTTGTCCACTCAATCCCTCCTGTACAGCTTATAGTCATCTATATCTGTGGTCCAGTCATGGGTGGAGTCCCACCAGGTCTTCTTTATCCCTATGACATTGGACATTGTAATTGTTTGTATTGAGCAGGAGAACAAGTTCCTCCAGTTTATTCCCCAAGCTCCTGGCATTGGTGTAGAGGCATGCAAGTCTCCCCTTGGTGGCCCTTGCCTTGCCTGCAGCTTGCTCTAGGGCTGTGGCAGGGGTGGGCTCCCTTAAGTGCCTTGGTCTGCTGTCTTTGCAAGGGTTGCTCAGTGGGCCAGCAGTGGCAGTAGCCTTCTCCCCACCCCCCAGCCGGCTTAGTTTAAAGCCCAGTGGAGCAAGTGAGCCAGTCTGGCTGAGAAGAGTTACTCCACAGTGGAGAGAGGTGGATGCTGTCCCTTCCCAGCAGCTCACTGCCTCTCACCGAAGAGTGGACTGTGGTCATGGAAGTTGAAGCCTTCCTGATGACACCAGCGCCTCAGTCTTTGGTTCGCTACCTGGATCCTCCTCAGCCCGTAGCCTGAAACCAGAAAGATCAAGGAAAACACCACCTATGTCCCCAGGCCCTTATGCCCCACTTCTAAATCCCTGTAGCACTTCATGACATAGCTGGGAGGGTTCTGAGCCGTGTCATTTGTGACCACATGGATAAGGAGCATAGGGTAGTGGTCAGTGGGCTGGAGGAGTTTAGGGATCATCTCTGCAATGTTTCAGACACAGGCTCTTGGGAAGCAGCAGACTTCCTGGTCCAAGAGGTCAGGGTGTTAGATTGCCCCCTCCATCCCCCTTAGGATGGAATCTCCCATGAAAAACATGTTGCATTTTGTCTTAGGGAGAGCGGATGCGGTAGCTACAGTTGAGCTTGTGTTTCCTGAGAGACCTGGCAACTTAGCAGGCTCTGTTGGGGCTGCAAGAGGTTCATACCTATTCATACTCTCACACTGTTCTCACAAAGGATGCATTCACACATAGTTTCATAGTTTCATAGTGTCTAGAGTCGGAAGGGACCTGGGCAGATCATCTAGTCCGACCCCCTGCCTTGGCAGGAAAGAGCACCGGGGTC
>JAGPOW010003316.1:154759195-154780271 GCA_030014935.1 Caiman crocodilus | reverse complement strand
CAGCAGGGAGGCTGCTGTTCTGGTCCCTACTTAGGAAGACAGAGGCAAAGAAATCATTAAATATGTTAGATTTGTTGTCTGGCGTGACGACTAAGTTGCGTGACTAAGGTTCACACATTTGAGGAGATTGTGGGGAGGTTAGATCAAGTTAAAAATTGCCACCAGATCTAAGGTAAGTCAGGATGTGGGGTGAGGGGAGGCTAGTGGAGTCTCTGGGGGCAGGGCTTGGCAGGATCAGTGAGGCTAGCAAGGCTCTCTTCTTCCCATCGGACCAGGGGTTATTTTTAGCCTCCTGACATTGTCTCCCCCACCCCCAGAAGAACAAATCCCTCTGTGAACCATCCCTGACCTGGGCTTACTTCCTTGGCTCCCAGCACTGGTGAACATGGGTAAAAACAACACAGGGATTGGCTTGTGGGATGAGGGGTTTGGTGGGCAGTGGGTGGAGCAAGGGGCCAATGGTGGTCTAAAAACAGCGGGGTGAGGGGGTGGGGGGGAAGGGAAAGGGAGAGGCATTAGGAAATGCACAGTCCTGGGGTTATGCTGAGTTCTTTGAGTTATTTTTCTTTCTCCTCCAAGATCCAGGAGTAAGAAGCAATAACAAAAGAACATTCCTCTCTTTTTACTTATTAAAGCTTCCTCAAGCAAGGGTGTCTTTCTTTTGTGTAGTTGTTATAAATGGACAATAATAGTAACACAATTAAATGTTTCTGCTGTAACATGGTAAGCAGATACCTGATGTGCAAGGTACGTATTTTGCAAAAGCATCATTTTTAGGGGAGATAAAAGGGGCAGATCTGCTTGCCTGATGTAAAAACATATTAGTAATAATAGATTTTGACAATTTCTTCAGATAGTGCAAAGATTTGAAAAAATAGGTCAGAATGTACATCACAGATTTTAATGAAGTTTGTTAATACTTGCAATAGCTTCTTGAGGTTTGTGCATATTTGCTATGAATGCCTACTGATGAATATTATAAATAGTTGATCATTGCAGGTTTACATTTACATAAAAATGAATCATATGAAGTTTGGGGAAAATGGTTCAACTCAGAATCTGACTCTACCATTATCAGCTGTAGTTGATATTAAAATGTATTTTGATTGGGAATTCATGGCAGAGAGACATGATGTCAGAGATTCTTTAATATTAACACACAACAGGACATGCATGAGAACCTCCTCCGAAAACAAACTAAAACTGAAAACCAAAATAACCAAGCTAAAACACTTTTTCCATTGAGGAAAGGCTGAAAGTGCATGTCTACAAGAGATACTTAACTTATCATTAGCATAGTTTACTGTGAAGTAAGCATATGTGTCTACAGATGCACATACTAACTTTACTGTATTTTTTTCCTAATCCTGAGTAAATTTGCTAACTGCAAATGCAAGTAGAAGATTTTACACAAAATTAAAAATGGCACAGTAGTGCTCATGTAGACGCCTAACCGAGAGCAAAATCTGCTCCTAGTCAGCCATTCACCAGGGGGTGGGACATTGCTTCCTGCCCCTGAGAGGCTGCTGCTGAGGTGGGCTCCACCACAGAAGCCTAGATGGGGACTACATCCCCAGCGGCAGGAGCCCCTCTTTTTGAGATACTGATTGGGGAGTGGGGACTGGGAAATCCTTATCTCCCAGCTCCTGCTCCGCCATTGCAATCAGGAGATTGCAAGTTACTGATTGCAATCAGGAGATTGCAAGGGGAGACCCTTGTTTCAACCACCAGCTCTGTGACCATATGGGCTGATACTGAGAGACCCTTATCTCCCAGCCTGAGCTTTGTGGTCATGGGGCTTGGGCTGGGAAAAACTTATAACCTCCAGCCATCACACGCATGCACAGGCCTACCTGGGGAAAGCCCAGACCCATCACATCTTTGACATGCCTGAGGCTTGCTGGTTGCAGAGGAACTCTGAGGCTCCAGATGACAGACATCCCCAGATACCTCTCCACTTTTACCTGCACTGCTACACTGCCTCCCCCCAGCCTGTTCCTCACCCCCTGATGCCTCCATTTCCATTTTCACTGACTCGTTTTCTTGCCTGGATTACATGCCAGCCTCTGGCTTTTTTACTATTCCTTCCATCCAGGAACAGCACACACACCAACTGCAGGTGCTTCCTCAGCCTGAAAAAAGGGTTTTTCAACTTGAAATCTTGCTAAGATATATTTCTCCAACTATTCAGTTGGTCTACTAAAAGATACCAGATTGACCCAAAGAACCTTTCCTGCCAGTGCCATGTCCTTAGACCAATACGGCTACAACCTACATGCCTAGCACCTGTCCCTGGTCAGCTGACTAGAAGGATGCAGGGCCTGGGCACATCTATGTCCCAGTGCTGGGGTTGGCAGGGAGAGTTCTCTGAGAGCTACTGGAGAAGAAGGTCCTGCAGGAAAGGAAAGAAAGGCTCTTTGACAGTTTGGCTTTTTGAGATGCTCGTGCTACTGTGCTGCTGACTTACCTGTTGTTATTTAAAGTGGTGGACCAAGCTGAGGCTGTAGGGGAGGAGGACGCCTCATTGGGGCACGCTACTGTGTCATGCAGAGGTCAGTGAGGGCACACCTTAACACACACACAAAGTCACACATGTCACCAGTTTTGCTTGTCAGCAGCTTGAGGTGAAGCTTCTTAGAAACCCCTGCACCTAACTCCTTGAATGTGGCAGGCTTCATGGCTTCAGCAGGGGCTACTGCGCCTGCTGTTTTCACTCCACTTTGCCTTAATACCCACACAGTCACACATGTCACGAGTTTTGCATGTCAGTACCTTGAGATGCAGTTACCCAGAACCCCCTGTGCCTATCTTCTTGAAACTTGACAGGCTTTGTGGCCTTAGCAGGGGCTTCCATGCCTGCTATTTTCACCCCACCATCCATGTCTTCACACTTACAAGTGACATGAGTTTTATTCTGAACAGTTTGAGGTGCAGTTTCTCAGCAAGCCCTGTACCTATCTTCTTGAAACGTGACAGGCATTGTGGCCTCAGCAGGGGCTACCCTCCCTGTTTTCATTTTAATCAGGGAATAAATGGCAAAGTTATAGGCATTTTCATGATCCCCCATTATAGTCTATGGGCTAAATATTGAAACAAGTTGTAACAGCTTTGAAGCAGCAAAACAGTTTCAACAAAATGAAACATAACAGTGCTTTGAAACAGTGGAATGAAACACTGCCCTTTGAAATCGCAAAATGGAAGTCGAAATGCAACGGTGTTGTTTTGCACAGCCCTAGTATCTAGACATTGTATTAGTAAGAGGCTATAGTCATTTGTGAAGATATTTGCCCTAATGACTTGCCTTTACATATAAGAGATCACATAGCACTCCCCAGACCATGAGCTAGGTATAGCCCAAGCCATTTTCCAGCTGTCTCCTTAAAGCTACCCCACCTTGGCTTTGCATGGGATACAATTTCTGCCCCACTGGGAGAAGAGGGCTTCTGCTAGAACCCAGGAACAGTTCCTTTCCAGCACAGCATGCCTCTCACTGAGACATACATATCTGGGCTTGTCCTTTTCATCCTGGCTCTTCATCTTTCTCTCTTTCTCTCTTTTGCTCTCAACTGTCCAGGATGGCTTCAAGAGAAGGGCTTAAGAGTGTGGTGGGTAATGCCTAGTTCATGGCCTGGTGGTTAGAGCATGTTGTTGGGAAGTGGAAAATATGACGGACAAGTGCCCTAATCACTAGGCTTTTGGGCAAAAAGCTAGAAACACCTTCATTCTCTATCTAACATCCATAAATCATGGATTTTTCTCTGACTTTGCTTTTGGGACTTACTTGAAATAATGTATGTGCCAAAGTGATTTTATTTCTCACCATGCAGCTGCTTGTCATAGTACAGACTCCTCAGGATCCTCAGTCAGTTATGCTGAATACCAAATTGTGCGTAAGTGCCCAACACTGCAGTTACACAGCTAAATACACACCACTTAGGCCTGTGAAGGGGAAATAGGATCTGACCCAAAGTATAGCCCTAAAAGGATAGATGCAAACACAAAGCATGTAATTTAGGTAGATCTTTTGTTTCTTTCCTTGGTCCACTTACCCTGTTTTTCAAGTCACCAGATGCTTTATCAAATAACAAGACCCACAGAACTTAAGCTTAACAGGCTTGTCTAATGCAGTGATTCTCAAACTTTTTCACACTGGAACCCATTGTGCCTGACCTCCTGCAGCCTCAGATACCTGATTCTCCTCCCCCTGTTCCCCTTGGTCCCACTCCATGCTGCTTCTGCACACCACTGCCTTGTACCCCCACCACCTACCTTTCTTCTATCTCTCCTCCCCAAAGTCTCTACCCCCTACCTGCCCCTCCACACCACCAGTAACTTTGCTCTGCACTGGCTGGTTCCATCCCTGCTGAAGCCTGGGGCACTAAGCATAGCTCCAGCCCGGCCCCATGGCCATAGCATGGCATGGAGCTAGCTGACACTGCTGCTACAAGGCCAGACTGGACCACATGCTCTGTGCTCCAGGCTGCAGTGAGGACAGAGCCTGCCAAAATGGAGCAAAGTAAGGAGTGTGGCAGAGGCAGAGAGAGGGGAGAAATGATGCAGGGACAGGGAAACCATGTGCAGTGGGGGCATGAGGTTGTGGGAAGAGGAGTGGTAGGGGGTGCAGCAGCGGAGGGGGTGGGGTGGGGGCAAGCAGCAGCTGCAGTTTGGGGCTGGAACCAGAGCCACAGCAGCTGCCTACTCCTCACCACCTTGTACTCAATGAGAAAACAAAGTTTCTCTCCCTTCCCCCATTTAGCATGGTAAAAAAGCCCCTCACCTTACAATTGAGTACAAGGTGGAGGGAATTAATACAGTAATTGCATGTAATTGCTTCAAGAGACAGTGGGTGCAGACAGAAGTGACCATCTTCATTCAATCTGGCCCCAGAAAGTGGTCTATAGCCATGACCAAACACAAGTGCATGGTTGCAGACAACTTAAAAATGGCTGATTGGGTGAAATTCTGAACCCTCATTGCATGAGGGGTCAGATAGAGACATTTCCAAACAGAGCATCTTCTGTGTCTGTGCTGCCTGCCAGCCTGTCACACTTTTCAGAATGGGAGCGGGGCAAGGGAGTGCAGGGAGTTCTGTCTGGGGTGGTTTCAGACCCCGCTGAAGGGTGGGGTGGATGTATTGGAGCTCTTCTGAGGTGGGAGGGGGCTCCAATTCACCCACCCCACTATACAGTGCCAGCTGGGGAACCCCCAGAACAAGCTCCCTCTGCTCCCTTTCCCCCCTCTCATTCTGAAAACGCTGCAGCTTTGCAAGGAAGAGGGACCATTGCTAGAGAAACCTTCTGCAGGCTCCCAGCCAGCAGCTAGATTTCCCTCTTTCTTGGACCTGACAGTGAACTTCTGTCTGTTCCACGGTATTGTTGTAACTCAGAATACTTCTTCCAAAGTATTCTTAGCTACAGGGAGGACCTGCACTTCCATCTGCACCCTATTTGTCTTACTATCAAAAGGTATCCACTATCCAGGGAAAAACACTGTGGATCCTTCTTGATCCACAGTGCATTGTACTGGTTTACCCCACTTCTATTTTATGCCAAATTTAGTCTTTTTTAAAAACTAAAATTACAAGCTAGCCACACTTCAGTTTCCAGCTGGTCTCTGAGTTCATATACCCCTGATAACTGGCGTCTTGCCCTCATCTGTCTCCAGGCACTCCTACAAAATCATAAACTGCAAGCTGTCAGGTTACTACAGGAAACACCCCCTCTCTATTTCCCTAGGCAGATAGGCCTACTACCCAGGAAAAATCTCTATGGGAGAATACTGATTCCAATATACAGGGAATACTTCCATGCTAATGAAAGATCCAGATGTACCACTGCTAATCATTAAAAAGCACTCTTCACTTTTCTTAGAAATATGATGTTGCAAAACTGTTTCTTAAGTAGCTGAGAAAGGAATCTGTTTTGAGTTTATCTTGCTTAATTTATGGGTTATTAATATGGATTACTTTAATCATTTTATGAAGAATTGTATCAAATCAGTTAGGAATATCAATAGGAAAATCTTTAGAAAGTTATTTATATTCACAGAAATGAAAGCTTAGGGTGCAACGTGTCTAATGTGACTGCATTTTACATGCATTTTGAAAAGAAGATCAGTATGCTGAAAAATAAAATGCTGAAAAATAAAATGAAGGCTAGGTAATCTTTATTTGCAGGTGCACAGTGAAGAAGGATGTTGAGATTTTCTTTATTGCAAAGCATATTTGCAATTTTCTTGTCCAAAGCATGTAACGTTAAGCATCTGATGAAATAGGCTGCTGCCTACAAGAGGGCATACTTATACCCAGCATTGGTGTTGATCTAGTAAAGGATCACCTCAAGAGGCTGGACACCTTCAAGTCAGCTGGCCCTGACAGATTACACCCTAGAGTACTCAAGGAGTTGGCAGGTGTCATAGTCCAACCATTGGCAAAAATATTCAAAAATTCATGGTGCTCAGGTGAAGTACCCAAAGAAGAAGGCCAATGTGGTGCCCATCTTCAAGAAAGGGCAGATAGTAGATCCCAGGAATTACAGGCCAATCAGCTTGACCTCAATCCCCAGTAAGATTCTGGAGGAAATTATCAAGGAGATCTTTCTGGATAACCTGGCTGAATGTAACATCCTGAGGGATAGCCAGCATGGGTTTGTCACAAGTAGGTTTTGCCTGACCAATCTCATCTCCTTCTATGATCAGGTGACATATCATCTGGACTAGGGAGAAGAGGTTAACGTCATATATTTAGGCTTTAATAAAACTTTTGACCTGGTACTCCATGACCTCATTGGAACAAAATTGGCCAACTGTGGCCTCGGCTTCACCATAGTCTGATGGCTGGGTAATTAGATCTGAGGTTGGACCCAGAGAGTAGTGGTTAATGGTAGCAAATCATCATGGTGCTCCATACTAGTGGAATTCCCCAGGGCTCTGCCCTTGGACTGTTCTTTTAAACATCTTTATCAATGATGTGGACATTTGTGTCAGAAGTGCACTGGCCAATGACACTAAACTTTGGGTTATAGTGTCCACACCTGAGGACAGGCTAGTTATCCAGGCTGACTTGGATAAACTTAGTAAGTAGGCGGATACAAAACTGATGACATTCAATATTGTTTAATGTAATGTACTCCACCTCAGGAGAAAAAAACCTGCAGCATGCTTATAGGCTCAGCAATGCTACAGTTGCTGGCACCGTGGCTGAAAGAGACTCGGGGGTCATGATTGACCACAAGGTGAACATGAGCCACCAATGCGATGTCACAGATGGCAAAGTAAACAATACTTTGGTTTGCATACATAGATGCTTTTTAAGTAAATCTCAGGATGTCATCCTCCCACTGTACTCAGCCTTAATGAGGCTGCAGCTGGAGTACTGCATCCAGTTCTGGACTCTGCAATTCAAGAAGGATGTCGAGAAGCTCAAGAGAGTCCAGAGGAGAGGTGGACACATGATCACAGAGCAGGAGAATAGGCCTTATGAAGAGAAGCTGAGAGCCATGGGACTCTTCAGCCTGGAAAAGCGCAGGCTCGGGGGGACCTGGTGGATGCTTATAAGTATATAATGGGTGTACATCAGGATTTGGGATAACATCTGTTCACCAGAGTGCCCCAAAGAAAAACAAGGACTAATGGTCATAAACTCTTCCAAGACCATTTTAGGCTGGACATAAGGAAAAATTGCTTTACTGTGCAAGCCCCCAAGACCTGTAATAGACTCCCTCCAGAAGTGATGCAGGTACCTACTCTGGACTCATTCAAAAAGCGTTTGGATGTTTATCTTGCTTGGATCCTTTGACCCCAGCTGACTTTCTGTTCCTGGGGCAGGGAGCTGGACTTGATGAACTTTGAGGTCCCTTCCAGCCCTAACATTTATGAAAAGCTCATACCTCTCTGAACCAATTACTCTCTACATCATAACCCTGCTCTACCTGCTATTTGGGATACAGTGCATAATATACTTATTAGCCTTTAAAAATTTCTATATAAAAATGCTTAAAATTAATAATCAGTGTGCTTGTTACCTTACACCTTTATTGCTATCAATAAAAATCTTTTTTAAAGCTTCTACCCCCTGGTATCCATATTGCCTTGCATACCGAGTACAAACCCAGTTTTAAACTAGAACACAACAACCCTATTCTGAATGATAGCTTCTGGTGCATCACAGGATGTCTGAAGCCTAGCAGTCTAAACAGTGTCTACCTGCTGGCTGGCATCACTCTGCCTGACATCAGAAGAGCATGAAGATAGAATAATCAAGAGAAAGTAAAGATGTGAAATAGCCACTGCCATCCCATGGCACACAAACATCTGAAGTCACACTGGAGCTTCCTCACCAGCAGCCAAACTCTCAATGCCACACCCAAGGAGACACAACTACAGATATGGAACAAGAGTCTGACAAAAATACTTGACAGTGAAAAAATGGACATTCTAGCAACTGAGTCTTTACCACCAGGTGGTGACAAACCATGGCAAAGGTTGTAATGTCTCAACTGCCTATGTACCAGAGTTGGATGCTCCAAGGAAGTAATGAAGAAGTGGGGCTATACCACTGGTTCAACCACCTATGACTGCAGCACTATACATCACCTGCTACAATGCCTGGTGCTTGAAGGCACATGTACAATGAAAGACCTTGCAAAGTACAATAAATGAGCACAAGTGTGTGTAACAGAATGGTCAAATATGGTGTAGAGACAAGAGAAGAAGACCAAACACTCCACTTAAGACAGAGAGCTTATACAAAGAAGAGACAAAGCATTTAAACATTTTGCACTAATACCTCTGTTGTTGGAGAGTTAATTTCTTCTAATGTACAGATTATTTATGTACAGGCCATTCCTAAGAATATTTTAGGGTTACTACTTTTAATTAATATGGGTGACCAGTAACTGTTAATAATTATTAAAAAGTGCACATTTCTGAAATTATTGTATACAACTCCCTGCTTTGGAATTCTATAGAATTTATAATCATGTTTGTGAGGAAAAGCTTCTGCATTAATGAAAGAACTGATGAAAATATTATTTATTCTTATAATGATAGGCCATTAAAATTTTGCCTGCCCTTCTAATTTTGAGATATGTACAATTATTTTTATGTCGACAACACTTGTAGAATTCAAGTATATATATTTATGGGTTTTTTTTATTTATTTAAAAACTAATGGAAATAATTCAATGAATTCCAAGAAGATTCTGTTTTCTGTCATCCAACAAGAGTCAAGAGTCACAGAATTTAAAATGAACGGCTATAAAACCCCCAAATATGTTTAGCTGGAATTTAAAAGACAGGCTTTATGAGTTCTATTTAGCTATAAATTTATACATGATATTCTTTTATAATGTTTTGGGACCATACAAATACCCTTGTTATTGGGATTTACACTTTACATATTTAATAGAACTTGTTAGTTGAAACCTATAAATACAGTGTACAGTAAATGACAGATTGCAAAGCTAGGAAACATTTGGTCAAAAAGCAAGCAATGAACAGGAGTATCTTATCAAAGGATACAACACTTTCTTGTTAGGTAATTAGTTTGGTATTGAAATGATCTTTATCTAAAAAAGAATCTGTATAAGATTTACATTTAGACTTGGTTTTATTAAAAATATTGGAAAGATGTTCTGTTGGAGCAAAGAGGAATGTTGGGTGCATTATCAGAGCCAGTGGCAATGCATGGGAGGTGCACAGGGGTGCATGTGTACCCCCTGAGAGCGCTGGTGTACTCCCTGTCAGGACACACTCCCTGTTTAGGTGATGAGCAGGGGGGCTGGCAGGAGCACTAGTGCTCACCCTGTGACTGTTGGCCAGGGAGTGGGGCCACCAGCAACAGGGGCTGTGCCACTTCCGAAAGTAGCTGCATGGCCACTTGACCACATTTTGGTGAGCGAGATGGGCCATGGGGGAACCCCCCACCTCAGTCAGTGAGGACCGCCCTGGGCACATGCCCCCCCTGACTTGAGGCCCATGATCAGAGCTATAAATAATGTTACAAAGTAAGTCATCATTTACAAGAAAATCCTCTTATTTAAGACTGTTTAGAAGGTATAAACTATTATTGAAAACACTTTGTTCTACAAGGACTCAAAAGCCTTCAAACTTTAAGAAAAACATAATAGCTAGAAAATGTTCTGTTTTCTCTCACTAAGATCAACTATGTCTTTTTGGAGATGTCTTTCTGGAGTTGTGAATATTGGATATCTATGCAGACTTTTTTGTAACTTCACACTGTAACTGTTACATGACTACTGAGATAGTTGTTTATAACATAACAAGGACATTTGAATCCTTAGCTAGTCATTAAAGTATTATGAAAGTATTAAAACCATGTAGGCATACAAATTATATGATATACTGGAAATTAGTTATTTGGCAATGCTTAAGCAACTTCCTCAGTAAACTCTGAATGTCTATAGACAACCTCTCCAGAGCCCATTAAGGAAAGCAATGCCTTCTGAAATGCTATATAAGTTAGAAATACCCTTTAAGTATTAAGTTTATAGAGGTCATTTTAATGACTAGAACAATTAATACAAGACTGTTGGGATTTATTTAGAACAGAATTTCAACTCTTTCTCAATCCTTATGAAACTAAAGGGACACCTGAGGAAATGGACTTAATAAAAAGAGAAATGAAAATTCTAAAGATATTCTGAGAACATCCTGACACAAAGACAAAGGCAACTAGAAAGAAGTGTATATGTTAAGTAAGCAACATATGCGGGAACTGAAGATACGATGAAGGCAAATCCATAATGGTGCTGAACTAATGAGAAAATGATCAAAGCTAACTCTAAATTGAGTCAAGCCTGTAAAACCACACCTGTAACACTTCATGGCTGAGTCCATGAGCACTGCCAACAAACAAGCTCGGCTCATTTGATTCCACTCTATGCAGGCCCATGTCTGGTAATTAGGCGGTACAGAAAGGGCAGAGGCATCCTGAGACTGTGTCCTGGCACTGCTTTCAGATTCTCTGTCTTGGTCTGAGGGAACAACTAAGTAATGTGTGTTCAGGACTTTTCTAAGCCTTTTCCACTGTATCCTTGAGCATGCCTGGAAATGAAACAGGAAAGTGGGGCTTGTTTCTCAAGCCCAATGTGGTCCTGGGCTTGCTAGGTAAGCTGTATAGACATGGCCTAAGATGCATGTTCTCTTCCTTCCATTATATTGAACAGTTTATCAAAACCTTCTTATTTGAACAATTAGGTACATCTCTTCCCTGCTGTTAACTTTTCAAGCCTCATCATAGCCTCTCTCTGCTATGAAGAACAGAGAACAAAAAGCATCTGCATTCCAATGCAAAGCAGCAGCAGTTGTCCTAGTCAGTGACAGTGACATCATTGAAAGCACATCTGCACATATAAATGTAAATTAGGTTTACTGCTCAGTAAAATAAGGTGCAGTAAACCTTCCCCAGGAATTTGTCTATGTGTTCACTCTCTTGGGTGTAGGTTCACAGTAGGCAGCTCCAGGCCTGCTTCTGCCCTGCTCTGCCTCTCTGCAGCAGTCCCCTCTGCTCCTGGACTTTGCTCTTTGTATGATTTCCAAGCTTTTTGGCTTGACTTGCCCCTGAGTTTTGCACTTGGATTGACCTCCTGGTTTCCTGAGCTTGTTTGGCATTAGATTCCCCTTGCCCATCCTAGCTCTGGTCAGTGCTTTGCTCCCTGAGTAGTCCCAGACCTGACTGCCCACATCTTGACTTGACAGTGTGTGGATGACACAGATGGAGGGACTTGTCTGAGACTGTAGAACTAACTTCCTCTAGGAAATGTGTACTATTACGAAGTACACCCACTTCTGTTCCATGTATAAGGCACATTTTTTTCAACAAAACACAAAACAAAATGCTCCACTGAACATGCTTCTTCCGCTGGGAGAAGACAAAAGAACAGCATGTGGCATATGGTTGTTAGTCACATGGTTTAATGCATTGTTGGAAGGAGATCACTTACTACAATGAACACAGTATAATGGCTTGAACAGAACAGAATAGAATAGAATAAGTTGTTTCTCCAGAAGTATGAGATCTCAGTGTTAGACTAAATCCCAGAGGTATAACTAACAATTTTGGTGTCCTGGCCAGAGACGCCTGGGGGAGAATTTGTGGGGTAGTGCCAAGTGCTGGAGAGATGGGGGGGGGGGGGGTCATGCCAAAGAATCTTACCCAGAGTCTTGAAGACTCAAAGACTTTGGCTTCAGGTGCTTCCATGTGTGGTCTCTATGGGCTGCTGTTCTATTGTCCCCTCTAAATTGGCACCCATGGTTCATACTCCATTTCCAACTGCTACTTACAGTACTTCCGAATCGTACTTAGTTCATTAATGCATATACTCACACTATGGGTCTTCCTTCTTAAAAAAATGATTCCTCATACTCAATTCAGAGTTTTAAAACTTTTGTAACATTGGGTCTTCCTAACTATTTTCACCAACCTTCATCACTATTCTTTGAAGAAAGCTGAACTGAATAATTCATACCAGGTTTAAAAGGTCAATCAGTTCATAGTTGCCCTTGTGAATAGAAAGTGTGGCGAACATTTTTGACAGGGAGAAATCAGTTTTTTCACACCTGCAAATATCAAAATGATTAATGAGGTTTTAAAATGTGCTTTTGGCAGGGAACAACATGGACAGTTTTAGCCTAAAGCATTATTTCTCCAAATGTTATCAGTAAAGCTGTGTATAATTAATGTTTCAGTTTGCTAAGTGAACCAAAATATAAAAAAACCTTTTTATTTCAGGTCAACCCAAGATGATTTCCCTGACCTCTCTTCATTTATCTTGGCAAAATAAAAGAAAACAAACTTTTTTAGGTCAAGGAAAGATTTATATGACCAAAACCCAAGCTTTTCATTTTTATTTCTTAATCTGTTAAGCTTTTGATCTCTTTTAAAAATTAAGTTTTGGCAGTTTTTGAAACAAAAAGTCATATTAAAATAAAAAAAGTTGAAAAGTTTGATTTTGAAAAAGTTGAACTAAAATATTTCTACTCTTCCACTTTGGGGGGCAAAACTATTAGCTGATTTTAATGTTGTTGCACACAGTTTCTGGTTCCCTCAAGCTGCATTTCTTCAGCCAGCCTCCCCCTCCCCCCCAGGGCCCCAAGTTGCTAAAATAGATTGATATATTCTAGTTATGAGTGCCTGCGAGGAACGTTTAAACCTCAGCTTTTTTCCTGAAACTTTCACTGTAGTGTTCTTCACAAAGAGCATGCTGTAAGTCAGACAATATGACAAAATAATGCTTGCTGGTATGTGGGTACAATACAGGAAGAACATAAGTAGCCATTTTCATCTCATGCAAACCAGACTAGACTAAAACCAAGGGAGAAAGACTGACATAATGGCTGATGACTGATGACCTTGTCGCAAAAGACTATAGGTCTGGTGGTATATTCAGTTCTACCCATCAACTTCACTGTTGATTTTGCATCATGAACTAGGAAGGTTCACACACTCCCTTCCAAGAAGCAAGAATTTGTGTACTATACAACACACATTTTATACATTCCCAAGTCTCTTTTTCATCCAAATGTCACTTTCATCATGTCACTGAGTAAAGGATGAAAGAGAATCCGATATTCGGATTTTTCTCTCTGTTGTCTTCTAATTTTTGCAACATATCTTTCATCTGTTTCTGCAAATGGAGTGAAGCCAAACCACGTGGCCTCTGCAAAGGGAATTCTAATATAATAAAAGCCTTAGTCTGTCTGTCTCTGTGTTTGTAACACTTTATTTGCATGCTGATTGGTTGCTTCGGCAGCCAATCACAATGCTTACTGAAACAACCAATCAAAGTGATCTAAACAGACAGAAGCACTGCCATGACAGCAGGGACTGAGGGGTCAGAGCAGGGGAGGGAGGGGAACCAGGCCAGCAGTGCTGGCCTTGCCCCCCGCACCAGCCCCTCAGTCCTTGCTGTCATGGCAGCACCGTCCTCATTGTCTCCCAGCAAGGCCAGAGCAGGGGGCCAAGGCCGGTGGTGCTGACCTTGCCCTCCTCCCTGGCCCTGCTCCTTGGAGCCAGAGGGGATGGAGGGGACAACAGACCCAGACCTGCTGCGATGGTGGAGAAGCAGGAAGCGGAAGGGAATGGAGCTGGATGAGAAGCAGGGGGTGGGGCCAGATGTGGGGCTCCATCCCTGCCCCCCCCCATGATGGTGGGGACTGAGGAGCTGGAGTGGGGGTGGGGGTGGTGGCCTATGGGGCTAGAGGCAGAGCAGGGGCAGCGTGGGGCATTGGGTGGCAGAGCGCTGTTCTTGTCCTACCCCCTGCCCCAACAACAGTTTTGATGGGCAATTGGCTAGTAAAGAAATAAAAAATGCTGGCCCTCTGTACACTCTATGGTACATATACATTAGAAATGTTATGGACTAGGACTAGTGAAGCTGGAGAGCAACCAAACTCTGTATTATCTTCTCTTTTACCTTGAGGCTTGTCTATCAGCAATTCAGCTAAACACTCTTAACTCACATGCTGTTCCTTCCAGGGCTGCTTCTGCACAGCCAGAAATGGGTGGTCCTGAAGGATACCTGCTGTTAGAGGAAGGAGGCCCAGCTTGGAAGATAGGTAGAAGCAGTATCCTGTGTGAGTGACTTGAGATATGCCTGGATCTTTGTACCTTCACTGATTTAATGAATCAACCTCTCCTGTTAGTTCACTGTAGGGGAAAACATCACGCCTGACTGTATAAAGCTGAAGAGCTACTGAAAGCTGAAACATGTTAGGTCTCCCTTTCTTATATAATTCTCATGAAAAAGACCTTGCCATTCCAGGAAAAATCATATATCATCCTGCTTTGTAAAAACTAAGGAACATACATTTTGCACTATGAAGGGCACTCACCCCATAATAATTAATTTGAGAACATTTCCCCACTCACCACATCAAGAAGACTTGCCAAGTCTGATGGCCCATAGGGCTGATATAAACAGATGCACCTGTGTGTGTGGCCATCAGCATACAAATGCCATCATAGTTCTTATCATAGACAGCTCTATCTAACTTCTCTGTTTAAATGACTGGACATTCATTTACAGACAGGTGACCTGGCAGATAGTTTTTATGTGTAGAGGAGGGATAGCTACAGGATTTCGGCACTGTACCTAGATACCTTAACCATTCAGCCACTGTGACTTTGACTACTTAAATGAAAGTGGTTAAGATATACTTCTCATTTTAGAGGCTCTGCAGGTTGTGCAGAATCTCACCTAAGATTCATGGAGCCATATTCAAAGAATTGTATTATTTTATAAACAACACAGTATTTCTAATCATTTTGAAGATTTGATGAAAAAAAGAAAAGCATTACTTAGGGATGTGTTGGTGAAATCATTTGAAAATAAGTTGGGTTTTTTTTTGGTGTTGACACACAGGAACATATTTCTTTTTAAACAATTAACTTAACAAATCCAACAGGCTTTCTGTTGCTATAGCAAATTGCCAAAACAGAAGCTTTCAAATAGAAAGCCTGTTTTTGAGTGTTTTGATGCTTTGCATAAAGTGTATGTTTGCATGTGCGTGCGTTCATTATACATTTTGGAAGAAAGCAAATTAAAATTGTTGGCTTTAGCATTACACCATTGTAAACTTATCTTCAGATATAATCTATTTGACTTACATTCCCTCAAGCCCCTTGAAGCCAGAGAGTCCACATTTATCATTTCTTCCTCATGGCTCTATTTTTAACAGCTGTAGAATGTTAGCAGAGAGTTTGAACATCTGCAAAAAGACAGCCCGCAGGACTGAACACCAAGTCTCAGAGCCAGGCAGGGTTGTGACAAGAAGTCATGTAAGATGGGAGCAGATGGACATACTGGGTTATTTGTTTACTAGCTACTGTAAAACGGTTAAATTTTTGCTTTTCCTGAAACCATCCCTTGTAAATGTTCCTTTGTTTTATTATTGTAATTATTTTACTAAAATGGATACACATCTGATGTGCCCACTCCCATCTCTTTTTCTCATAAAAGTTTAGTAATTTTTAGTAAGTTTAGTTAACACTCATAACTATGCAGTATTTAGTGCCAAATTCTGTTCTCAGAATTATACTATCTTTGATTTTGTAGGTACAAATTGATATAAGCGTGGTTTGCTTAAATCAATCTACTTGCATACAGTCCAATCCATTTTAATTTTGCCAAACCCCTCAAACATGTGTCTTTCCATTTTGCCTCTCTGTGGAGCTGGATATCTTGAAGAGGCGCGTGTTGGTCCAAAATGGCCAGAATTACCAAAACAGTAATGTTTTCTCATTCAGCCATTTTATGTAAGTACATTTTTACTCAGTTCTGGATAAATAAATAACAGTTGACATTTAGTGGAACAACATGATTTTGTGCCTGATATGATGTTCAGGCAAATGACACTGGCTTCTAAACTTTATTCTGGAAAACCTGTACATTTATACATTGGATACGATGATGTCTTCACTTAGAAATAAATCAATATCACTCCATACAATGATTGTTAAAATTTGGGAATATTTTTTCAGGCCTTAGATAATCTTTATCTGTGTTTAATGAAAAATACTGTTCCATTGTTTTGTAGTTTAATTTAATTCAGATTGTATGTTCTTAATTTCCCCAAACTTTGTCAGTACAATTTTCAAGCCATCCCTTAAGGTAGAACATTTTTCGAAACTGTTATAACAAGTGTCAGCAATGGATCTGATAAGAAAAACTCTTTGACAACCCATTTTCTTTGGAAAATGTAATATAGTCTAAATAGAAAAGCTTTGGAAAATCATGCTGATTTCACTGAAATTTTATTTTGGAGAAAAAGTAGCTGACAGTGACAAAAACCTCAAAACAATTTTAAAACAAGTTTTTCATTTTTCATTCTGATGTTTCAAAGCTTGTACTGCAGCATGATCTATAAGAGAAAAAAGTCAAGAGTGCAATAAAATGTACCAATTTTGGCAAAATGAAACATTTTGATTAATCCAAAATTATTTTTTCCAAAACAAGGAAGAATTTTGCAGTGTTATAGTGATGTTGTAGCCATGATGGTCCAGCAGTTAGGCAGGAGATAAGGATTTCTTATGGTGATATTTTATTGAACCAATTTAATAGTTGCTATAGAGTTAAACAAGCTTCTGAATGCAAGACATTCTCCATCAGGTCTTCATCAGCCTCCTGATGAAGACAGTCTTGGTTTAAAAAAATTTGTCTAACTCTATCCCAGCTATACAGTTAGTCCAGTAAAAGACACAACCCTACAAAATCCTTACCTCTTACATGAAGAATTTTGTAATTTTTGGTTTTTGTTCCAAAACACAACAAAGCCAGATTTTGAAATCTCAAAATTATTAGTAGAAGTAGCTTCTATGTAACACTTGGCAGGAATATTATATAGCTCAGATTGGGTGCAGGTTTCACAAGGAAACTGAAAACAATTTATGTTTCCATGCCGTTATTGAAGTGCAGATTATAATGTGTATTCCTGGCCTTGGACCATAAGCTTGTTGTTGTTGAGAGGCTTGTGTGTTCCAATGACACCCAGAGCTATGCCATCTGGAGCTGTGTACTCCTGGTAGGTTCTCCCATGGCAAACAGATGTGAGGTGAGGTCCCAGACTAAGCACGGTCCAAACTCCCAAAGACCCCAATGGTGGAGCAGGTGTACTTGAGGACCTGCTGATTCTCTGTGGCTGTGAAGGTAGATGAGGGCTGCAGTGGGATAGAGGTCTCCAGTTGTCTTGGACATCCTTGTCACTGTGTTCAGTGCTCCCTCCTGTCAAGCTCATGTGGTTGTTGCTTGTGCCCTAAGCATAGGGTGTCTCAAACCCTGCTGTGTGGATTGCCACATCCAATGGGATCACCCTACTTGTAGCTGAAGCCAACAAAATAAACTACTAAAGTTCACCACATAGAATATCCACACTCTCATGGACTCCACAAAGAACCACCATAGTAGCTAGAGAACTTGCAAGATATGACATTAATATTGCTGCCCTAAGTGAGCAGATGAAGCCAGATGAAGCCAACTGAAAGAAGGAGGAGGTGGCTGCACCTTTTTTTGGCCAAGATGTTGTGTTTTGTTCAGGAAGCCAAGAAATGGCAGAAGAAAAAGGACAGCACACAACATCCTGGCCAGCATTTTTGCCCCTGTAAAGGCATCACTTGTCATATCAGTGGAAAGACTTACATAGCACAGATTGGATTGGGATCCCTCCCATCCCTCCCCCCCATCCCCAGCACACCAAGAAAGAACAACATGGCAAGGACCAAGGAAATCCTGAACTTGAAACAGGAATGACAATTTTTGCTCCTCTTCTTCCTCCTCCTCTTAATGTGGGGATGAAACTTAACAGCTCATTTTAATCTTCCAGCTGAGGTTCTGACATTTTAGTCATTTGTAATAGTTACAACCATTTTGTATCTTCTAGGATTCTTGATAAAGTCACTTGTTTTAGGTTTGTTGGTAGGGACCCTGTAATTTCATGGGAAAACTGTTTCTGTGTTCAATGAGGCTATTTCTGGTATGTAGATGTTCTTGACGGTAAGGGAAGATATTCCTAAAAAGCTTTTACTGCTTTTGGAAAAATGAATGAGATGCATGGTAGGAACTAAAATGCCTTAATACTGAAATAATGGGGTTCATAGGCTTGACCTGGATACCTAAATGCACCAAGAGAGAAATGCTTTCCACAGACATACTAGCCGGTTGCCGAATTCCATAAAATAAGAGTAGCAAAACAAGCAGTGGATTTTATTTTGTGTCAAAAAGATATCTGCAAACATGTCACACTCGTGCAATGAAGCCACACAAGTTTAGCATGATTAATATTTATTAGTGTAGAAGTATAAGCAATATATACACATAAAGGTCTAGCCTAATATTTTTCTATGGCTGTTCATTTAGGGCAGGATCCTATTTACCCTACATGTATATGCAACAGCATTATTCTAGCTTTTGGCATTTACATACAATTTAGGATTCTATTTCCCACAGGGGAAATTAGAATGACTCTGTGTGGTTACTTCTCAGAGGAGGAGGAAGAAAAGGATGACCTCCCTACCATTTAGCCAAATAGCTCAGACCACACCAGTCTTTCCTTAAAACTGGACTACTGGACAGCCAAGAGAGGGAAATAGGTAGGACCTAAAGGAAAAACACAATTCAGAGATGATGCATCTCATTGAGATGGATGTTGCCCTGAAAAGAAGGGGACATTATCCCCCAATGGGGAAAAAAACTTTCCCAGTGCTGTGTATCCAATGACTATTAAATGCAAGTTGCAGTGAGCCATATTAAGAGGAGGGCTGGTGAAGCATCTGGGCAATTCCTAGCTTGTGGCTTGTTGGTTAGAGCACTGTGCTAGGAAGCAGGAGATGAAGATACCTCTCTGCGTAAATGACCTAGAGCAGGGATGGGCGAAATACTGCCTGGCTGGATCTGATCCACCAAGGGATTCTGTCTGGCCCAAGATGGGTCCCTCAGCCCCACCTAACCCAGATGTGAGGGCAGCCCAGATGTGATACATGTGGCTAGTCCTGCTGTCTTCAGATGCACAGCAGGATAGGGGTGTCATGGTTGCTGGACTCCACTTCCTGGCAGCCCCCACAGCAGTGGCTTCTTCTACCTGCCACCACTAGTGCCTCTGCTACTGCCAGACCTGGCCCCACTGTCATGGCACCCTGGTCCATCCACTCTGCACCCCTCACTAGGAGCACCAGACAGAGCAGGCAGGAAAGTGGGCAGTATTCATGGAGAGCAGCCTGGGACCCCCATGGGCAGGGTGATCTCGGCTGGGTAGATAAGATTATGCTGCTGGCAGGTGGGGAGTGGCATCTGGGAGCAGAGTCGGGGGGCAGGGCCAGGGACAGGATTGTGGGTCCCCCATCCTATCTGCCTGGCTGAATAACCCTGCCTGTGGAGGTCCCAGCTGGTCTACAAAGAGACCCTGCCCTCTCACTCTGTCTGGTGTCTGTAGTGGTGGGTGCAGGATGGATGGGCATGGCCCAGATAGGATCAATTGTCTTCCCCCCTCCACAACCCACACTGTACCAGGTCTGCACCTCCACACCACATGCTCTGGGCCAGGTCAGCACCTTGCCCTCAGCCCACAACTGCTTACTAAACTTCCTAAGAGTGGCCCTCCAACCAAAATAATTTCCCACCCTGACCTAGAATCTAGTACTTTGTAGTTCTGGGCAGATGCCTTAGCCCCTAGAACAGTGGGTTAAAATGTGTAGTCTTCACCCAGGTAATTATAATTTTCCTTTAATTAAAAGCCCTGCTGTGCATGTACCTGGAGGATTTTGCTCAGTAGGCAAAATTGGGCAATGCTGAATCCCGAAGTGTGAGTGAGTGTCGGCTAGGTGCATTTGCTTACTGTCTGTTAGTTGGAAGGATACATGTGTTTGCCTACTGGCTTTTAGTAGGAAGGATTCTTTGTGTGCACAAAACTCATTGGGTATTTTGGGTACGAAAAATATGGGTTTATGAAACCCCATAAACAAATTCTGAAAATGAAGGCATTTAGTTATGAAGTTCATTAATTTAAAAAAGAAATGCCTTGCTACTTGAACATGATTTGCCTCTGGATTAGTTTACATGCAAATCCAGATGACTTTGGATAGGAATACCAGATGTTTTAAGCTGAAATACATCTGTTCTACCAAGCAGGTCATTCCCTAGGCAGTAGGTATGCTGGACATTTTTCCTCCCTATGTGCAGCACTTTGCATTTCTCTTTGTTGAACTGCATTCTGTTGTTTTCTGCCCATTTGTCCAATCTATCCAGGTCTGCTTGTAGTTGTTCCCTGCCCTCCGGCGTGTCCACTTCTCCCCACCGCTTTGTGTCATCTGCAAACTTGGACAGAATACACTTCACTCCCTCGTCCAAGTCGCTGATGAAGATATTGAAGAGTATCGGTCCTAGGACCGAGCCCTGAGGGACTCTACTGCCCACACCCTTCCAGGTTGATACTGACCCATCCACTATGACTCTCTGGGTATGACCCCCTAGCCAATTCACCACCCACTGGACTGTGTAGTCATCCAAGTCACAGCCTCTTAACTTGTTCACCAGTATGGGGTGGGATACCATATCGAAGGCCTTCC
>JAGPOW010003316.1:154709282-154754438 GCA_030014935.1 Caiman crocodilus | reverse complement strand
TTTTTTTTTTTTTAAGTGATGGTGCCTGGGGTTGTGGGGGTAGCCTTGAGGGCCTGGGGGTGCAAGCTGGAGGGTGATACTTGGTGGGGAAGCCATTGGGGGAGCCTGGGGTACTCAATGGGGTACATTGGTGGGCCTGTGGGGCAGCCATGGGGAGGTTGCAGAAGCTGGTGGGGGATGGGGCCAGGTTAGGCAGCGATTGGGGGGCTGAGGTGGGGCATGTGGGCCTTTCAGGGGGGGGGTGGTAGCCGCTGCAGGAGCCATTTAGCCTCCACTGGGGGGGCCGAACACTTTGTGTGGGGGATGAACCCTCTGGTGGGGGGTTGAACCCCTTGTGTGGGGACCATCACCCTGTGGGAGGGCAGTAAAATATGTATTCATGAATTCATGAAACATGTAGTTACAGTTTACTTTATTATTATGGTAAGAGAATTGCTTTAACACTGTAGCTATATTAATAAAACTGTCCAACTGATCACTGTCTCTGTCTCACTCTCTCTCTATATATAATGGTCTTTTGTTTTACTTGTGGAGGAACATGGATTTGTGGGTATTTTAGAGAGTGATTTGGGATTTTTTTTATTAGGGATTTTTCAGTTTTCCAGTAGGGAACATCAGAATTTCTGCTAGGGAGGCCAGTGGCAGGACCCTGCCTGCTCAGAGCTGGCACCTTGGACCCATCTGGCTATGGCTGACATTCTGGCCAGTTGGGGCCAGGAGGACATGCTTTGACAGTTCAAAACAGGCCACCACACCTGGCACCTCTTCTAGGTGATAGCTGCCCAGATGGCCTGGCAGAGGGCACAAATGGCAGTAGTGCAGCACAAAGGCCAACCCTGCAACTGCAGTCCACTGGCAGCTGGCCCAGAGGGGCAGATGCCTCTACTGACTCTGCAGTCCCTATCCAGGTTTGGCAGGTGCGCAGCAGGTCGCAGCCAGGCAGCAGCCCCCACTGCCAGACTGCTGCAGTGGGTAGAGGGTGTAGGCAACTCTCAGGACTGCTTCAGCAGTCCAGCTTCCACAAGGGGTAGTGTCCCCAGGTACCAATTGGCTGGGCCCCAGAAGCACCTGAGGGCAGGTAGCCCTGAGCTACCTGTCAGGGTGCTTTTTTATACTACTGGGGCCAGGACAGGGCAGCTTTTTATATTGCTGGGGACAGCACAGGTGCTGGCCCTGGGCTCTAGCTCCCCTGACTGCAGATCTGGAAGGAGCCAGGCAGAGTTATTTTGCCCCAAGTGGCACAATTTGCTTCACAACAAATTATCTGAGCATGTGCACTGAGACAAAAAGCCCCAGCTCAAATTTGCACTGCTTCTATTTGAACTGCTACAAGTACACATGCTTGCATTTGTGGAGAAACCTGATGAGGTCACAGTTGCAGTACTGCATCCAGTTTTGGGCTCCACAATTCAAAAAGGATGTGGAGAAGCTTAAGAGAGTGTAGGGGAAAGCCACATACATGATCAGCAGTCAGGAAAACATACCTTATGATGACAGGATGAGAACTATGGGACTCTTCAGCCTGGAAAAGCTCAGGCTCAGGGGCAAACTGATGGCCACCTATACGTTTATCAGAGGTGTTTACCAGGATCTGGGGGAATGTCTGTTCACCAGAGCGCTCCAAGGGATGCCAAGATTGAATGGTCACAAACTCTACCGTGACCATTTCAGGCTGGACATAAGGAAGAACTTCTTTATTGTCCAAGCCCCCAAGGTTTGGAATAGGCTACAGCTGGAGGTGGTTCAAGCACCCACTTTGAACACTTTCAAGACACATTTGGATGTTTATCTTGCTGGGATCCTATGATCCCTGCTGACTTCCTGTCCCTGGGGCAGGGGACTGGACTCAATGATCCTTTGGGGTCCCTTCCAGCCTGAAAGTTTATGATATCTATGAAATTTATACCGAATGGTTTTAAACAGATAAAAAGACACTGTAATAGAAGGTAATTGCCACAATTAAATATTTATTTTCCATTTTTTATTGTGTAAAGATAGTTGTTCATGCAATACCTGATAGATGAACCCTAACTTTCATGGAAGAGCATTTCATGGATTTAGTCAATTAAATCTCTAGTCCTGCAAAGATTTATGTAGGTGTGTATTTTAATTTGGCACAATGTGAGAAGGCCCATTGAAATCAATGATAATATCACAGGCTTAAATACATCAAGCCAATTTTCAACAAAGCATTTGAATGCATGCCCAGATCACTTTGACTTTAAAAAGTAGCTCAAAAATGTTTAAAATTAGGCTGAAGGTCATGATTTCAACTCCTCATATCACAGTATACAGTTCAGTCAACAACTTATTGTTTTACACATCCATAGATAAATAAGAAATCTATAGCTATGAGTTTTTTACATGTTAAACTTTTTATACTGGAGAATGTATTATTTAAATGAAATAATTGTTTGCTTAATGGATCTCAGAATACTATAGTATCAAGTACATTGAGAATCAAGATTTAAATCTTAATTTAGGAAGTAATTTAAATATGCAATTATAACTGTTTCAATTAAAAAATAGTTATGCATGTGTGCTTGTTATTAAATGCACACTTCATTCCAATTTAAGTCTGAGGTATAGAAGACTAAACAGTGTATAGGAGAATTAAGCACAGGTATAAGTACTATCCTGAGTATAAAGAAAGATACCACGACATTAACTTTGATCACATTAAAACTCAGCAGCCAATTATTCAGAGCAAAGGGAAACAAAGACAAATACAAATAGATTCTGCTGCCTTTTGTTTATCAAACATCCATTTGTATATAACTGACTGTCCAGACAACCTCCATGAGCAGGTATCATAACAAAAAGATTATTGCAATAAAGATAATTGTATAGGTAACATAATTTAGACCTTTTTTCTTTCTGTAAATCATTCACAAACTGAACATGATTTCTTCCTGTAGCATCTGACCACATCCGGGTGGGGGGGGGGGGGGCAATGTTTTTGGCATGTATGCTATAAATTAGCCTCACACCCTTCCTGAGCGCTGATCCTCCTTTTCTGATCCCCTTCCTCATCCCAATCCTTTGCTCTGCTTTTTGCTTCCTGCCCTGCTTCTCCCTCACTTTCAAACACTCATTATTAACCAATGGCCCACACACTCATGTCCCTGTTCTTACTTCTGTTGTCACCCAGAATTGGTGATTGTCAATGCCAGGCTCAGGCTCTTGCTACTTAAGCTACGGTTCAGGGCTTCACAATATAAGAGGCTTCTAAATATGAAAAAAAACCTGACTCAAATCAAGGTTTATGATAATGAGTTGGTAAGTAAACGAGATAAATGTGGTATTGGGGAATCCCTGACTATGGACATTTTCGTTCTAATTTGACAAAAATAGTCATACATTGGATTATTTTTATCATATGGAGCCTTTTAAGCTGGACATAGTTTAGGGCCTCAGCCTGTCATCATCCGACACTAGTGATTGTGTTTCCAGTTGCCTCAAAGAGGGAGGCTTACTCTTTTTTTGGTGGGCCTAGGCCCACCATCACTCAGCACAATAATTAGGCCTGCCTTGTGTGTATGCTCAATCTGCTGTTCTGATTCCTAACCGAGCTGCCACAGTACTGAGGGCTTTCTGCTCCCTCCCTGATCTGCCATGTGCTTCACATAGAGGCTGTCCATGCACGTGGCTAAATTCCCCACCCCTGCTGCACGGTATTCTTGATTTTTTTGATTTTGTGCTTGATACTTTTGTGTAAGGGTTTGAAGTGGTGAATTTGGGGACTCTTTGGATAAATGATTGCCTGTGTGTGCTGCTGTTTTTTCTCCACAATTGAAGAGGTGACACTTTTTAAAAAATAAATTTATGACTAGTGAATGATTAAGTGCAAGTAATGTTGGTGATTTACATTACACATTTTCAGATGAATTATTAGTTCTCCTAGTACTCCATTAGCTTTTGGGATTTCTCAAGCACTTTCATATAAAAGTTGGTAGTTGCATGAATATTCATAAATATTGTGGATTCACACTGTTTATTTGTGAAACTGTTCACTAATATATGCTTGTACTTTTTGGGAAGCTTTAATTAAATCCTACCTTCGTAACTTTTCTAATGTATTATTTCTGATTTTTTTTTGTTGGGAAAAATATTTCATTTGCAGCTAGTTCCCAGCCTTCTGGTCAGGCTGATTGTTAATGCTGCCTGTCAGCACCTAGGTTCAGCTCTCTGAAGGTTGTGCATCTTCTTACAGGTAGTAAGCAGGTTTGAAGCAAACAGAATGTTATTAACCTGTAGAATTCATTTCCACAAGATGTTGCAGAGGTGACAGTTTAACAAGGTTATAAGGAGGTCATACAAATTCATGCCGCATAGGCCCATTAGAGAATTAAACATAATTAAATAGCCATTACACTTACCAATTTTTGCAGGTTTGTTGCAGCATAAAGAGCAAATTCCACAGACATTTCATGGATGTGCTCTGGCAGCCCTGCCCCTTGGTGCTGATTGGTACAGAGGTCCTCGGGGAAGAAGGGACTAGGGTGCAACCACCATCGTGACTGCTAGCTGCCCTTAGTGTGGCCCTGCCCCTTGACATTGAATGGAGGAGAGACCCTTGGTGGAGGAGGTGGAAAGAGGGGGTAGCAGCCATCTTTTCTACTGCCCTTTGTGCTGCCTTGCCAGCTGGCACCTTCCTCTCATGGGTGGACTGGTGCCCAAAGCACCAGTGAAGACTATTGGTTTCCACTGGGGAGCTAGTATTTTATTTTTATTACAGGTTTTTTTTGTTGATGATGTTGCACACAATCCTGGATTTTGGTATTTCTGCAAAATCCACAAAACTGCAATTTAAGTAGGGCCCTAAACATAGTAGGACTGCACCCCCACATCGGGACTTTTTAGACCTGGAAATTCTGGAAGCTGTAATGGATTAGGAGTAGGGGACGGATCAATCTGGACAATGCTCTTCCCATTAGCATTTACTCTGCCACTGTGGGATACAGGACATGTGTCTGGATGGACTCTGGTCTCACCCATCGGCACTTACATACTTAGGACAAATAAACTAGATTCCAAGAAGTCCTTGGGATGATCTCACCCATTTAACATAAATGTTACATTGCAACATTTATTTATGATTTCCTGAGTTAGGGTTACCAGGTCCAAAAAAGAGGACATCTTTCATGGGGAGTGGGGGGGGGAAGGGGAGGTGTTGATGGGGGGCCAGTGACGTGCCAGTGGCCTGCTCCTCTCCATTCTCTTGCCTCTCACTGACAAGCCACACCCCTGTCCAGCCCTGCTGCTGCCCTTCGATCCAGACCCACTGACCCCAGCATTGCCAGGGCCCCTCACTCCCAACCCGCAGCCCCCTGGTACTGCCAGTGCCTGGCACACCCAACCAAATCATCCATCTCATCCCCCAAGTCCTTCACTCTTGATCCACAGCCCCCTGCCCCCCACTGAGCCCTGGTGGTGCCCCTCATTCCTTACCCACAGACCCTGCCCCCCTGCCAGTGCTCTTCACTCCAGACTCAGAGCACCCTGCACCCCTCCCAGCCCTGCTGGAGCCCCTCACTCCCAAGCTGCAGCCCTTTGCCCCCCAGCCCTGCCAGTGCCCTTCAGCCCTGACCTGCAGTCCCCCAGCAGTTCAGGCAGTGCTGCTCACTCCTGATCTGTGGTCCCTGCCCCCCCAAACCCTGCTGGTGCCCCTCATTCTCCACCCATGGGTCCCCCAAGTGATGTCCCTTGCCCCTGACCACAGCCCCTTTCCCCCAAGCTCTGCTAGTGGTCCTCACTCCTGCCTGCCAGCCCTGTTGCCCAAGCAGCTCCTGCATTGCTCTCTCACTTTCTGTCCCTCTCCCTGGCTGTTTTTTTGCTGTTCCTCTGCTCTCTCGCAAGGTGTTTGGCTGTTAGGGTCATGTGACCCCCAGACAGGCAATCCCCTTGCCCACAGCTCCCAGCTGGCCTAGAAGGGCAGAGGAACAGCAAAATCCTGGACATTTTGATCTTATTTTAAAAGCCTGCCTAGACACAGCACAGGAGACCAAAAAAGAGTACATGTTTGGTAAAACCTGCATGCATGGTAACCCTATTCCTGACTCTCTTGTGCTACTTTATCAGGGAAGTAGACATTTCATGTTTCCTACTCCTTTTTGGGCAGACTGATTTACTCTGACACTGAAAAGAAAATCCTTATCTTTATACATTTTCCTTTGTTATATTAGTAAAAGTAGTGACACAATGCAGGATAATTTTTCATTCCCATGTAATTTTGTTACACAGATTTCTTCTCCCAAACGACTTCTAATATATGTAATGTATTTTAAAACTTTGACTACCACTTTTCCCTTCATACATAATGTAAGTTCTATGACGAACATCTGTAGCTTACCAACCAAGGCAGTGGTGATACATGAATCTATATTGAACTTTAAAGAGAAAATAAAATCTATTGGGAACTAGAACCACCTACTACGATGCCTGTTTGATCACCACCATATTCTTCCCACCTGTGTAGTTGTGGCAGGGCATTGTTGGTGCCTGCTATTTTAAGGGCTGAGCCAAGCAGCCAACTGGTGCTTGATTGCAGTGACCATTTTAGATCTTTGTCCACCTATACAAACAGAGCAGTTCATTGCTGGCAGAGCAGGCAGAAACATTTCCAGGCTGTAAGGCTGTATGCAACATCCTGGAGGTAAGGACAGGAGATTAAGGGGATGGTTTGGAGGCTCTTGGTTCTGGGCATGACCTAAAATTGCAGCCTGCTGGGAGTGGGTGGCCTAGTGGGGCTCCCAGTGATGTGTGAATCCCCAGGAAATACCAGGCCAATTACCACCCCGGTGAAAGCGGGGTTGGGGTGGTGGGTTCAACTAGTTCAGGGGAGCTGAGGATCATGGGAGTCCTGAAGCAGGGCCCAGGTCAGTGGAGGGACCTGGAGCAGTGCGCAGGCTCTTTGCGAGTCCTGTGGCTGCAGGGACTCTGAGAGGGGCCCAGGCATGGCTATGCCTGACAGGGTGTAATACTCCAGCGGAGAGGGCCAGGCCAGGCTATAGCCACCTGAGCTGGATGGGGTAGCAGACGCCAGTGAGCCCCAGTGAAGGGGCAGTGTGTGGAGCCCCAGTGAGGGGGTGGTGTCGGGGTGTAAGATCCTAAGGCCAGGCAGGGCTGTTGCCACTTGAACCCCAAGAGGTGGAAGACCCCAGTGTAGAGTCTCAGTGAGGGGGCTGAGGGCTTGGAGCCCAGTATGTGTTTGTTGGTATGTTTGTGTGTATATTTAATGAAAGACCCAGTGTAAACCACTGGTGGATGCCATCTGGGAGGTTGGGTTGTGGTGTAGAAGAGGAATGGAGCTGCAGATAATGCTCTCTGGCTTCAGGGCAAGAATGGGCAGCCTGCTGCCTAATTAACACCTCAATTATGTTCCATCAAGGCGTGGCAGAAAAGACGTGGGTGGCGTGCCTAGAGGCAAGTGAGAAAACTAGCATTGCAGCTAGTCTGGGAGTCTTCACTTTGCTGCAGTAGTGAGCAAATGATTATCATCTAATTTACAGCCAAGGTGCTGATGAGGTAAAACCACAGTGCAATTACCTACTATCTATTACCATCAATATACTAGCCGCAAACCTTTCCACAGTCTAATCAATATTAATCTCCAGGAAGCCTGTTTTTTCTCTGATAAAAGAAAGTCCTTGATTTTTGGATTTAAAAAAAAAATGTAACCCCAAATCCATACTTTTCCATGATTAAAATGAAACACATCTATCTATCTTTCTACATCTATATACTAGTGGTATTTCATTTTAATCATAGAAAATGCGGATTTTGGGTTCCTTTTTTAAATCCAAAAATTGAGGATTTTTTCAGAGAAAACCAGGATCCCTAATTATCACTATGGTTCATATTTGAAATTCTACAACTGAAGTGAGACTGGGTGAGCTAAGGACAGAATTTAACCTCAAATCTACCTTTCCAAATACATGCGGTTTCCTATGAATTGCTTAATATTATAGAAATATAAGCATTGCGTTTTTAACTTCCTTTTTGCTATGAGGGTGTTTTAATCTCTTTCTTTGTAGTAGATATACAGTGATGTCTTGGTTCATAATAGAGTCATTACTATTGTTTTATTCTACTCTCAATAAATTAATTAGAAATTTTGCCATTCACTACAATTGGAACAATATCAAGCCTGTATGTAAATGTGAATAATTATTTTTTTAAAAACAACATCTTTGTGGTACATATCCAATGTATTTTTCTGTGTTGTCAAGCTATATCTTTACAAACATTACAAAATGCATATGATCATGCAAGTAATGCCTGTTACCACAAATTATTTAATTCACTCACCCTCACTGCCTACACCTAAATCAATTAACTGCTACTATACAGAAAACAGATCTGGGGATCACTGTGAGCTGTTCAGTTAAAATATAGGTTCAATGCACAGTAGTACTTAAAAAAAACCAACAAAATGCTAGGGACATCAAGAAGGGAATAGATAATAAGACTAAATATATTAAAACACCATTATATAAATCAGTTCCTATACATGAGGTATTGTGTTCAGTACTGGTCACCCTGTCCCTTACAGTGACTTTTCTTCACATGCTCCTCATCCTGAATCATCTAAAATGATGACTGACATCTCTTGCCACTTCCAACACCTGCCTCCCTTGCTCCCTCTTTCTTTTTGTATCTCTCTGTGGCACTCTTTCTTTTTTTTTCTCCCTCCATCCTTCATTGATACTGAGAACTCTCCATGCCCTTTCTTTTCTAACTTTGACAGATGGTTTTCCCCTCTCTTGTAAATCTTCCATCATTATTTGCAGTGACCGCCACATAAATGTCTGGTCTCAGTGACACTGAACAAACCTTCATGCTCGAGGCGATCAACCAATTAAGAATACAGTTTATTTCAGAGCTATGCAATCTGGACATTGGTTCTTATTCTCCTTTGGATTTCATATAATTGGTTTTTTGTATATAGTACAAGATACTTTTGGAGAGCAATCACTGGGCTAATAGGGCTAATAGGGTCAAATATGTCGTTTTTTTCCATTGAGTATATTCTTCTCAGGTGACTAGGATTTGGTGCTTAGTTACATAATGCTATGATGTAAATATGTATTTACATAACATGGTGCATAAATAGGCACACAAATGGAATGTTGTTTGCTAAACTATTCATTATGTAAAATCACATGAATAGATTTTAAAAAAGACCTATCTATGTGACTTATTATATAAAGACTATTCATTTTAAAAAACATATACAGCAATCAGCTATCTAGACACTTTTCGAAAAGCATGTTACCAATATACACACCTGAAAGCCTACACCAAAAAATCTTCAAAAAAGATGCATCGGATTTTTGCTAGATAATTTCCACTGGCTTTCATGGTAGCCATCCAACTAAAATGTCATGTGTCATTTTGAATCATTTTCCAGGTTAGATGACCAGGTGTCATGCAAGTACATGGATGATTTTGAAATCTGACTCCTTCAAGTGATATTTCAGAGCTATTATAGTAATTTGCATCAACCCATATGTTTTTAAAGGTTTTAAACTCCAATAGCTATTCTGCAGTCAAACTGATCTGCTCATAGTAGGTACTTGGATTCAAGCTATCCCACTGAAATAACTGAGGCTGCCTGTGTTTGAGAAAGATCTTTTTTTTTCAATATTCTTGAATATTTAATGTCTAGCAGGGTGTGGCTTTCAGGTGAACCATGAAAGTGCTATGGAAAAAATTACTGCCAAGTGTGTGAAACAGACCTTAAATGTTTGTACTTGATAGGTCATTGTTTTAATTGGAAAAGTATTGAAAGGACATGCAGGCATGATATAGAAACTGGTACAGATCACTAAGCTAAAATATTTTGTGATAAATATGTGTTAGCTAATTGTTATAAAATCACCATTCCTGAAGTAATGTTATCTTCATTGTTATCGCCATGCTGCATATCTCAGATTTCAGAACAAGAGAAGGTATAGGACTGCAACTACCCTGTCACAATAGCTAAAGGAAATTCTTTTCAAATGAACCAGTAATATGGCTTCCATCCTGACCCATAGGCCATCTTTTGTTATTATGGGCACCCATACATGTTCTCAGGAGCCACTCTAATTAAAACACCTGCAGGATCTCGTGTGTTCAGCATCCTGCATTTCAAATTCTGGCAGGGGTGCATTAACTAAAACTTGTTTGCCACTGCTGCTATTTTGAAATGTAGGAATGCTGAATACATGAGATGCTGGAGCATTCTGATTAGAACACTCCAGCACATTAAATTAATCAGAACATGTTGGAGCATGTGCTAATGTGCCTAATGGGTGTATCCACATGAGCATGCATGTGCATCTTGTAGAGTCTCAAAGTCCTTCGAGACACTGTAAGAGGCACACGTGGGACCAAAAAAAGTTCCCCATGCTGGAAATTTGCAGTGTGGGGGCAAAATTAGATCCCTGGATAGCCGGGGGTTAAAAAAAAACATGAGGAGAAAAAAGTGGGGCAACCGGAGCCTTGGTCTTCCACAGAGACACTCTGGTAGCCAGCCAGAACATCTCAGTGGCTGGCCCTTGACCCAGTGCTGAAGCATGCTGCCTGCCTGTGAAGGGCAAGTGGCATGCCAGCTGCAGGGAACTGGACCCAGGCTCCTGGTGGTAATTAAGGAGTGAGGAGGGGCTGAAGGAGGGGAGAAGGGTCCATGAGGAGCCCCCCACTGGCCCCACCCACTCCCTCAGCTCCTGGATCACTGCTCTACCCGGCCCATACCCTGCCTGTCCTCTGAGCCTCCCTGATTGCTGTTCCACCTGGCCCCATCCTTTGCCTTCCCCCTGAGCTCCCCTCATCACTGACCCATCCCCTTCACACTCCTGCAGCCCCTGCAATGGCTGCCCCACCCATTCCCATCTGCCACCTACCCCTCATTGCTGCACAACCTGGCCCCTTCCCCTGCCTACCCCCCCAAATACCCCAATGGCTGCTCTGGCCATCCTCCACCTGCCTCCCAATGCCTCCAAATTGTGGGGGCCGAGAAACGCTGGTGGAATGGGGCTGCTGATGGAGTGGAAGTGAGGCACTAGACGCACAGGTTGTTGGAAGCCAAAAAAACCGTTACTTACAGTCCTTAGGCTGTAGGCACGTTCCTTGAAATTACAAACTTAAACAGGAACTCAAGCACACAGAAGCTCACACTCATGCAGGGTATGGGGTGTCGGATGAATCTGGTGGGGAGTCGTTGTCGGTTGATCAGGCCTCCTTCATGGCTTGGAAATGCACACGGGATCTCTCCTCATGCATGTCTGAACTCTCCTCCGGTTTGGGCGGGGATCGCCCAAGCCTCTTATTCAGTTAGCGGGCCAATTGCCGACCAACATGTATACATAAATTAACGTAAGCCAATTGCAAGCATGCACTTGCTGGTGCAGCTGCAAGGTTTTGGCGAGCTCTGACCGTGCACCAAAACTTTTCCCGCACTACGGGGGGAAATCCCTGCATCTGTGCTTGCAATGTGCTCAACACAGCTGTGCCGAGGCAACTCTTAACTGTTTTGCACAGACACTGATCACTTCCCTGCCTGGCCCCATCATCCTGGCAATTAAAAAAAAAAGCCAAAAAATAAGCCCACATTCATCTGCTGTAGCAGCCTCTTTTGGGGTCACTGGGGCCACCCCCCATGTTTCACAGGGCCAGTTGACAGCTGCAGCAGATCCAGCTGCCTGACAGCACATGGAGCCTCATGGCACCCTGCTGACTCAGCCACACCTGCATGGTAGGCCAGTGGCAGTATGGGTGCCAGGTGGACTGCTGGGGCTGGGTGGGGATCATTGGAGGGGTGGGTAGGGGGAAAATTGGACAGCCCCACTGCCCCTTGCTTCCCTGTGCTGTGTGTGGGGGACCCTGCAGCCTCTGCTACAATGAGGTGAGTGCAAGGGTTTTTTTTTAAGTGCCAGGAGGTTGGGGCCAGAGGGGCAATCATTTGGAGGGCTGGGGATGCAAGCAGAGGATGGGGCTAGGCAAGGCAGCCATTGGTGGTCTGGAAGAGCAGGTGGGGGTTGGAACTGGGTGGGGCAGGCATTGGGGGAGCTGCAGGAGCTGGTGGGAGGGGTGGGGCCAGGCGGCAATCTGCGGGGCAAGGGGAGCAAGCAGGGGTGGGGTATGTGGTTCCTGCAGGGGGGGAGTGGTAGCCGCTGTAGGGTCATATGGCCCCTGCAGTGGGGCGGTGGCCCCTGCAGGAGGCCTGTAACCCCTTTTGGGGAGATGTGACCCCTTTGCGGGGGAGGGCTGCAGCTCTGTAGGGGGCAACAAAACATGTAGGCATATAGAATTCATTTTATTATGATGATAGAGACACTGGTGGACTTCCAAACACTGTAGATAGTCTTTTGTTTTAATTATGGAGGAACATGGATTTGGGGGTATTTTACAGAGTGATTTCGGGATTTTTTTTATCAGGGATTTTTCAGTTTTCCAATAGGGAACACTAGAATTTCTTCTAGGGAGGCAAGTGGCAGGACCCTGCCTGCTCAGAGCTGGCACTTTGGACCCAGCTGGCTGTGGCTGACCTTCTGGCTAAATGAGCCAGCAGGACATGCTTTGACCATTCAAAGCAGACCACCACACCCAGAACATCTTCTGGGAGATAGCTGCTCAGGTGGCCAGGCAGGAGGCATGCATGGCAGTGGTGTCACACAGAGGCCAACCTTGCAGCCACAGCCCAGTGGCAGCGGGCCCTGAGGGGCAGCTCACAGTCAGGCAACAGCCTCCATTGTCAGACTGCTGCAGTGGGTAGAGAGTGTAGGCAACTCTCAGGGCTGCTTCAGCAATCCAGCTGCCACAAGCAATAGTGTCCCCAGGTACCAACTGGCTGGGCCCCAGAAGCTCCTGAGGGCGAGTAGCCTTGAGCTACTTGCCAGGGCAGCTTTTTGTACTGCTGGGGCCAGGACAGGGCAGCTCTTTATACTGCTGGGGACAGCAAAGGTGCTGGCCCTGGACTCTGGCTCCCCAACTGGTACAATTTGCTCCACAATAAAGTGCATGTCAGAGCACTGAGGCAAAAAGCACTGGCTCAGATTTGCACTGCTTCTATTTGAGCTGCTGCAAGCACATGTGCTTGCATGTGTGGACATGCCCATAGAGTGTATACATGCATATATAGATCATACACACTGGCTAGGATTTCTTTTCATAAAATAGGTCAATGAGAGTTTCATCAAAGACTCATAACAATGGGTGTCCAAATGGTACAGACATTCAGTGCTAAAGTATACATTTATCTGGGAAAATAATGCTGTAACCCTTAAAATAGATGTCACTGGAAGTGAATTTGCTTAATTTAGCTTAGAAACAAGAAGAGCCAAACTTGTTGATCTGGCCCTCTTTGTAGGCTTAATATTCCCTCTTAAAGAAGATTCAAAGTCTCGTAAATAAAATGACTCATCCTTAGACAGCCAGCTTTCTTGCATTTCTTGGAGGTAAACTTGGATGAAACTAAAATCCGTAATTCCTCAAATCCCAATCACCAGTTTTCCACCAAACAATTTTAACAGAATATTTACAAGATTATTAATCAAGCCCATTCTAGTCATTCTACTTCTTTTTCTAGATCCTCTATTGCAAAATTGTCATGAAAAACTAGTACTATTAGCTTTTGGGAGTAAGTCCAATTCTCCCAGGATTGTTTGAGCATCTTCTTCCAGGTGGCTTGAGTAGTACCTCAGGTTCCACTGTTTCATTTCACTTGAATATGAGGGTGTACTCCAACAACATTTTTTGAATGACCTGGTAAGGCAGGGGCACCACCGCAGCCAATGTCCTACTTCTGTAAAAGTTGTTGAAAAATGCTAGAATAGTCAAAAGAAGAGGGCTACACCTTCCCTCCTTCTCCCCTTCCCCTCCTCCCTTCACCAGTTCTTTTAGTTGGATATCCCTATCCTCTTCCGGACTGATTCTGGACTGGTCATTAATGGAAATATAAAATTGGATCTGTCCCCAAAATTGATCTTTGAGGAACTCCAGTGATAACAGAACCAATCTTGCTAGGTGGCTCTGTGGTGCAATGGATAGCATGTTGGACTTCTATAATAAAAAGTCATTCAAAGGTTGTGGGTTCAAATCCCACCAGAGCCAAAATATTTTAAGGGTTTACAGGCCTAGCCCTACGAGGATAAACTAAGGGATCTGGGCCTTTTCAGCCTCTGCAAGAGATGGCTGAGATGTGATCTTGTGGCCATCTACAAATTCATTATGGGAAAGCAGCAAGGAACCAGAAGTGCTTTGTTCACGAGGGCGCCATTTGGGGTGACAAGGAGCAATAGTCACAAACTGACAGGGAGAAGTTTTAGGCTAGATACCAGGAAAAACTTCTTCACAGTAAGGGTGGTCAAAACTTGGAATGGCTTCCAAGGGAGGTGGTGCTCTCTCCCACCTTGGGGGTCTTCAAGAGAAGGCTGGATAAGCATCTGGCTGGAGTCATCTGACCCCCTGCCCTGGGCAGGAAAGAGTGCTGGGGTCAGCATTCTTTCCTGCCCAGGGCAAGGGTCAGAATTGATGATCTGTTGAGGTCTCTCCTGACCCCAGTATCGATAAATCTATCTATGAACATCCCTCAGGCCTGATACTTCTGGTTACCTCACTTATAATTGCCAACTCTTCTTTAGCCTGCTCTGTTTGGTGAAGAAATGTGCTGGCTATCAGAACCAGTGATACCGGGGTCTCACCATCCTTAGTAGCATTTCTTCTCCAGTCTTCTAGCTCTAGAAAGTAAATGTCCCCCATTATTATAGATGCTGAAGTAGTATTTGCCTTTCTGATAGCACTATTTATCTCTATCCAGATTCCTGTCCAATGGTGGAAGGGCGAATAGGCAGGCCACCAGCACTTCTCCACTAGAACTTGTTTTATTAACCTTCCCCAAAGTAGTTTTGACTTGAACAGATTCTATTTTTATCAGGGATTTTCCAGTTTTCCAATAGGGAACACCAGAATTCCTACCAGGGAGGCCAGTGGCAGGATCCAGGCCGAGGAGCCTGGTCAGAGCTAGCACCTTGGACCCAGCTGGAGGTGGCTGACCTCCTGGCCAATCAGGGCCAGGAGGACATGCTTTGACAGTTCAAAGGAGGCCACCACATTGGGAACATCTTTCACGTGATAGCTTCTCAGATGGCCAGGCAGGGGGCACACATGGCAGTAGTGCTGCACAAAGGCCAACTGTGCAGCCACAGCCCACTGGCAGCTGGCCCAGAAGGGCAGATGCCTCTCCTGACTCTGCAATCCCCATCCAGGTTTGGCAGGTGCGCAGCAGGTTACAGCCAGGCAGCAGCCCCCACTGCCAGACTGCTGCAGTGGGTAGAGGGTGTAGGCAACTCTCAGGGCTGCTTAAGCAGTCCAGCTGGCACAAGTGGCAGTGTCCCCAGGTACCAGTTGGCTACCCCAGAAGCTCCTGAGAGCAAGTAGCCCTAAGCTAATTGCCAGGGCAGCTTTTTTATACTGTTGGGGCCAGGACAGGACAGCTTTTATACTTCTGGGGCAGCACAGGTACTGGCCTTGGGCTCTAGCTCCCCCTGGCTGCAGTTCCAGGAAGAGCCAAGAAGGGTTATTTTTCCTCAAGTGGCACAATTTTTGCCACATGAAAGTGTATGTCTGGGTACATGTCCTGAGGAAAAAAAGGCCCGGCTCAAATTTGCATCACTTCTATTTGAGCTGCTGCAAACTCATGTGCTAAGCTTTTACCAGTAGAATCACCACTCTCCCATTAGAAACTATGAGTGTACAGATCCTCATTCAATTTCTTCAGGAGCAAATATGCCCCATCCAGGAGAAAGTTCTTCAAAGTATCAATCTAAAACATCTCTCCAGTGAGAGACTGTCACAAAAATGCACAAAAAAATAACAGATTTCCACTCTCTGTCTCCACCCAAGTACAGAGCAACTCAGCAAGAAGGGCCAATTCAGCAAGAAGGGTCTAAATACAGTGGAAATTGGCAGTAGTTACTTGACACAATAGTTGTATTTGAAACTATAGAGTAAAGTTTCATGATGTGGGAGCCACTAGAAGGTCACCCTCCAAGAGTCAATCAGAATTCAGGAATGGAAAAGTTAGATATACAGACATTAAAGGTTTCAGTTCAAAAGCAGAGATGTCTGGTGTGAAGGCTTTGGATACAAGTAAGTGCTATGATAGCCCTATTTGGAAAGAACCAATGCACTAGGAGAATGTCTCATTTACTGCAGCAGACAAAGAAGGAGAGCAGTGAGGAGGGCAATTGTCAGTTCATGGAATTTGCAGGTAGGTCTTGGCTATCTGCTTTACACTTTTACAGGGAGAAGAAGTGCAGAACTAATTAAGGGTATGGTTTCTACATTTTGATCTGACTTAGGTGGTTTTACGGGGAATAGGTAGGGTCCCAATACCTGTACCACATTGGACGCAAGCTACACATTTCTGCTTTCAGCAATAAATCCTTTATAGTGCTGCTATCAGTTAAAATCCCAGACTACTTGCCTACTTGCTGATAGGGGTCAGAGGGGCTTGGTGGGCTGAGGGGAAGAAGAGATTGGGTTTTTTTTCTCAAGTTCTTATGAATCTGGAGTAATGAATGGGACATATTATTGCCACAGCCATACAAACTAAAAAATCATATCTGCTAAAGTAGCGTGAAAGTATAGCGCTTTTGAACCTTTTGAGGTTAATGGGTTAATGTTATATAAATGTTTCATTGGAATTTTCTATCTAAATATATATAACAGCAGCAAAGTGGAGTGACCATAAGGAACACCATTAAATGTACTCTCCAATATGTTTTGTTTAGAACTTAGTCATCAGATACCCATTATTATTTACTATGTTTTATAGTATTTATAATGTTTTCTAAGAAACTGTATGGTACTCTCCACTTAGGAATTGGCTTGAAATTATTAACACTTACATTGGATGCTTAAACCTCTGTGCTACAACTCTACCCAGTGCTTTTACATAGACATTGTTTTAAAATTCTTCAAAAGACTTGCTTAGTACAAAATGATTGGAGAATTACAATTTTAAACTCCCAACATCCTGTTTCAATGCCTAAGTTCATGGGAATTATACTTTTTCATTAAAACAACATTCTTCCTCTTGACCCCTTCCCTTTCACTGGTTGAGTTTTAGTCCTGGAGCATGTGCCAAAAGTAAAAATTACTGTAAGGCAAGCAACAGCACCACACAACCAGCACCAAAATGTTAAGTACAACTGTTATAAATGCAACTGATAATCTCAACACTATCACTTGTTCAGCTAGAACTTGTTCACTATCACTTGTTCAGCTAGAAAAAAACTGTTTACCCTGCTTTGACCCTTTCTGGCTTTATGTAAGATTTTATCATTTTACCTAACAGTTCAGTGATTGCATCTCTTGAAGAGAGTAAAGGAGGAAGGCCAAACAGAAACTATTCGGACTATCTTGGAAGAGGAGACATAAGTACAAATTCATTGCTATTTGGGTGTAGGAGGGGACTATAGGCAGAGACAAAAGTGAGAGTTTTTACTCAATCTGGCCCCTGAAAACACTCTACAGCCATGAACTTCTGTTTGGTCATGGCTACAGAGTGCTTTAAAAGGGCCCGAGCCCACGAAAAACTGAATCCTCACTGCATGGCATTTCAGATGAAGATGAGTGGCTTCAGTAACTTGTGTCTGTACCAATATGGGGGCTCCAATCCACCCACCCCATACTTCAACCTTAGCTGGGAAATGCATAGACTGAGCTCTCTTCACTCCCTATCCCCCCTCCCATTCTGAAAACAGTGCCAGGACTGGGAGAGAACTTATTTTGGGTACAAAGGATCATTGTAGCTCATGGTGTTTCTATGAAGTACCATGAGTTACAACAGGGAGCTACTATTCTGTAAGCACGTTAAGAGTAGCCTCTGTAATAAACAGATGTTCAGCAACATTTTTGGTTCAGAGTGATTATTGTCTTCTGCTCTGGAGATACAGGAATTGTTTCCATGCTGTTTGGGACGCCTGTATCAGATGAAGATCTTGACTTGACAAACCATAGTTTGCTGCCTCTGAGTTGTAAACATTGCATATTGTAGAAATGAGACAAGACTCTGGAGTAGCCAAAGAACCAGTGCACTAAGGCTGCAAACAGATGTTGCCTTTGTGCTGCTATAAATTGCTTATGGTTGCACAAAGCCCAGGCAAGCACACATCTTTGCTCCTAATCACAGTAATAGGTGGTAAAAAATTGTGCCACTTTTTTACTGTGGGCACCTGTTTGGGCTGCATGTGCTCTTCTACCATAAGGCAATGATCCCTGAGGGGGAACTTCTGGGGTTCATAGGATTGGGCCCCTAAATCCCTAGGAGTGCCTCCTCAAGTCTTCCCATTTTCAGAGGTGCATCCCAGGGATCGCCATGGCAGGGTACTTCCTGGGCATGTGTATTGTGCTGCCATGCTCTGGGTTGGGGAATGGGTCTCCAGAAAAAAGAAACCCATGGCTTTCCCATTTGTGGAGGTGCACCCTGAGTCATGGAGCTTTAGTGAGTGGCAAAGCAAACAACTTTCAGGGTCCAAAGTCTGGATTCTGGTCCCAGACTCTCCACAGACATCCAGGACTAGGAATAGTTGAGCCCACTTCTAGTTCTGGTTATTGTAATGGTCATTGGGCAATCTTGCAGACAGGCTAATAAGAGGCAAAGCTAACTAGCCTAGGTACAGTCCTAGTCCTTTACACCTCACAACAGGAAAGTAATATATCTGTGTTCACACGACACTGAGCCCAAGGTACTTGGCTTTGTCTCTCAAGAGAGCTAATTAGTTTAGTCACCTTAACAGGCTGCTGAGAGGCAGAACTAATTACCTGATCCAGGGACAATGGCACATGACTGCAGACTGCAACTCAACTGCTGGTTCCCAACCTGGAGACAATGTACCAGGCAACCACTTTCAGCTTTCTCTCAGCTAATGTTGATCCAAGACCGATTTTTCAACTGTGAGGTGCAAATCCCTGTAACAGGAAACCCCAACCCTGATAACTGTAATTAGAGTGGGAGCATGATTTGTGTAGCTCCCAGGAGCCAAAGGCTACAACAGCCAGCCCCAACAAGAACACACACCCAGAAGCTGGGGCATGTTAAAGACCTTAGTGGGACAAGAACAGCCAAATCTCACTAGACCATATAAAAGCAGATGAGCTAAGCTGCAGATTTGGGGGCAGGTTTATTATCAAGCGAAGTAGAAACCTCTGTGTGTGGCTGCAGAGCAAGATGGCAGGGAGAGGTGGAGCTGTGGGGCACAGAAAACCAGAGCCTGAGAGCAAGGAAGAGGAGTCTTCCTAATGACACTGCAAGCAGCAGGAAGAGGATCTCCTAAAGGAGAGGACTGTAGGAGATGGACTGGCTGAAGTGGTTCCCAGTGGCTGCAAGGAGAAAGCCAAAGGGAACTTCAGGCATTCATTGAAGCAAGGAACCAAAGTGGAGTGACTCTTAGTTGCACAGTAGTTTGCTTGTGTTTATGTTTTGGCAGTGCTTAAACCAGAGGACCAGGTTGTGGCTGCAGCAGAGGAGGCCACAGGTGGGGTGCCTGAGGGGCACTCTCTGCTACTGGGGCTGAGACCCAGGAAGCTAGGAACTGAAGCAGTGGAGGATCTGGGATGAAGAGTCTCAGCCAGAAAAAAGAAGGCAGGCAGAAGCCCCTACAAGAGTCCTGGGTCCTAAGGGGCCCAGTTGATTCAGATGTAGAAATCTGTTACAGGGAAACCACTGAAAGTAATCTGCAAGGCATGGACGTCACTACAGGAGCAGCTGGAGGCTACAATTCTAGCCCCTAAGGTGACTAAAACCCTCTTAAAGAGGGAGTACACTCACGGGATGAGAAACAGAGGTAAAAGGCACCAAGCATCGGCCACTCCAGCTTTCATAAGCAGCCTCCCATTTATATATTTAAGAGTCAATTGTGGTAGGTAAGAGATAGGAGGCAGAGGAAACTAGAAAACATTAACAGGCCACTCCAGCCAAAAGGGGTCCAGGGTGGTCAAATACCCACGTCTGTCACTGTTCCATTTCAGGGAGTCCTCAGGGACAAGAGGACACAACCCTGAAATTCAGTGCTGCCTCTTAGGTGTTCAAGGCATTGGAATGGTTACCTGCAGTTAATTATTCCATAGCTGCTTGTTACAAGCAGGGATCCTGGTTTTCTCTGATTTTAAAAAACATCCCCCAATTTTCAGATTAAAAAAATTAACACCAAATCCATATTTTTCCAGGATTAAAATGAAACAACACCACTAGTATATAATGGTGTTTAATTTTAATCACAGAAAAATGTGGATTTTGGGATTACTTTTTTAATCCAAAATTGGGTTTGTTTTGTTGTTGTTGTTGTTTTTTTAACGGGAGAAAACCAGGACCCCTGTTAATAAGGATCAATCCTTATTCAGTCAATCAATATGGATAGGGCTCAGCCTGAAATACACTTTTTGCCTGGGATGTGTTTCTCTTGTGCCACATAACATTACAAGAATGTCTCACATGCATAACAATCTGCATAAGCTTCCAAGACATAGAAAACAGTCTAGGACAAAACCTCTCTTCCCAACTCTAACAACAATGTCACAGTGCTCAAATTTCTCCCCACTGTGCACCACATCCCTTTAGATAGGTTATGTGAATGAGCTCCTCTCCTGCTATGCACAGCCACAAAGTGTCTCTGTGAAAATGACAGCAGTTATAGCTGTGAACTTTAATTTCATTATCCTTTAATGCAATGTAGTGCATAGAAATGAAGCAAAGACACACCTGCACCATGTGAACAGCTACGGCCCGACCATAAGCAAGTACTAGTGTCCTGCACAGAGGTGCTGGCCTGTGCAGGGGGACAGGGGAGGGCACTGGGGACCTGAGTGCTGGAGTCTTACCTGTCTCTGGAGACTAAAAGGCCCCAGCCATTACTTCAGTGACAAGGATTCCAGGCACACAAGCTGCTGTTGCTGCAGTGCAACCTCCTCACACCCCAGCCCCTGCTACTGCCCCCATCCTGGCTCCCCAGGGACTTTGATTCTGTTGCCTCCTCTAAATTAGCACCTAAAGCTGGTAACTGTATTGCCCATACCTAGTTGCATTATTGCCAAATCATATTAATATTTTTTTCTCCTTGAATGATGGTATATAATATAAGCACTTTGTCTCAGGAGAGTGTTTTGAGGGTGAATCTGTTAAAGCTTGTAAGATGTTCATATACTGCAGACGTCTGTTAAAAAGGATACTTACAACAGGGCCAGTCTTTCTAAAAGGCTTTGTCTACCGTTGGAACAAAAGTTTTAAAAAATAAGTTAGGCTGGCTTCTGACTGACCTTGTGTCAAACCTGGTTCGCTTGGTATTGTAGACAGGTACAAATTCACTAGTTATTACTGTTCCTGTACTATCTTTGTTCCATAAGGAGTTTAACGTGACATCCTGAACGTGATATGCTCTAGAGACTGCTGATTTTTAGATATTTATGCACATATGACAATCAGTTCTTGTGGGAGCGGATAATGACAGCATAATTATGGAATTTTTCTTTAGAACAAGATTCCCCCGAAGAAAAAAACTAAAACTAGTGTGGGACCATAAACTAAAAAAACTTTCCAAACACCCAGATATGAGCCTCGGTAAATCGAAACTGTTATTAGGAAAGCTTCATTTTCTGTCAGACTAAACATATGAAATGATTTTACACAGATCAGCTGTTGATCAAAAATACTCAAGGGCGCCCTGTTGTATTATGTCTGAACATATGGGAGCAGTGTCAGTGATTCATAGTCTTGGGGGAATGAACATGGCCATTATTAGCAGCTGACTAATGATGACCCTTTACAACACCAAAAAGATAAGCTTATCCTTAGGGAAACACTGTCTTCTTACTGCCCTCTGACTCAGCTGGCTTTCTATTAGGTTCCTCTGTTTTCTATGATTCCTGTTGGTTATGTCAGGCTACAAAATGAAGTCAGTAGGAATGAAAATAAATAGTAATAACTGAAACTAGGATCTTGTTCTTTAAAATTTCTTCTTCACTGGGCATCAAGCCATTACCAAAGAAATAACTGGTGTGTTTTTTCTCAGGAAATATTGTAATAATCCTCTTACTTTTCCTTGTTGGCCCTTTTTTTTGAAACAATGTAGTGGGTCTGCTCTACACGATAGGCCTGCTGTGCATCAAGATCCAGCACACCAGACATCCAGGTAAGAGTGCATATGCAGTTTGTGGCACCATAGACCCATATGCAGCATTACAAACTGCACGCACTGCACATGCAGGCATCTGCTATGCTGCTAACTTGTAGTGTGGCAGGTGTTTTTGGCACTGGGAGATCCTGGTGTAAAAAAAAAAACACTACAGAAAAAGGTGGGGCAGCAACATGTGCCACCAGAAACCAGAGCCTGGCCAACCAGAGCCATGCTCCAGCTGCTAGCTAGGTTCTGTGCACCCAGATTACCACTACCAGAGCTCCAGGAGGGCACCAGAACCCCAGGTAAGGCCAGCACCTGTGCTGGTCCCTGCTTCTCTTACTCCACCTAGGGCAACTTGCCAGAGTGTGTGTGCAAGGGCATTCCCTGAGGACAACTAGCAGTGGCACAAATATGAACCACTGCTATTTGATCCTGGAGAATGCACATTCCTGCTCATGGGGATGGGCCCAGTGAGTGTTTCCTTGGATTTTTGAAACACTTTTTTTATAGTGTGCCGCTCTGTTGCTAAGAAAAAAAGTTTTCTTTGTAATTACAAGATGCAATAGACAGTGCATCTGTAGATGCAGTTTGTGATTTCCTGTCCACTTTAGGAAAAAGTTTTTTGTAGATCTCATCAGTTCTGTGAAACCTGAGATAAGGACTTTAGGAAATTCAGTAGCAGAATTAATCTTTGTGAAAAAAACATGGGGCAGCCATAGTGTATCAGTACAATCAGTTTTACATAAACTGCCCTGGAGCTGCCCCTGGAACTGGGGACAGCTCCCCACAACCCTCCAGTGCTTGGGGCTAAGTGAAGTAGCATCTGTGCCCCTCTGCTGCCTCCGATGACTGGAAGCAATTTGCTCCTTTGTCAGTGTTTGCCTGTGCACTTAGGCATATTCATTTAACGTGGCATTTTCTAGTGCCTGTATCTGTGGGTACTAGCAAATTAAATTAATCTACTGTGCTGTAAGTGCTGTACAAGTGTATATGGTGTTGCTTTACTGCACTTTAAATTAGTCCAGTGTGCAGTAAAGCACATGTGTAGACATACCTAGGGAATAAAATAGATCACATCACAATGAAACACATATTCTTTTGTCTTACTTTTAATACCACATGCTTCAGGAAGATGGTCTAAAAATGTGAAAGGCCATCTTCATCAAAAAATATCAAAACAAATCCATTGTCTATTTAGTTTGCCATTACAAATTTAAATGAATTGAGTATGAAAAAAAGACATTGTAGAAGCAAACTTTCACTTATCGTTATTACTTTTAGCAAGATAATGGGCTTTAAGAGTTTATTTTCTAAATGACCAAACTACACATAGACACATTAGCTTTAGGTACCTGTTCTCTGTTTCTTTGCCTTGCATTACAAAAGATATGAGTCTAAAAGCTTCTGTAGATACAAACTGTATTACTACTAATATTTCTATTGCTACATGTGAGTGCTTGATATTACTCTAAACAAAAAAAGGTATCTTGCCCTGAGGCCCTACAAATGAATGACTCAGTCTGTCATAGTGCTGAATGTTTTAACTGTGATGGTCAAAGAAATAGACACAAACAAAGCTCTTGGATCAGAGGCAATATCTTTTATTAGACCAACTAAATAGTAATAAAAAATTATTTCTTTGCAAGGTTTTGGGTACACACACCCTTCTTCAGGCTGAGGGGAATTCAAAGATTGTAAAAGTTCTCCTAGGTAGAAAAGAAACTTCATTTCGCATGTTGCATTTTGTACCCAGTTTATTACCCTGGGTACCTCAGAGTCCTTTAGTGACAGGGTTACTCTAGCATATGTAGATTAGGCAGACTACTTCCCTGGAGGTGTCTGATGTCAGACAGGGAGGTGAAAATTTCTTCTTTCTTGGTTACCAGTGAAGTTTACATTTCCAAACAGCTAAATATGATACCTTCCATGTTTCTCAGGCATATGTTATAGCTGTGTTGGTCTAAGAAACAGAGATAAACATAGTTTGGAAATGAGTGTGTAACTGCCATTATGTCATTTATGACCAATTTGTGATCTATTCTATGTACAGTGTGGATACACAAGCTTCCACATGGAAAGCAAGCATGGTCAGTAGCCTACACTATGTTGTAAGCAAGGCTAAATATGATTTCTGAATGTAGAAAAGGCAGGGCCTTGCCAAGTAGTTCAAATAAGGCAATAAGTGTGTGCCATGAAAGCAAAAGCAGATGAATGAGTATTGAGGCTTGCTCTGTTGGCAGATTAGAAGGGGCAGGGTGTGACATGAAACAAGCTCAAATGTTTACATCTACAAAGGCTTCTTCCTTATGATCTATTCCTTATGTGTATTGTCAACATGACATATCCCGCCCCCCTTTAACAGAGATGCTACCTTATTTGATATTTGTGCTTTCTGTCATATTGGAAACAACTAGGTATTGGCTAACAAACTCTTGCTTATTGGCATATTTCTGCCTTCCATCATGAAAGCTTAAATTACTGTGTAAATGGGTCAAGGCTGATTTAATTTGCCTCTGAACATTGCCATTTCTTTTAGAAGTTGTTGGGTAGTGCCATGTAGAAGCAGTCAGAAAGCTTCCTGCAAAAACATTTTTTGGGGGAAGTGGTGGTGAGGGAGAACACTGTTTGAATCTCAAAACATATCATGTACCAATATTGATGCTTTCAGGAAAAGTTTCTGAGTTCCATGTTGCAGGGGTTTAGGTTGTAGCCATGTTGGTCTATGGATATAGGTAGACATGGTTCCTTGGGTGAATTTGATATCTTTTATTAGACCAACCCAAATAGTTGGAGAATAGTTATTAAGCAAGCTTTTGGGTTCAAAAACCCTTCATCAAGTTCCATGTTGGAATTTCTGGTCAAAATGAGACAGCTTCTAGAAGAAGAAAAGGCCTGGTGGTCAGGCCTCTTGGGATATAGGAAATCCAGGTGCAAGCCTTTGCTGTACCTGATTCATATCAAGGATTTGAATCTGGATCTATCACACTGGCATCTTTACCACAGGACTACAGGATCAGTCTCTTAGACAAATGGACGTTCACTTATTTCTACAAAAGTGGAACAACTCCAGCAAGAGAGATTGAGAGAGCCATGACTTAGAATTGACAATAACTTGTTTCCTAGGGTGCTTCCCTGGAATTTGAAGCAGGGAAGTGAGTCATAGTTTCCTACATTCCAGTTAAGTGCTGTGTCTCTCAGGCTCTTTTATTTTCAATTTCTGACTGTTCTAGGATAGTTGTCTCTCAATATTTATTAGGAAAATACTGGACCCATTCATGCTGGATAGGTCCATCAATGAGTATTAAATATGACTTGAACCTCTAAATTAGGAAGTCCTAAACTACTGAATAGTGTAAGCTAAGAGGAAAGAATGGAAGAGATCACTGTGAGCCAGACCTGCATATATAATCGTCCTCTAACCATCCAGTCTCTGACATCATGAGATACAAGCTTGACTCAGTCTGGCATTCATAATGTTCTTTGGAAATTTTGGAAAATTATTGATTTTTATCTTGAAGCAGAGTAGACACCTTTTCTGAAATCTTAAAATTTAGCTTGATGGGAAAACCATTTCACATCTAGCTCTAGTTTCTAGTTATGTTTTTATGTATTTACCATATTAGCATGAATGATAAAAAAAATCAGGAAGAAAATGTCTTGCCCAAGTGTCTTTCATTGCTTTTTTCAACATACATGCACACAAATCACCACACAACTGCAGTAGAATGAGTTCTTAGAATCTTGTTGTGTTTCCCAAAGGGACCAAGGCCTTAAATTAGGTGAAGTCAGCCAAAGGAAAATAGGAGGTCAGTAAGTCTCACTGCTTGTCTTTGGAGAGTATGAATATTGAGGTCTGGGAACTCTCCAAGCACCTGGACCTTAGTACATACATAATAAAAAATACATTTCTGCAAGTTTGATATTTGTATCACAAACTATGTGCAAGAAACTTTTTATATAGGTAGTGAAATGGCTAGGCAACGCTGAGTCCAGTACTGAGTTCTGCGCTCATTAGACTAGGATACAGAAAGGAGACAAGTATGTGCAAGTTGGCTCACAATGTATAAACCTAGCAGTTATGGAAACCAGCCATAAAAGGTAGACTTAGGAATGTGTGTTTCTAAGGTATCTGGCCTTACATTGACAGCAGAAGAGCAGACAAGAGCAACAAAGAAGGCAGAGACGCACTTAGACTGAAAGCCATCATCACTCCTTTCTGTGGGATTTGCAATGTGAGGAATGTCCTGGATTAAAAAATACAAATTAAAATATTTCATTCTGTCTTGGGTTTTATATCACACAGAGTGTTCAGGCAGTGACATTAGAAGAAAAAAGGAAGGTCCCCCTTACATGACTTCACAGGGGAAGGGAACATGCAGTGACACCCTATTTGCGAAATATGATCAACAGTCGGCACGCCTACACGTGCATTAATGCACCAAAATTACAGCACGTTAACCTTAGTACCTGTAATGACAGGTACCAATTTAATACACCATAACGGATGCTACTGTGTGATAGCCCTGGAGCATGTCTTTTATGCGATTCTAGTGTGCAGTAGACTAATTCTACTGATATTAGCACATTAGCATGGCTTTGTGCAGTAGAATTAGTCTACTGTGCTTCTAGCGTCTCATGTAAATTTGCCCACTATCACTATAAGCACTGTGAAAGACTTGCCTCTAAGACCTTCTAAGCATTCTGGGGCATGCTTGGAAATCTGGTGGTCACACCAGATGATAAAGCTGACCTCTTTAACAAATTCTTTGCCTCCATTTTTCTGAGCAGGGACCAAGACATTCCCCCCACTGGGATTCTGGATGGACCCAGGAGAGGCACAGCCAGACCTAGAGTCAGTGAGGACCTGGTCAGGGAACTTCTGATGGGACTAGATGTGTTCAGATCAGCAAGTCCAGATGATCTTCACCCAAGGGTGCTGCAGGAATTGGCAGAGGTTATTGTGGGACCCCTGGCACAGCTTTATGAGCACTTGTGGTACTCTGGTGAGGTGCCAGAGGAGTGGAAAAGGGTGAATGTTGTCCCCATTTTCAAAAAAGGGTGGAAGGAGGACCCATGAAACTATAGGCTCATTAGTCTTACCTTAGTCCTGGGGAAGTTCTTTGAGAAAATTATCCAAAAGCACATCTGCGAGGGACCAGCAGGGAGATTATGCTTAGGGGCAACTAACATGGGTTTGTCCTGTCAGACCAACCTGGTTGCCTTCTATGACCAGGTCACAAAAACCTTGGATGCAGGTATCACAGTGGACATAGTCTTTCTGGACTTTAGGAAGGCCTTCAACACTGTATCTTACCCCATTTTCATGGTAACAGAGTCCCTGCTGCAACTCTGTTACTAGGAGGGGTTGACAGTTGAAGACAATTAGTAGCCAGTGGGGAAGAGGTGCAACATGCCCTCTGGAGCCAATGAGGCTCAGGAAGGAAGGATAAGAAGGGGAGAAGAACAGCGAGAAGTTGCCTTCAGGCACCAACAGAATGAAAGACACTGGCAAGGAGCTCCATGGCAAGGGGTCCAGAATAGGACCCAGAGGCAAGGGCTCACTCTCCCAAACAGTGGCAGGATTCTGCGACAGATCACTCCTTCCCCACTACGGTCTTGAAACCCTCAGCATCCACAGTGAGTCACTGGAATGGTGCAGCGGTGCGTAGAAAAGCCAGGGCTCCATGCCAAGGCATGGCAAGGCTATCTGGGAGGAGAAAGTGGGCCGGGGACACCCGACCCACCCCTGAAGAGACAGGGCCCCGGCACCCTCACCTGAAGAAGAGAGGGTTGGGGGGCAAAAGACTGGGGAAGAGCTGTGATCCCCATGCCGGCATGAGGCGCAGCAAGAGAATCATGGTGCAGATGATAATCAGCCACTAATGAGGCAATTAGTGGCAGATAACTGGAACTTTATGCGGTACTTATCAACCAAGTAAATTGGTGGGGATCGACCCAAATACGCAAGGGGTCTCTGCAGAGAGTCCAACGGGCTGCCTCCTCATCCGGGTGTTCCTGAAAAGAGTAGTACAAAAACAGAGAATAATAAAGCACCGCTACCATATTCCAATCCAGCTTGGTCCTTTCCACGGGTACCTGCATGGTTAACATCTCCTTCCTCCCCATTTTGTTTAAGATCAAAAGTTGTGGCAGGAGAGAATCTAGGGTTTTAGGGGGTAGCTAGCACAGACACGCTGATAAAGTCGTGCACAGGAAGACGGAGGGCCAGACAGATGCCACGGACATGCAGGATCCCACAGACTGGCAAGATCCCTGCAACACAACCTCACGTTGTGACTTTTCCAGGGGTAGCAGGTGCAGCTGGAAGAAATGGTAAGGATATGGACCCAGGAGGCAGAAACCAGGATCCAGCTGTGGGCCTGGCAACTGGACCTCTGTGAAAAGATTGCAGCCCACCAAACGTCCCTGAGGAGAGAAGGAGGCAGGACATGGTTGCCCCGGATGTCAGGGGAAGATGATGTAGAGGCCTACTTAGAGGCATTTGAACAGGCAGCAATGGCTGTGAAATGGGACCCAGGAAGTTGAGCTGCTAGGTTGGGGCCTCTCCTTATTGGTCCCACCCAGGCTGCATACCAGGCCCTTAGTAGGGTAGAGGCATGTGACTATAAGAAGGTGAAAGCAGTCATTCTATATCTATTAGAAGTCTCACCAGAGATGTACCGGCACAAATTTAGGCCCAAGAAGAGACCCAAATATGGTTGACCCCAATTACTAGTGCAGGCCCTCCAGGATCTAGCGGAACAATGGTTACGACCAGAAGAACACAACACTCAGGAGATGATCATCATGATAGTCCTGAAACAATTTCTAACAGACCTCATGGGCAGCACCCAGAGATGGGTCTGATGCCATCAACCAAAAATGGTGGAAGAGGCTCTCTGCCTGGCAGAAGACTACCGCAGCAGAGGGGGAAGGAGAAGCACCCAAGAAGGAGCGAGGCAGCGGACCACCTTCTGCCCACCGACCAAACACCTCCACCCCTCCTAGACGAGCAGAGACCACCCGAAAGGAAGGACGCATGGGGAGTTACCAGGAAGTGGTCTGTTACCAATGTGAGGAGAAGGACCATAGGTCCTACGTCAACACACAACTCTAGCCCCATGGCAGAAAGACACAACGAGAAGATGGACTGCAGCTTGGGGTGGCACCAAGCGCCAGGACAGAAGAACAAGCCAGTAGTCAAGGTCCGTATAGGTAATACCATTATCCCAGCGGTAATAGACACAGGATGCTCACAATCGATGGTGCGCAGTGATTTGCCGTCCCCACACCTAGGTAGCCCCACTACCCTGGTTTCCATAGTTTGCAAGAAGGAAGCTAGAGCTCTCGGTACTAGGGCGGACAGAATAGATCCTGGTGGGACTAACCAAAATGCTACCCTGCCCAATGCTGCTGGGGTTGGACTGGCCACACCTGGGAGAGGTCATCTGCCAGTGGATGACAGATAGGCCCAGGGAACAGGAAATGAGACCCCTCACCCTTTGCTTTGGGGACAAGGAAGAAAGCCTGAGCATCAACCAGATGATAGAAGGAGGAAACTTCTACCAGGAACAACACTGGGAGTCCTTGTTCCTATATGCAGGATGCATCACACACAGGGACAAGGAGGTGATCCTCCCCCTCTATGTGACATTGGTTAGGCTGCAGTCAGAGTACTGAGTCCAGTTCTGGGCACTGCGCTTCAGGAGGGATGTGGCCAGCATCGAGAGGGTCCAAAGGAGGGCCACTTGCGTGTTCAGGGGGCATCAGGGCAGGCCCTATGAGGAGAGGCTGCAGGACCTGAACCTGTTTAGCCTCCATAAGAGAAGGCTGGGAGGGGATCTGGTGGCCATGTATAAACCTAAAAAGGAGGACCAGCAAGGAATGGGAGAGACCCTGTTCCACCAAGCACTACCAGGAGTAGCTAGGAATAATGGACAGAAGTTGACTGAAAGTAGGTTCAGGCTAGATATCAGGAAGCACTACTTCAGTCAGGGTGGCTAAGATCTGGAACCACTTCCAAGGAAAGTGGTGCTTGCTTCTACCCTGGGGGTCTTCAAAAGGAGGCTAGATAATCACTTAGCAAGGGTTGTTTGACCCCAGCATTCTTTCCTGCCCATAGCAAGGGGTCGGACTTGATGATCTGCTCAGGTGCCTTCTGACCCTACCAACTATGAAATTATGAAACCTCTAGGTGCCAGTTAGGCAATGTTAGGTTTTGAAGTCACTGACTACTATTTCACCCTGGGCACATCTACACATGCCCCTAACTGCATATTTCATATTGCACAATATTTCATATTGCACAGTACGATACCTGCTGGTACTGTGCAGTCCCGGTGGTGTACCGTTATTTTTAGATGCTGAATCACCACAGCAATGAGCTATGGCAATGTCAACCCACATTTCTAAATAGCCTCCTGGCTCATATATCCTTATAGGATAGAAAAGACCTAAATTCAAGCCCCCCACCCTGTGAGGAGATTTTAACAGAGCTCTGAACTGAGTTCTAAAGTGAGTTTTCCATAACTACAGGCTATAGCCTTGACAGGACTGAAAGCATCTCTCACACTTCTTAAAACAGTATGTCTGCCACTTCAGATGGACAGCTATACAGAAAGCATTCTCCATCCTTATTGTTGAAAGTGGATCAGTTAAGAGCCAAAAAATGAAAGATTCAAGAGGGCAGGAGAGGCAAGAGCTACCTCCTTCCTCACGTCTTCCTTGAGCCTCTAGAGTGTATTCTAACAAGCTAGTTTACAGCCTGACAGTGACAGGACTTTGACACTGCCCTTGTATACCTATTTTATCTTGTGCAAGTTACAGTGTTCTTAATGTTTTAGGCACTGTTCCTAGTATTTGCAGATGAAGATTACTCATGTGGTTTTAAGAGTAGGTTAGGCAAATATTTCCCTCAGATGACTGCCTTGAGAAGGGGGTGCTGCCTTGAGAAGGGGGTTGGACTAGATAGCATCTAGAGGTCCCTTCCAACCACACTTTTCCATGATTCTATGAAACCAAACAATATAGTGGAGTGGGCAGGGAAGGCGATCTTGGAGTTTATACTTCTATTTTAAATAGTCATTGGAAAACATCACAAACACAGAAAGCAGGGAGCAGACTTCTTTACATGCCATTCCACCTGCTTTAACAAGCACGTTGCTTCTAGGCAGTCTAGACAGGAGAACAAAGTGATGGGAACTGTTGATGCCTTGGTGTTTTAAGATTCAGACCACTTCTTTGGAATCTGGGCAATCTAAGTTCTTGTCCTAGTATTGAGCTCTTCAGAACTATACAGTCTGACAAATTAGGTACCTAGGATCTCTCTACAGTCAATGTACCAAGAGCAACCAAGAGTAATGAAGGTGCTACATGGGAAAATTAAGTGCAGCAGATGCCTCCAATAGGTGGAGAAGCAGGCAGTATGTAAAGCTGAACACATGGGTATGTTGCAACTCCCTCTGCCATTCACAGGAAGTCAGGTGCCTCATGCTCTTTCTTTCATCAGACATTTCCATTCGCAACATGTTAGGATAGCTGAATTCTGGTTTCTGAAGAAAAAAAATATGTAGTGATGCAGCCAGCTGGTTCCTCTCCACTTGCACTCCATTTTAAAGCCCACCTCTATCTAGGAAGACTTGAATCTGCCTCTCCTGCTGTTGAGAAAAGTGTTAAGATGAGCAGGCTATAGAAGAGGTTAAAATCTTTTTCACTCCACCTGTTGCAGCTAGGCCATTTGGCAGCTGAATAGAAACATACCTGTGTAGTTCAGGGATGAGAACTCTCCATTTAGTAAGGAGAGGCCTGGATTTCAGACCCTGTCATTCCATTATTTTAGTTTTTAACCAATATAAATGTTTAATGTGAAATACATAAACAGTTCTGGCAGCATGGCAATAAATCAAGACTCCATCCTTGGGTGTGCTATAGCTACTAGGCTACAGAGGCAGACTACCTGTTAAATGGAGACATCTAATTAATTTTGTAGCTGCTGGCACACGGCCAGTTTGAATCAGTCTTTGTTATTTATGAAGCTAAAACTCTGCTTAGGTTTTTCATTTAGATGCCTGCACTAAATATAGGCAGTAAAAAAGCCTGAGGCCGAATTGATTCAATCTTCACAGGTTAGATTGTGTAGATTGAACCAATAAGCAAGAGAACAGACATTAACTTTTGATTCCAGAAATGCAGCCACATACCTGCAGTGGCTCAGGCCAGAAGCTGGGAGGTGCTAGAGTGTGCCTCCCTGCTCAGCTGGAGCAGACAACTTAGACCAAGGCTAACTTTCCCACCCTGCAATGCGGGGTTTGCCGGTGAGGTGCAAAACATCCTGGGATGCTGGGGGGGTCTGTGAATTACTTAAAACTGGAGGGGATCTGGGAAAGAAGTTCAATAAACTGATTTAACCTAAATCAGTTAAGTCTGATACTACATCCATTCATGTTTATCTTAAACTGGTTTCAGACACTTTGAAAGCAATTTATGTGACCTGGACTTCTATTGTGTTACAAATTTGAACCAGTTTCCAATCACTTGTAGTGGTTTATGTGTAATTTCTGTCCTTAGCCATGAGCAAGCAGTCTGAATTCTGGTGTGTGTGTCTGACTTCAGACACCCAAATTAGGCCTACATTTATGTTATTTTTTCCATAAAAAGATTATGTCAGTTTTGGCTTAGGCATATCTTGATTTAAAAAAAAAAAAGCAATTAGCCTAGTTCAAAAACTTCCTTTCATGTAATACTTAGCACAAATAATAATTTAGCAGATATACACATGCATTTGTAGGCACACACAAACACATCTAGTCTGTAAGATTCCAGGAATTCTCTCAGTCCCTCCTTGATCAGGTACACATGTGCCTAGCAGTGCCTCCAAGATATTGCTTTTTCAGAAAGGGGAAAGAATGGTGTCTAAACTGAGGTGCCACCATCTCTGTTCTTCCTTCCTGTGTACATGAACAGGCCCCATCTCAGGCCCCTCTACTGATATCCTATGCCATACTGATGTCAGTATGGCATAGGAACAGAGTCAGTTTTTCACATATGTAGTCTTTAGGCTATTTATAGATCAAAACCAACACTTTACATTCTGTTTTTACCTTCCAGGACAGTGATCTTTTAGCTGGCTTTTTAGACTCAAGGCCAGCTGTTTGCTTTCTCTCATTTTTTTGACTACAGAAAAATAACAGCAATTCTTGTGGTCCAGAGAACTCACAAAACCTGCTACAGGTGAGAATGGTTTCAACAATATGGATTCCTAATTGAAATCTCTGGATTTATTCTCTGAATCATGTGCATTTGCACACCTAATAGTGCTAATATTACAAGCCACCCATGACACACTTAAAAGGATATCATGGCAATCCCAGGGTGCCATGGCTCCCTGGCTGGAAATAACTGTTCTAGGGAGCCAATGCAGCTCTAAAGTCACTGTTTCCATGTGTTCCTGGTAAGATCCATCCTCTAGCAAATGAGCTAGTGAATTCTACACCAATGTCGATTTTCAAATATTTTTAAAATATACACCCACTTCTGCATACCTATACAGATGTAGTCTTGGAACTAACCAAGGATGACAAAAGCTGCAATGTTTGCTTTCTGTAAAGAAAATGGTGTAACTTTGTTCCTCACAGAGGAAACAAAAAAGGCGGATAGTGCCATAGCTGCTTTAATTTATTCTAATAGTAGATATCAATTAGATATCTATAATATCTAGTAGATATAATTTCTATAATATCAATAGTAGTCCTTCAATTAGAAAGGGCTGCAATAATTATCCCTTTTGGGTGTTTCCCTTAAGGAACAACACCTCATTCTTTTTCAGATAGAGCTCAGTCAGCTACCTTTTATCTATGCCCTAACCTCTAGTTCACACTCTCTGTGCTGGATTAGGTAACAAAAAGATATAGCCTTGACTTGTCAGAGCCACACCAAGATTCAGTGGCAGAGCTCAGGCCAGAGATCAGAAGCTCTTCCACACCCAATCCACCAATGACCACTGCATCTCTTATTAAAACCATTCATACATCTGCTGCCTATTACTCATTCTTACATTCTACCTAGCAGGAGCATTGCCTTGTTTTGTCTGTACATTCATTTTTTAACTCAAATTTGTGATACATAGATGTAGACAGGTGGGGTCTGGGATTATACTGAACTGGCTGAACAGTGTTTTCCACTTGGTGTTTGGTTTGGCCAAACCTCTGCTGTGCATTGCCAATCGTCTAAGCCTTTTTTTGACAGATGTTCATCCCCAGTTGTAAGATATTCCTACTGCAGTTGTAAGATAACTCCAGTTTCAGCTGAAAACCTGGCATATTGATTGCTTGGCTCACACTAACTGCACGTGGCCAGATTTTCCTTTCTGAGGAAGAACTTAACAGAGGATGGCATCTGGTCTAGTGAGAGCATAAGAACTGTAAGGCTGGAGTGTCTAATCCATTTACTAAAAGGAACAGACACTGTGACTATTCCAGTCAGCCAGCCAGTCAGAGGATGCTCCTGGGTATCGTACAGGATGTAATCTTAGACAAAGCATGGCTTTAATGTTCACTGATCTTTGGGGCCGTATATACCATATGTTATGCTGCAGGTGAGGAGCTGGAAATGTATTCAAATATATGATAGAAGATGGAGAAGGAATCATTCATTTATTGGTATAGTTCTGAGTCTCAAAGTGCAGATCTGAGATGGAATTTAAAGTTTAGGAGCACTTAGATGATAGGTTTCTGGTTTAAATCATTATGGAGCAAATACCTGACCTCAAAACTCAGATTTAGACTCCGGACTTTCCTTTGAATTTTCCTATTGTTCCAAGATTGATCTCATCTAGGATTCTATGGTCAGATTAATTAATGCATTGCAAAAATCTATTGATTTATGCCTTCTTAAAACTACTATAACAGTGCTGAATCAAACTGTAGGTTTAGTTTTTTCTCTCTACAGCTAGGACCTGGTCCCATTACCATTGAATTCAAGATTGACAAACCACTGGGTTAGTATGGTGGAAATATGGTAGTTTCTTTACCCATTGACACACAGAGGAATGCTTTGTCAGCAGTATTTCCAGCCACCTTTGGCTCAGTTTGAATGACCAGGTATCCATTTATAGTTGTCAACTTGAATAGCTTTCAGCATAAGTCCAAAGTAAAGCTCAAAGGCAGAGCTCTGAAGCCCTAGCATAATGCCCTAACCACTCTCCCACCACACTCTGGCATCAAAGTCAAAGGCAAAACACTCTGGGTTTCTGACCTTAGAAAGGTTGTGCCTATATTAACCATATGTCTATGCCTGAGCCCACAAGATGAATTGATTTAACTGCCTTGGCTCAAATACGGAACATCTACTTTCAGGTCCATGATCTCTTTGTCACACATGATTTTCACTTCATAATACAAATTGGTCAGGGTTTTCCTTCGTGAATGGTTTTCATTTGTATTGAATCCGAGGTATTGTAATAATCTATGGGATTGGGGAAAAGATAGTGGTGGGAAAACCTGTCCACCTGATCCACACAGGACAATTTCCAGAAAATGTTCATACATTTCTACTCACAACTGCACTGCTTTCTTCTTGTATGTTGAAGTGAATTGGTTTCTACATAAATACAACAGATAGATGGGGCAGGAAAGGCATATAAGTATATTAGAAAAGATATTTTAGAATGTGTTTTTGATCAGGATTTCCACTTTAGTCTTTTGCATTGTTGTGTTACATCATATAGATATTGTGATATTGTCATAAATGCCCATCCATTGCCTTTGGGTGTCTCCAAAATCATGTCTGCAGTGATCAGGACAACAGGACCCAAAACAAACTTATCATTTGTTGGTATTTGTATCCTGTTGTATGTGTATGCAGCTTGGGCCAGCTCTGGAAGGCTTAGACATGCTCCTTCCCTGCAGACCTTGTTAAGTTCACTGATCCAGTTGCTACCAATCAAGACCAGCTGAACTGCAGCCACTTCCCTTTTCCCCCACACACTTGATTCTGGAGCTGCAGTTAAGGAACACATCCAGCACTTGAGCTTTCTTGAACAACACACCCATTTTCAGTCTCTGAGTAGCTCCTGTCCCAGCAACATCTCTGGTTTTTCTTGTTCCTGACCCTGCCTTCAGCTTGCTTCTGGATTTCAGTCTTTTGATTCTCCCTGCAGACCTATTTCCTGACTCCTGACCCCAGCTTGGCTACTCTTGGACTTCGCCCTGTGGATTATTCTTCAGACTTGTTAGCTAGGTTTATGATTACCAGTTCCTAATCCTGGCATGGCATTTTGGCTCCTGAATTGTGTTTTCTAACCCTTACCCTTATATCCCCTGTTCTACTCACTAGGGTGGTCAGATTGGTGAATGGACAGATAAAAAATAGGAAAATTTTCATTAGTGATGTCTTCATAAAATCCTTCATATTTGTTGGAAGGGCATCCCCCCCACAAATGCTAGCAGTCTGGCTCAAGCAAACACAACCAGCACAAGCTCCATTGGACATATCATGTCATAAGGATGCCTGGTCCTATACTCCCAACTCACTAATGGCCACTGCTCTAGAGATGGGCAAAAGAAGAGACACAAGGTCATCATCCTGAAGGCTAATCGAAAAAAATGCAGTATTAACATGAATATCTGGGAGATGTGAACACTGAATTGTCCCCAGTTGCACCATAATGTACAAAAAGGCATCAGTTGTTCCAAACAAACCCACCTCACTATGGAGATATATAAGAGTGGGGTCCAGCAGGAAATGCAAGGTCTTGGAGAGTAAGGATCTGGAGATCTGTGAGCCTGAGGCCCAGAAAGGGCTGGGAGGGTGATCAGAGAGTCAAGGAACACAAAGCAGGGGAGAAAGAGATCAAAGAAGATCCAAAGAAAGGGAAAATGCCTGAGTGTGGTATCTGGAGGTTCAGGAGCCAGTGAGTGGCTGATAATCAGACTAGAGGGTCTATGGGCCCAGGAATAGGGAAAGAGCTGGATTAGGGTCCATGTGTCTGAGAGGATTGGCACATGGGACCAGGGGTCCAGGAGCCCAGAGAGAGGGACGGTGTGTGGGACCAGAGGTCTGGAAGCCCAGAGACAGGGGTGGTGTATGGGACTAGGAGCCTGGGAGATCAGAGAGGCTGAATATGGAAACAAGGGAGTCTCAGAGCTCAGGGAAAAGGCTAAGTTAGGGACCAGGAGGTATGAGAGCCCAAGAGGACTGAATGTGTGAACTGAATGAGGAGGAACTGAGCTGAGGAATTTAACTTTAAAGCTATAGGTGCCTAACAGCAGTATGGACAGGCCAAGAGAGCCTACTAACCTGGGAGGGGTAGGAATAGTGGGGCTTAGGAGGGGCCCAATAATGACCAACACAGGCTTAGGCTAACTTGGAGCCCATGGGCAGCCTCCCTTATACAACCTTCAATAAGAACAATTTGGTGGGTGAGTGATCAAGGGAGGGCTACAGTCAAGCCCAAGTCAGGCAGGGGCCACATGGCCACCAGGGAGCATCACAGCCACTCCTATGACCACAAGCCTTTTAAAGTAGCCAATAAATATAACCAGCTAATTTTCAAATTTATAAGCACCTGACATCTCCAGGTATCAGGTAAATGAGGGAGGGGTTTGAATATATCAGCTACTCTGATAACTGCCCAGGTGCACACTTATACTGCGAAGTTAATGATAGATTAATCCTGTAATTCCACCACCCCTACTTTTTTTCTTTCTACCTTTTTTCTACAGATCTTGTCATCTATAAAAAGTGGACTTCTTTCTAAAATCCATGGCGATAATAGATATCAGCTCTGTATCTTTCCTCTCAATTGCTACATCTGATTTTACTCTCAGCTGTTGGTACAGAATTCAGATCATTTTGGTAGTCTAATTTACTTTCTGTTATTTAAAATCAACACATTGTCTGGACCAGAAAAGGTAGACTCATAGTCCATTCATAGCAGAGAGAGCTAGGTAGTCATATTAGTTTGAAGTCAGGCAGAAAGCAGGGTAGATTTGCACCTTGCAGACTAACTAAATAAGAGCTACATAACCTTTCATAAATCAGTAGCTTACTTTAGCAGATGCTGTGAAGGGATTGTAAGAAGGAGAACTTCCAACTAGAAAGCAGTGAGTAGACTAGAAAGCAGTGAGTTAGCAAGTGGAAGTAGTTACCCATTGACGAGCAAAGGGGTTATAAAACCTAATTCAGGCATTATGTATAATCCAGGATAAGATCTGTAGTATTGGTTTATGCAAGTGGTGCTCATCCTGCAACCCATGGACCAAATCTGCCCCATGAGGCCATGTCACCAGACCCATGAGGCTCCCAATGGGTCCTGAAATTTGGCTGCAGGGCAGTGGTGGCAACTGCTGCAGCTGTGGAAGCCATGACAAATAATGCGGCCACTGCTCTCCCACTGTTACATTTCTAAACCAGTGCAGAGCCCTACAGGGGTGAAATTTAATTTAAATGTGATAGTCTTGTATGCTGGGTTGCAATGAGGCATGAGGCCAAGATGGTACTTGAGGTCAGATCCAGCACACATGGGGTGAACCCCAGCACATGCAGTGAGATATGGGGTATAGGGTTGCTCTGGTATGCAGGATCAGATCTGGCACATGTGGGGTCCCTTTACAGCCAGATCCAGTGCACATGGGGTTGCTCTGCAACTACATCCAGTGCATTGTCCCCATGCTTGATCCAGCCTTCAGACTTACCCTACTTGACAGTTCAGTCAGTGAATGATTTCTTGTTCTGCAAATTTCCTGTTCAAGTTTACTTTCAAAGTGATGTTGTCCCTGGACGCTCCATTGCTGGCCTCAGAGAGGCTGTTCTTACACACTTTACAAATTAAATTAAATGGGGAGCTGTGGAGCAAGAAATCATCTACAGACTAGATTGTGTTAATTATGGACTAAACCCAGATGACACATTTTTATCCCATTACCTGGATTAGCTTTTACAACCCCTTTGTCTCTCACTGGGGTTAACTGATTGTTTTCCTCTCTCCTACTCACCTTGCTTTCCCCAACAGTACCACCTCCTTTTTCCTCCTCCTTCTCTATACTCTATGCTCCCCCTACTCTATATTCTAATCACTGCTTTCTATTTAGAAGCTTCATGTAGTCTCTTCACATCATCTAATGAAGTAAGCCGCTGCTCATGAAAGCGAATACATCTCTGATTTAGTCTGCAAAGTGTAAACCTACCTTGCCTTCTGTCATTCATAGTAGTCAGAATGACTGTGGAATTTTTCTATACCAGACTTTGTGGAATTTTTGATGAGCATTATGTTTGATAATTCATGAATTTACCCGTTTCCTAATTAAAGAAACAGTTATGATAGGAGAAATGTATCAGGGCACTGAAGTGATATACAGCTGCTTTATTCTCACTGCGAGCATTTCATTGTGCCCAGAGATTCTAATGGAAAATAAAGGAAATTCTCTTCAGAACCAATTATTGTATATGAATTTTGCAAATTTTATGGAAAAAATATCTATAATAGACTTTTCTTCACAGAAAATAAAAATCTGCTGGAATAATGATAACATAGATTAAACTAATTAAGAGGCTCTGTAACCACTCTATACAGATCAGATTACTGCTTCATAAGGAAATGAACAGGAATTTATTTACAGTAATTGTCATTCATTGTGTACTCATTTCATATTATGTTATGTGGTCAAGGGATTTTAAAAAGTACAATGTGGCATGTTGAATTGCAAATGCATGACACAGCTGGAACTGTGGAAGGACACAATATACTAGATGTGGCTTAGAAAACTATTTTCCTGAAAGACTTTATGTATGTATGTATGTATGCATGTATTTATTTTCAAATTACCACTTGCTAAAATGAAAGACACTGCGTGTTTGTTTGTCACATTGTTCGTGGGAAACAAACAGACCATTTCATTTTAAACCTGAAATTATTACCACAGACAGCTAGTGCTTCAGTGTTTTACCACAGTGAACTCGTGCTCTCAAATTTCTTTTCATACATATGACATTTGTCTGTTGCAGTTAAATTCTAATGGGGAAAATATTTTTATTAAAGAGAAAAATGGTACTGTTCTAGAGATAATGAAAGGACACATCAAGTAAACCAGTAGCAATTATCTATCAATCTAACATATTCCAAATGCACAGACTGCTGAGTTTCCAAATAAGACAAATGTTGTGGGACATTTAGCCCTACATAAGCAGTAACAGAAGGCATGATTTCTGTGCTGAGGAGGTTATAGCATTAATTAGATACAGACTGGAAGTTCAAACATAAGTCTTTAGCATGCTTTTAAGGCACTGGCCCACAGCATGCCAGTTGAAGCTTCAGAAGGCACTGTGTATCTTATGTATCAAGGGCAGAGAGCTGTTGTAGTCAAACCTTATAAGGTAATGCAGTGTTTGATTCCTTGTATAGCTGGCTAACGTTACTGGCCAGTATAGAAGAAAAACAGAAGGTAATAGCTCATTCCATTCCTGCCCACAGTGAATCTTCCAAAATTCTTCTGTAACCACCATCCATCTTATGTTTGGCCAATTTCAGAGAGCAAAATTAATGCCCCAGTCCCCAATGACATCTAGTGGTTGTCAGATCATAAGCTAGCCATGTGTTTGGGCTCACACATGTGCCCACCATCCATATTTAAAGCCCTTCCACTAGGTTTCATGGCAGTGGTTCCCAACCTCAGGTCGTGACCCAAATGATGGTTGCAGGGGCAATGCTGGTGGTGCCGCACACAAAGGACGAGCCACACGGTGTGCCAGGAGTTCTCCCAACCCTGCTCCTGGGCCCACTCCCAGCGGTGGGTTACAGCAAAAAAAGGTTGGGAACCACTGGTTTAGGGTGTCTAGAGTCTAAAGCGTAGGTTGTCATCTGGGGGCATGAGTACCCCCGGGGGTACTTGGAAAGGGGTTAGGGGGCAGGTGGTGATGGAGTACCGCCATCCACCCCCTCATGTTGCTGCCTCCCAGGAGCAGGGCCGGGTAGTGACTCCCCTCTGTAGGCCACACAGACACTGCCCAGCCAGACAGACATGCTGGGGGGTGGTGGGAGGGGAGGATGCATGCGGTGGTGGTTGCCACCATCCACTGCTGCTGCTTCTGCCACATGCAAGCCCCCTCCCTCAATGCATCCATCTGCCGTTACCCCCCCCCACACACATACACACACTCCGGCCACTGCCACTGCCCCCACCACCACTCTGCCAAGAGTGTACCCCAAAAGGGGTACACTCCTTTAAAAAGACTGAAAACCTCTGGTCTAGGGTTAAGTACAACTTGAGTGTGTAAGCCTTGCCCTGGGTCCAAGTACATAACCAGGTTAGTGTATACACTTGGATCCTACCCGTCAACTGGGTGGAACACAGCTGAAAGTAGCAGAGTTCTAGGCCAGATATTTCTCCATTGCAATTTCCACAGGCCTCTTTACTGTCTCTCTTAGACGTATCTCTGAACACTTCTCCTTTGCCCTTTTCTTTTTGGAGGCTGTAAAATACTTTATATTGCTGTGTCTGGCATTTAACTATCCAGTTTTTCTGCAAACTATTCCAGACTGTAAGACTCCAGCAGGCCTGCAATGTGCCATGCCAAGGATATTCACCCAATGTGAATATAGTTGACAATAGAAACATTCACAAATTCTTGCAAAAATAAAGGGAGAATATTTTCAGGACTGCATTTAAATTAAATTTCACCTCTTGTGCTACCATTGGATGAAGCTAAAGTCCTGATCAAACAGCCTAAAAATCTTTACCTCAAGCCTAAAAATGCTAACCAGAAGTCCAGCAATGCACCTACAACATGCCCTCTCCTACATGGAGATGTAGGCAAGATGTTTGCCGGTATCCAGAACATTTAGTCTGCTGTCTCCCACAACAACATTTTTCTATAGAGAAACCTAATGTACAGATGTACTGTAGAGGACTGATGCCAGGATTGAGCCCTGACGGACCATCGACCACCCATCTGGGGGTGGCCTCAAGAACTGGACAGGCCACCGTCACAACCTCATTCATCCAATAGTCCAGGATTGAGCCCTGGTTAACCAGGCCTGACTGTGGCAATCAAGGAGTAAGCTAGTCCAGCAGATATCACTGGAAAATTCTCTGAGAATGTTTTCATTAGGGAAACAATGAATGTCACTTGAGAGGCTGAAGAAAGTAATCAAAGTTTTAACTTGCTAAATGCTGACTTTCATGTTTGTCAAATTTTCATGGATAATTATGGTATATGTAGTCAAGGGATTCCTAGTTCTGCTAAATGGATTCAGTATCAAAGAGGATTTTGGATCTGTGTCTTGCTTTTGGAAAGGATGGAGGATGTGATGAATTTCCATTGCTTATTTCTACAGTAGTTGCCCCAGGTGAGTTCAACCAAATATTTTAAACACAGAAGCAAAACACTTGGTGTTTCACAGCACTACCTTTGCAGTTGAAATCATAATGGCAAGGTCACACATCTTGCAAGACTCATAACATATTTTCAGAAATATGCATTTTAGGAATGGTTTACAACAATATAGTGCTCTTTTTTATATCTCTGCTGAAAGATTATTGAATATCTATTTGTCTTGTGAAACAAACTAAACATGCATAACTTGTAAACAATATGGTCCGTTTATATATAGTAGCTCTTAATGCCACAGTTACCAGTTACCAAATGTCTGTGTTTTCCTTGATGTGTTTTTCAATTGAAGATGTCCAAGAAGTATGTGTGTGTGGGGGGGGGATCTTTCCTTTTGCAGTGGTCTGACTATTTGAAATGCCTGCACAGACAGTGATGATACACTGTTTGGTGAACTTCTCATGATTTAGGTGTTTTCCTCTTTCTTCTTTCCCTATTCAGAGTCTTGCAGTGTTTTGTTAAAAGCGGAGGGAGCAGATTCCCATAACAATCTGCGTTGCATACGTCAACATTTTGTTCTTCCAGATTTTTCTGCACCTACTGGAGGAATTCTAGACAGTCAGTGAAGTTAGTTGGTAGGCGAAATTTAGCAGAATCAGCTCTGATTTACCTATATAATATGCTACCACGAAGCTCTTAAAAATTACCTTTTTACATATTGATGGCATCATGTCACTAACTTGAACTCATAGAATCATAAAAAATGAAGGTTGGAAGGGACCTCAGGAAGTCATCTAGTCCAACCTCCTGCTCAGAGCAGGACCATCCTCAACTATATCATCCCATCCAATGCTTTGTCTAACCAAGTCTTTAAAACCTCCGAGGATAGAGAGTCCACAACCTCTCTGGGTTACCTGTTCCAGTGCTTTACTACTCTCCTTGTGATAGAGTTTTTTCCTAATATCTATCCTTGCTGAAACTTGAGACCATTGCTCCTTATGCTGTCATCAGGATCCAAATGAAACACATCTAACACATAGACCTACATAAAATCATATAGTGGTGTTTCTTTTTAATAATGGAAAAATGTGGATTTGGGGCTACTTTTTTAATCTGAAAATTGGGGATATATTATTTATCACAGAGAACTAGGGTCCCTGCTCACTATAGAAGGCAATTAGGTTGCTCAGGCGTGGCTTGCCCTTGTAGAATCTACGCTGAGTGTTCCTAATTGCCTTTGTCTGGGGACTGAGGTGAGGCTGACTGGTCTGTAGTTCCCTGGATCCTCCTTCTTTCCTTTCTTTAACATGGGCACTATATTTGCCCAATATTTTCCAATTGTCCAGGACCTCCTCTGATCATAATGAGTTTTCAAAAATAATGGCCAGCACCTGTGCAATCACATCAGCCAAGCCCCTCAGCACTCTTGGATGCATTGCACCTGGCCCCACGGGCTTGTACATGTCCAACTTTTCTAAATATAGCAGTTCCTAACCTGTTCTTTTACCACTGAGGGCTGCTCACCTTTTCCCCAAACTTTGCTTCCACTGTATAGGTCTGGGAGCTGACCTTGTCTGTGAAGACTGAGGTAAAAAAGGCATTGAGTACTTCAGCCTTTTCCACATCATCAGTCACTGTGTTGCCTCCCCCATTCACTAAGGACACACACTTTCCCTGGCCTTCCTCTTGTTGCTTATACTTATAGAAACCCTTCTTGTTATCCTTAACATTCATTGCTAGCTGCAACTCCAGTTGCACTTTGGGCTTCCTGACTTCATCTCTGCATGCCCTCAGTAAGGTTTCTTTAAAATACAACGGCTCTCCTGGACTCCTTTCACCCTTAGAGTGGCGTCCCAGAGGATCCTGCCCATCTGTTCCCTGAGGGAGTCAAAGTCTGCTTTTCTGAAGTACAGGGTCCTTACTCTACTGCTCTACTTTACTCCTTTTCTCAGGATCCTGAACTCAGTCATCTCATGGTCATTGCTACCTAACTTGCCATCCACTTCTACATCCCCCACCAGTTCTTCCATATTTGTGAGCAGGACACAACACTTGCATGAGGCAGTTGTCTCCAATGCTCTCCAAACACTTCTTGGATTGCTTGTGTACTGCTGTATTGCCCCCTAAGCAGATATCAGGGTGATTGAAGTCCCCCATGAGAACCAGGGTTGGAAACTTCTGCTGGTTGTCTGAAGAAAGCCTCATCTACCTGGTCTGGTGGTTTATAGCAAGCACCCATCACAACATCACCCTTGTTGCTCTCCCGTCTAACTTTAACCCAGAGAGTTTCAACAGGCCTACCTCCAGTTTCATACTGGCGCTTTGAGCAATCACACAATGCTTTTACATAAGGTGTAACACCTCCTTCTCTTGTCCCTAGCCTGTTCTTCCTGAAAGGCTTGTACCCATCCATGACAGTGCTCCAATCATGCGAGCCATCCCACCAAGTCGGTTATTCCAATCACATCATAGTTTCTTGGCTGTGCAAGGACTTACAGTTCTTCCTGCTTGTTTCCCAGGCTCTGGCCCCTGTTGCTCCTTCCTGCTTCTGCTTCCTCCAGGTTCCCCCACTTATCATAGTATCATAGTATCATAGTATCATAGTAGTTAGAGTCGGAAGGGACCTGGGCAGATCATCTAGTCCGACCCCCTGCCTTGGCAGGAAAGAGCA
>JAGPOW010003316.1:154692922-154709182 GCA_030014935.1 Caiman crocodilus | reverse complement strand
TGCTCCTGCTGCTTCTTCAGCTGCTTCGCCCGCCGCTCGCTGCCGCTGCTCCTAACCGTCGATGCAAACGGCGGTTTGAATTACCCGCCGCTGCTGACCAAATCTCAGGGCTTTGTTCTCCATCCCCCCATGGACCTAGTTTAAAATCCTCCTCCCTAAGTTAGTGAGCCTATCTGCAAAGATGCTCCTCCCTCTCTTCATTAGGTGGATCCCATTTCCTCCTAGATGTCTTTGTTGAAACAACATCCCATGGTCAAAGAAGCTGAATCCCTGCTGGTGACAGCCATGTATTGATCTGCAGAATGCATCCACAATTGCCAGGGCCCTTCCCCTTGACCAAAAATTGAGGAGAACAACACCTGTGCCCCCATCCCCTTCACCCTTGCACCCAGAGCCATGTAGTCACTACTAATCTGCTCAGGATCACCCCAACAATATCACTGGTGTCCACATGGATGAGCAGCATGGGGTAGTAGTCAGAGGGTCAGATGAGTCTCAGTAATCTTTCCATGACATCTCAGATCCAGGCTCCAGGCAAGTAACAGACCTCCTGGGACAAAAGGTCAGGCTGGTAGATGGATCCTTCTGTCTTCTGCAGAAGGGAGTCTCCATCTACCACTACCCATTGCTTCCTCATTGTGACAGGGGTCTCCATCCTCCCCATCTTGGGCATTCATGGTCTGGCCTCTTCTATCTATGGAATGACCTCTTCCTCTTCTGTTACTAGTGCTCCATATCTGTTCTCAAGGCAAATCACTGCATATGGGGATGATGACTTCTTCTTGCTGCCAGAAGATACAAGCTTCCATCTCTTGGGAATCCATGCCCTCTTCCTTTTCTAGCACCACTTCTGGCAATCCTACCTCCACAGTCCTAGAGATTTTCTCCTACATGGGATTGACGAGGTCATCATGGTGGACAATGCTTCAGGGCCTTGCTACCTCCTCCTGTAGCTCTTTTGCTTTCTCCTTGAAGGTCACAACCAGAAGGTACCACTCCCATTGCAGGCATTCCCCAATGTGGCTGACACTGGGAGGAATCTGAAATCTGCAGCGTGTACATCAAGAAACCAGGACCTGCGTGAAAGTCTCAACAGTGTGTGGTTCTGCCTGGACAGACACCTCACAGGTGGAAGCAGAGGAAGTCTTGGAAATGGCAGTGACTCTGGGATTATGATGTCCTCCAGATATGTCTCTGGGTCATCTAATGTGCTGACCTCTTACTTCTTGCCTCCCTTTCCAAACAGACCTTCCCTAGCAAACTCCTCTGTAGCTGGCCTGTTTGCTTCTTCTTGATCTGAAGGGTGCCATTTTCCCTGCAACCTCTTTTTTTCTTAGCAAGCTTATAGTGAAGAAATGTGAGAGAGTTTCCAAGCAAATTCCCTAGCAAACTCCTCCTTCCTTTGGGCAAGGGGCCTATTTCTTAATCTAGCTGTTGATTTTTAGCTGCTAAAATAAAAATGAAGTAGGTTAGTCAGTCCTAATTACATATAAAAAAGAATCTTACCTTTCAGGCTCAGCTTCAAAGAGAGGAATGCAAACTGACCTGTGAACTAACTAGAGAACTGCTTGAATGAACCTTTGAAAAGGGTACTCCTTACTGCTCCTGTTTGTGCCCTCTTCCACCCCTGTATTTTCAACCCAGTTCTCCAGTTCACAAGTCCAAATCAAACTAAAAAGCACAAGCCACTTTACAAAGAAACAAATAATCTCCCTCCTTGGGTAAATACAGCCATAGGCCTTACCTGCTTAGCAGTCTCTCCCCCTGCAGAACTGCAACAATGAACTGGGCCTTACAGGTTGTGTTTAAATAAGCTGAATATGAGCCAATCGTGTGCCCTTGTTAAAAAAGCTAACAATATATTGCACTGTATTCAGAGTACTGTGTAATTTCAGTTAGGGTCTATCACTGATCTTCTACTTTCTTCCACGCTCCCTGCATCTCTCATTCCTCACCTGCAGTGACTTTGATGTTATTATGGTTGAGAGGGTGGGGGAGTCCTTGGACCAATAGCAGCTCAGCAAGTAACCTTTTCTGTTCAATAAAACCAGTCATCCTACCTGAGTCCTTTTTTCCCACCCACATCATGCAAAGTTTCCCTTTTATGTGGTTGCCCATGAGGGTTTCTGGGGGCTTATCAAGGCTTCAGCTATCAAAGCCTAGTCTCCTTCTTCCTCTCTGGCTGTGCCCACCTTGATCCACTGATAAAGATCTCAGCCTCTGAGTTATAGGCCTGGCCTCAACAGCCATTTCTCTACTTTGGGGCTCTGCCTCAGGGTGTTAGAGTTTGCATCTCAGCTTGAGACTGGCTCCTGGTACCTATAGTAAGAAAGTGTGCATCCCAGCACCCCTGTTTGTGCCTCCTGTAGCTGCAACCCAGTTTCCAGTTCACAAATCCAAACCAAACTAAAAAGCACAAGCCATTTTATAAGGAAATGAATAATCTTCCTCCTTGGGTAAATGCAGCCTGCAGGCTTTACCTGTATAGGAGTTGGGTCACTGCTAGCTGCCTTTCTTTATCAGTCCCAGGTTCAATCCCCCTGCCTGGCTACCCTTAACTGCCTTCTCTCTCTAACTTACCAGTAACAGGGACCAGTTCCTATTACAGAGTGTCATTGGCAAATCAAGGGAAATGATTCTTCCACTTGGTTCATCCCTGTGAGGCCTCATCTGGAGAACTGTGTTCAGTTTTGGGCTCCACATTTTAAGAAGGATGTAGGCAGATTTGGAAGAGTTCAGGGGAGAAAGACAAAAATCATTAGTGGACTGGGAAACATGGCTTCTGAGGAAAGCCTGAAAGAACTGAGACTATTTAATCCAGAGAAGAGAAGAATGAGGGAGGATCTGGTGACAGTCTTCAAACACCTGAAGGGTATAGAGAGGATGGAGATAGTCTTTCCTCTTCCCCCTGGCTGCTGATGACAGGACTAGCAGCAATTGCCTCAAGCTGCAACAGAAGAAATTTAAGTTGGAGATCAGAAGGACCTTTTCGACTATAAGGGTGGTCAAACACTGGAGCAGCATACTTAGAGAAGCTGTGGAATTTCCATCCCTGGAAATTACCAAAAGCAAATTAGACAGACACTTGACTGGGATGGTGTAGGCAGGGATGATCTTGCCTTGAGCTGGAAGCTGGATTAGATGACCTTCTGAAGTCCCTTCCTATCCTACTTTCTTAAGATCCTATATCATTATATGCATTCCAAAAAAGAAAAAAAAAAACCAAAACCCAAATGGGTTAATTTTATAAACTGATGATAAATCTGGGTAATGCAATTTCTAAAAATTATAGTTAACTATTACAGACTTCAAGTCTCAATTTGAAAAACAAAATGTTTGTTTTTAATAAGTCAAAATGTTCATGCATGATTAACAGCAGAGAGGATTTTTATATACATTACTTTTAGTAGGGAATATTGTTTTTATTCTCCAGAGCCTGTACACAAATTTGTCTAGTACATCATGTAATCTATTCTTTGCCAGTTTTCTGTCATAGCCAATATTCTTTTAATGGTAAACTGCCTTTTCCCATTGTAAGGTATTTATCTTTTTGTGTCATACTATGAGATAGTATTTAAATGAACATTTTTTGTATAATGTCAGTATGATTTGAGGATGCATCCACGCACTAGGGATAATTTTACATTATTGTATTTCCAGTAAAACCCAATCTACATTCTCAGAGAAATTCTGACCCTTTAACCTGAGTAGCTGGCAGAGAAACGCAGAGGTATAATGTAGGTAAGAAGTTTAGGAATCTTTTATGACAGTCTATGAACATTACAGAAGTATAATGGCTGGACTAGCCCCTAGGTACCTCTAAAGGCGGTGGCAGCATGTGCTGTCACAGATTCTTTCAAGCATTCCTGTTTACCTGCTCTTGCTTGCACAGACCAAGCTTGGAAATATGGTGACTCCATTCCAGAGTATACTTCTCTGGAGGCCTTGATCATCAGCATGCTTGAAAGGGGCTCCTGAGGGTGAACAGATTTATGGGTGTATTTCTGAGTTTGGCCAGAATGTGCTCTGCCATACTATACTGCTATTCTCATGAGAATAGGATGTGTGTGTGTGTGTGTGTGTGTGTGTGTATATATGTGAATCCAGATGTTTTCAAAGCACCTACTGCTGTCCTAACTTTGTTTATGGTTTCTTCTGTAAACACTTCACTACAAATTGAGTTTTGTTGCCAAAAAACACTTGAATTAATTTGCCAAGAATTATTTGTACATTGCAAGAACTATGTAATTACTAAGGATCCTGATTTTCTCTGTTTAAAAATCCCAAATTCTCTGATAACATTGCAAATTCTCTGATTAGACCCCCAAGAGCTGTGATTTTCCATGATTAAAATGAAATGCCACGTGTGTGTGTGTATGTGTATATATATATATATATATATATATATATATACACGCATGTGTGTGTATCAGTTGAACATAATGTTCTACTGATATATTTACAATCTTAAAGCAATTTGGAAGCCTACTAGTGCTTCAATCATCATAATCATTCTAAATACCTGTATACCTATATACATTGGCATTTGATTTATTTTTTTCCTCATGGAAAATGAGAATTCCCCCTGCCCCCTTCATTGTTGGCAGCAATAATTCAATGAAAGGAGTAGCTAACTATAATATTTATTGGATATTATTTCTTGTTGTTTCTCAAGAATGAAGAAATTGAGCAACTTTTAATGAATCCCATGTACTGTACCATAACTCTTCCTCCTATGCCTTGTGAATGCTTTGTGTGTCATCTGAGAAAAAGAAAATTAGTGTTTTAGAAAAAAAAAGTTATTGATCAACATGTTCCAACACTAGATTAGATCATCTGCTAAAATGTGATGTAGTTGCTAAGGCCCGGATCCTAAGGTCACTAAGACTTAGCTGCTGCTCATATATTGCACGTCTATTCCAGATGGCAGCTCTTATTCCACTTTTAAGGTGCCATTCTCTCAATGGCCAGTGTTATGCACCCTCAGAAAATAATTCCATTCTATCCCATAAAGACATGCACTCTTCTCCTCCTCTTTTAATAAGCAAACATATGCTTTTTCATTGTGCCACAGTTCAGCTTGACCCAACTTGATGAAAGAGAGATTCATCTACTGGATCCCAGCAGAGGTGCCCTACTGGGATTCAGCTCACACAGGAGCATTGATTCCCTTTTCTCCATGACATTCATATACTTGTACAGGGTTCTGGAGACTTGGATTCCAACTTTTTAGGACAACAACCTAATTACTAAGCGAGGAGAAAGCTGGAGCTGGGAGCATTTTCATCATGGGCCACAAAGTGGAAAGGAATGCAAGAGTCATGGAGCTAAAAAAGAAATGCGCAGGAGAAAATGTGAGTCTGGAGCCCACTGAGGTAAACACTCAGCTGGGATGGGGAGTCCTATCAGGACTGTTTTGGTCTTTTGTGTTAAATTGTCTTTGGATAACTAGTATTGGAAGCAGGATTTAGGATTCAGGATTCCTTTTTACCTCACTAGGCACCCTCCCTCCTGGACTATGGAGTCATATCTACTCTGCTTGTTCCCTAGATTATTTATGCCAGAAGTTTCCAGCTGGTGACCTGCAAGCTGTATGCAGCTCATGAGGGGTTATATTTTGGCCCCCAGGCTCCTGCACTGACACTGCTTTTCCATTGTTCAAGCTACAAAGGCAGCTAGAGTTTCCAGGATTTCCTTCCCTCCTATGGCGTCTGTCCCGACAAGTAGTCATCATGCTACAAGTAGGATGTGTGAACCAACCTGGATGACGGCAGGTCACGGTAGCAGGTAGGTATGGACTCAGACAAGAAGTGAATAAACAAAGTTGAAACTTTACTCACAAAGACGAATTCAACGTCATGCTGACAGAAATACGGGTAGTCGTCATTCGAACGAAGATACAACCGCAACGCGTTGAGCACACTAGTCACAGTTGTCACAGTTATAAACGGAATGAGCTCTATGTACGTAGCTAGCAGTTTACGGCATCCTAGGGGTTCACGCAGCTAGGCAGGTGATCAGTCTCCCAATTGTGCGCATGAGGAACGCTGCGCTGAGGGGAGCTTGCCCTTTTATCACCTTCTCCGCCAGTCGGGGCTCTTTGTGACAAGAAGGTTCCAGAGAACACAGCTCTTAATGCTGGCCAGGCAATCATGTCTCCGGAGTAGCCACTGATTGGTTCAACCCCCTGATCACGCTGTGATCATGCTCCCTCTGCATGGTGTTCACATACAGAGCGCATCCTCTGCTACCGAATACCCAATCAAGATGGTTGTGTCCCTTAACCTTGACACTGACTTGTTTGTGGGCCTTAGCATTGTCACTTAGCTTTAACCAATAATCTGAGGGGTGGTCATGCTTTTTTACTAGACAGCTTCCACTTCCTGCCTCCACCCTAGAAGGTGGACAGTGCAGAAGCATGGGGACGTGGGGGTGAACTTGGGACACATGGTGCAACAGGCGCATGGAGGAGGCATGGGGTAGTATCACAGATACATGTACAGTATGGAGGGGTGCCTGCACAGGCATGTGGTTTAGTTGGGGAAGGGCATTATGGGCACATGGTGCAATGGGGAGGGGTCATGGGTGCACACTATAGTGTGGGAGGGTCATGGGCATACAGTGAATTGAGAGGAAGTCATTGGTGGGTGCATAGTAGGGGTGATCATAGGCAGAATGTGCAGCAGTGGAGGGCAGGATGTGAGACCCAGGGGGGCTGTGGCTCACCCTGTTGTGGCCTGTGGGGCATGTGGCCCCTAGCTGCTTGGAAATTGAAAAGTTCTTATTTATGGATTCTATATTAAATAAACATTGGTTAAAAAACAAATAAACTTCTAGTATATATCAAACAAGCAACTATTTTCAGCCTTCTGCCCAGTGCAATCAGCACTTCTTGGAAGCTATGTCACTTCAAGCTAAAGCAATATCACTTGGAAGATGTATCACTTCAAGCTAAAAATCACAGAAAAAATCCAATCCAGAAGGCCATTTACTAAGAAGTATGGACAATTCTCCATCACTTGAATAGCTTTCAAATCATGTATAGCCCCAAATGCCTCTCTTCAAGATATGCTGTAGCTCAGTCACTAGATACAAGCTTGATGCTGGAGTTACTAGGTAAAATACAATATCCTGTGTTATGTAGGAGATGAAACTCGATGGAAATAAAAACCTATTCATTGATCTGACAGAAATGTTACATTGGGTGTGTCTGGGGTTTGTTCATTATTTCTATGGCAACATACCATGATCTAGGGTTATGAAGAAATGTATAAACATCTTAATAATGTGTTTTCATTGCCTCATAAAATAACCACTAGAACTTTCTTTTAGGCATTAGCCAAAATAAGAAAAAGAATGAATATACTTAAACCTTGCTTTAGAGATCTTTAGCAAATTCCCTGATACTATTTTTTTAACTTCCTTCTGCTGAGTTGGAAACCAGGTCAGTATTACAGAATGCATGTTAATTGAGGCATCACTAAGTAAAAGTCTTTTAAAATTCACTCACAAATATCTATTAATGATACTGGAAGTTTGCCATAAGCCTGTTAAATATTAAATTTTACTAACTTGCTGTTAATTAAATAGAGTATTTTAAAATTAATTCTCCACCACAGAACAGAATAAAAATGCTTTTTCCTAGTACTTTGAAAAATGTCCTCACTCTGTGCTTTCAGAGATACAGTTCTTGAACTTAGAACAGTTCATCAAGAACAAGCAAAATCTTTGCAATAGAAAGATGCCAGGCAAAACAAATGCATTTCTTTTGTGTATTTATCACTCCCTGATTCAATTTATTTAAGAGGCCAAAAATGCATTAAAAAATTAACTTCTTATAATTTCATATTTCTTTCTCTAATCTTTCTCCATTTGAAATACGCCATGCCCATAAGTCTATAGAATGAAATCATTGTGTTGTTAAGAGTGTTGCACTGTTCAATTTCAAGGAATTACTCTGTCATCATAAATTAAAAGGGCTAACTAAAGAGCTTCATAGCCTTAAGATTCCTGGTGTGCGATTGCATACATGATCAAAGTAACACACTACTGAGCTGATGGTGCCTGCTAGCTGTGTAGCTGATAAAGCTTTCTCCCCCACTCCCCCCTCCCCTCCCTGGATTCTTTCCTACTCACACTCCTATTTTCAAGGAGATTATGATTAAAATGAAAATGCACAACCATCCAACCTCACAGCTAATACTGCAGTCGCACACAAGAGCTAACAGCTTTTGAAACAGAAACAATACATTAACAAGAGAAAAGGTGAACACTGTAAAGTGACTGTAGTGTGCATGGTCATTTACACTTACCAGAAAGTATATGTATATGTTATGGAGTAATATGATAAATGGGGCCTTTCCAGAAAAGGTCCTTCTTTTGTAGTAGCTCGTAGCATGATTCATTTTATTTATGCTATGACATTGTACAGTGTCACCAGAGTATTTCTGTCATAGAAGGAAAAGGAGAAAGAAAAGAACCCCACACTAATGTGAATGGAAGAAACTAAAGAATGACAACAAAGACCTATGAAATCCATGCTGGAAGGAGAGGGAACCCTGTCTTGGCATGGCATTGAAACACAGAGTACAAATGGTTTGGTTAAGGGAATTTTGATTTTGGTAGGCCAGGCAACTGACCTTGCCCGACACGGATATCTGAGTGATAACATCTGGCTTCTGGTCTGAGAGAGGAAGAATAGCAATACCAGGTGAATACCCTGATATTTGCTAGGCATAATAGTATGATTATATTCCATATGCCCTGATTATTACTATGGAGGAAAGAAAGATTGAAACAAAGCAAAAGAGGCAGACAGAATATTATATATGAAGAAGTCAAAATAAATGGAAATGCAAGGGAAAAAACGGGAAAGAAACCAAAGCTATTGCTTATTTATATTGCAGCTCACAATATAAATAAGATGCAGGATAATTGTTGTCAGAAGAAATACTGTATTTTTTCAGAACAGCTTCAGTTAGATTTCAGGCTAAAAGAGGGCACTGCAAAAGTGAGGATGCAGTAAACTACAAATTGCCTCCACAATAAGCTATAATCTGATTTCTATGTGTGCACTATATGGCAGATTGCCTTTTATGATATTGGCACAATAAAGATACATTTGTGAAAGGAGAAGGGGGACAAAATTTACAATGTCAGTACAGTGCTCAATTAGGAAATGGAAGATCAAAGACTTTTAGTAGGAGGAAAGAATGGGAAAATGCAGTAAAACCCCAAGTTACTCATAGCAACAATGTCCAATCATAGACACAGAACATAGGGGATGCTACAAGAAGGAAAGCCATGCTTCTAGGAACTATATTCTCAATAAAAGAGATCACACTTTGCTTCATATATATGAATATACATAGTTGAAATTTTAACTTTAAAACTGGCACTGGAGCATCAGTCTCTGTAGTTCCAACAAAAGATTATAATCAACCTTAGAATGGAGATTTCAAACAAACAAACAAGCAAAAACTCTTAAAGAAACTCAAACAAGATTCTCAGTTGGGTTAATACCATTACAATAAATATTTGTCAGCAGTTCCTTAGAAAACTGGAAAAAGGATGGGATGTTTTCCAGCAAATGATTTTCTGTTTGTCAGGTACGATGCAGTGAAAGAGATCTTATTTTATAGCCAGATGGAATATTTCTATCTATCTATCTATCTATCTATCTATCTATCTATCTATCTATCTATCTATCTATCTATCATACAAGGCTTAGCAACTCTTCTATGAAGGTAACCAGCAATACAAAGTCAAAACATATTTTGTAGAGAAAGTGGAATGCAACACTAAAAATAGAGAGATATATCCACACAATTTCAATAGTAAGAAAGCTGTCACAGGAGTACAAAATGCTACTGGTGTCATGAACATTCCTTTCACATCCTCTATAGCCTGTCAAAGGACAATAAAAGAAGAATTGCAGAGAATGGAAAGTAAAGAGGGTCATTTACCACTTAAAAACAAAAGTTATTTCTCTCACTGATGTGCAGAAATGGTTACAATATGGAAGCCATAAGTAGTAATATGCATTTGTGTCAATCTTACACAACTTAAAAGTATGGGCAGAGAAAGATGTGTTTCCTACACTTGAGCAAACATTTCCTCAGTTATAAAGAGCCAAAGTTTTCTCAAAGCTAGATGTTATTGCAGGCTTTTGGCAAATCTCCTTCGAAATGGAATCTATACCATTAACTATACTCATCACCCTACTAGAAGGTACTGTTTTAGTTGGCTTCCATTGGCATGCCTTCAGCACCAGACCATTTCCAAAAGAGAATCTCTCATATTATGAAAGGCCTGTCTGGTGTCCTTTGCATTGCTGATAACGTACTATTTATAAAGAGATTAAAATGAATATGATAAGAACTTACATGCATCTTTGAGACACTCTCCACAAGCTGACCTCACTCTAGACAAGAAATTAATTTAGAAAGGAACAGATAAAATATGTAGGATACATCTTTAGCAACCAGGACATTCAGCCAGATTCAAATCAACTGAAAATATTATTTACCTTACTTGAACTGGGCAGTATTTCCTTTGTAAGAAGACTACTCTGTATGAGAAATGATTTGGGTAATTTCTTACCAAAATTAGGTCAGCTAGCCAAACTCTTAAGAAATATGTACAATATGAAATATGTAACAATATGTAGACCTGTGGGAATACATACATATAATAAAATAATAGAACTATTGGCATATTCATGTGTATGGGAACAATACACAGTAAATTATCCAACAACAGTAACAGTGAACTCATCTTTTCTAGCTGAGGAGCAGTGGTCATATAAAATAGTCAGAAAGTGTCTCAAGGCCTGCATAGTCAAGTAAAGAAAGGAAGGTTTAGCTATTGCTTGGGCCTCTGAATAGCTTTGTGCATATTTGTTCACTTTGGATAGCAACAAAAGCACAAACCTGTCATGACATCATTGGCTTCGGAACCACTGAATAATCTTCCACCAAGAATTCAACTAAATCTTATATTATTTTTTTTAACACTGAGCATATACCAGGGAAAGCAAGCATAACAGCAGACATTTTTTCAGAGACCTGATTGAAGAGGCAAAAATAGAAGAAAAGAATTAGAAAAAAGATGTTAAATCTACATTGACCGTGTCCTGGCAGCAATCTTAGAATCAGCTAGTCAACTTCAGCGAATAAGAGGTGAATAACTAAAGGATAAAGCTTACCAAACACCTAGGGAAAGTGGAATCAAAGGAGACAGCTTCCAAAAAACTTACTACTGTTATCAGCATGACCCAAACAACATTCATGTGACCTTCTGAAAGGATCATACAATCACTCCTTTCAGTCCTGAAGATAGAGATCCTCTCCAAAATTCATGAAGGACACTACTATAAACAAGTGCAAGATATGAGGAGAGCAACTTATATAGTAATTTGGCTTGACTAGACAAATGGTCCAAATAGACAAATTCATACCTTAGCAGCAGGGTGTGAAGAGAGTAACAAACACCTTCCACTCTTAAGCATAGGCATGATTCTGTATACAACTACCTGACAGATGCTGGCAGCAGACAGAAACAGATTTGTTTTTCTGGGTAGGATGTGCATGTACTATTGTAGTCAATTACTTCAGATGTTGGAGGTGCTGCAGTGGCTCTTGTAGCACTAATAACTCGTACCCTTTGTAGGAGGAGCCCTACAACATATAGAGCTTGTCTACACAGAATTAGGGCAGGTTAAACAGGGGTGTGAGGACTCATTAATGTTGACTATTTCCCCCCTGAAGACACTCTTGTGATTATGTTGTTTTATACTGTTTCAAACTTAGGAGACAGCAGTGTACTGTGTTTGATCACACGACTGCATAGCAAGCTTAGTTTGTGTTACAGACATGCTTTCATAAAGACTGCCTTTGAGTGACAGTGGCAAGCTACCCTGCACTTAGTATGAAGTATGAGTATCCACAAGCAGTATATGCTATATGCTTCTCTGTGCCAAACCCATTTAAGATATAAATGTCAAAGTATCTATAAGTGTCTATAAAGACTTGTTTCTGTAAGTCAAATGTCCAGCTCTGGAGGTCCCAGGCTTGATGGCTCAAAGGTCAGTCAGGTCATCATGCTGGCTAAGCTGGACAAACTGCACAAAGGCTTTCTGTCCAGACAGACCTCCTTAGTCCTATAATTAGATTTTTGACTGCCAGACATTATAATTGCCTGTACCTCAACTTCCTGCAGGAGATAGGAGGGAGTTCCACATATGCCCCTGCCTCATGACCCAGCAAGGACCAGGTTGCAGTGGAATTGTAAAGGTAGCTCTTGCTTCATGGTAGTTTTGCATGTGAGGGCCGGCCCTTTGATGGTCAGGCTGTATGTGACTGAACTGCCTCACTAGGTTGTTTTGGTCAAGTTAAGATCTGGCATCACAACAGAGACCTTTGTGAGTTCTTGTGAGAGGACACTTGCTGTTCTGGTCACTTTCAGAGGAAAGGCTGAGGGAGAAGCAGCTTGCAGGTGGTAGGGGCCAATTAAGTGGACACCTGACCAGAAAGGGTCTGGGCTTGACCTATATAAGCTCAGGCTTATCAGCTTATGAGCTGATCAGGCAGTCTAGCCCTGAGTGCCATAGGGAGAGGAGGTCCTGGCAGCAGGGCTCCTGGGAACAGCTGAGCTGAGGCAAGCCACAGAGACTGAGAATAAGGCAGGCCTTGGAATAGGTAGGTCTGGGAACGGGTGGGTAAGCCTGTAGCCTGAAGCAGGGTGGCAGAGAGTCAGGGTGCCAGCAAGAGACAAGAGCAGTGCTTAAGAGGGGCTGAGGCCATGGCCTGAGTGGGCTGTTGATGAATAACAATTGGTGGTATATGAAAGGGACTAAGGGGAGGTAAGGCAGTCTCAGCTGGCTCCAAGAGAGCAGGAGGGTTCAGAGGAATACAGGACCTAGGGGCCCATTGGGAGACAGCCTGAGCACAGAAGGGGCTGAGTAGGGAGGGCCTGAGCAGGCAAGGTTCTTTGGGCAAATCCAATATATTTTATTAGACAAAGAAAAAATATTTGGAAAAACTCTTCTTTGCGAGCTTTTGGGTACAAACACCCTTTGTCAGGCTGAGGAAGCATCTGCAGTTGGTCACCAACCTGAAGAATGCATTTTACTTTATACATGTCTGCAGGTGCTTCCTCAGAATAATGAAGGGTGTTTGTACCCAAAATCTCACAAAGAAGAATTTTTCCAACTATTTTTCTCAGTCTAATAAAAGATATTGGATTTACCCAAAGAACCTTGCCTGACTGTTACTTTATAGGAATTTTTCTGGCATGTTCTTCAATGTAGGCACCAGTGCTTTGTCTGAGGTGAAAACGTGATTTTCTTTTTTGAAATATTTCAAACAGGTATAACCAGCTGGTGGTGCAAGACTGCTTGAGGAAGAGGCAAGCAAGAATTGGAGTAGTTCATGGTCCATTGCCTGAAATTTAATTTATTGCCAATCTCCAAGATGCATTTAGAGCTCATGTTAGGGGGAAGTAGTAGCATAACATTTCCAGTACCTAGCTTGTGGCCTTATTACTGAAGCAACATGAAACAAGGCACCAAATTGCAGCAAAAGCACATATGTAGTTTGCATCATAATGGAAAATGTATCTTTGATCTCAGCAACAAGATATGGGTTCCTCACAGGAATTAGATGAAATTCTGTCTTAGCTGTTATCAAAGTAGATCATCACTGTCCCTAAAATTTATGGGATGGCTTAGTTTGCTTGGGTGGACTCAGGAACATTTGTCTCTTGAGAGGTCAAATGTTTCCTGGAACTTGTGTATATATTTCCTAGTATAGCTCATGGGTCCCTTAACATTATACAGATCTTTTCATACAGCAGTACACCACATTTAACAGCAGATGAGGTAAAAGCATTATTATGTAGAGTACATTTGGACTAATAAGAAAGCAGTGAGATGACATTGTGGTAGAATTTTCCAAATTCTACAAACTGTGAAGGTGCATATGTAACAAAGATGATTTTGTACACACTTGCATTTTCAATAATGGACACTGTTCAGTAGAAAACCAATTGAATTGTTAATTAGGAGTGTAAAATATGGTATAGACTTTGGGTGGGTGACTTCTGTTTAGCATTTTCAACTTGGTCATGTGAATTTCACTACTAAAGTTATGAATGGCTGAAAAACATTGGGAATGAAGTCATACCATTTCTTTTAGTTCTTCCTCAATCTTTGTTCAGGCAAAAATATCACTGGATTTGCTGTGCCAAATCCTGAAGTTCTTCCTCCTGATTTAATCAGGTAAAAGACAACACTTTAGCCCAAATTTTAAATTTTATTATTGATAGGAATTTTACTGGGTAACAGCTGAGGAAAAGTTGGAAAAGGATATGACCATCTGCTTTTTCCTCCCAACGTTTGGGTCTTCATTTTCAACAGGTGACATGAATAAGAATATTAGTTTATTTAACATTTTTTTTGGTGTTTTATTTCTATTTCCTTTGAGTGCATATAATAATTCAAAATGGCAAACACAAATTTACATGTCCCTGTAGTTCCTGAGGAGTTTATCATGCCATAAATGTTTAACTAGGCTCCATTCTGAAAACATTGTGCAGAAGATGAATTTTTGCAGACTGTGTGGGTCAGAAATGATTTAGAAGCTGCTCAGAACTTTATTGGAGTAAGGCTAAAATTGCCTCATTATTTGTTCCCAGTGCTTCCCTAATCTCTCTGTATAAAGCTCTCCTTTTTGCACAGTGTTTTTTCTAAACCTTCACATAGGGTTTCTCAGACTGGGTTTTCCAGACTGTCCACTGAAAGGATGTATCTTCCTGTCACCCTGAAGTTCCCAGTAATCTTGCCTTTACATAAACGCTAGGCAGTGTGTCTCAATGACTACCTTACTTTTTTAGGTTATCCTCATCTGCCCTACACTAGGTCTTTTATTTTCCTGAGTGGTGTGGCTGGTATACCAGAAAGGGTCACAGTGGACTACTTCCTTACTGATCCAAATTTGGCCTGCTCCATCTCATTCTAACCTTCCTTTTTAATTGTATACTTGGTTTAAAATAGGGCATATCTCTAGGATGGGAGAAGGAGGGAGAACATATGGCTCACAGGCCAGATACAACTGTGGGGCCATTTTCTTCGGTTGGCTATGGAATTCAGGTGTGGGGCAATGGATGGACTGAGCCTGCTACCGAATTTGGGGCTATGTTGTTCCATTGGAAATGGCCTTTGGTGGCAAGGAGGCAATGCCAACACAGTACTGCTTGCTCCCAGGCTGCTAGTGCTGTTGCTGTCACCACTTGTCCGATCACTACTGGCTCCTTTGCGCCTTGCATTACAGCTGCTTACCCTGGCATCATCTGACTTTCCGCTGCCACAACTTATCCTGTCACTGCTCTCCCCACTATTAACACATCCATATCCAACCCATGAGAAGCCACAAAGTTAAGTCTGGGCCCTGGGGGCAAAGTTAATATATGAATACAGTATCTACATTTAACATCAGCAGTTAACATCAGCACTGAAATAGTCCAGTAGGCCAAAATCTACAGTCAGTAGCTCAAAAAGCCCCAATAAGCTCCAGCTCCAAGTAAAAAATCTAGAAGTCTATTTAAAACGTGATTGTACAAGGTTGCTTAAATATGTAATGTAGAGGGAGCAAAGATAATAATAAAAATGGAACAGTTTGGTGTTTGTATCGTAAGAGGAAAAATAAGTCAGTATATTAACAACTTGAGTAGGAGGAGACATACTCCACTAAGAAGATTAGGTAACAGAAGGCAATGAGGATCTTGCTTTTAATAAAAAATGTAGTTAATGGTCAAACTTATTTTTCCTCCACAATCACACTCCCTCTTTGATTTATCTTAACAGCAAATATAAGTTTACAAAAGCAAAGGTGTATACCAAAGATAAGGATCTCTCTCCACACCAAAATGCCACTTAAATCCTGACTGATGCTTAGCACATAGAGAATTCTTGTTACTCTTCTCTGTTTCTCAGTGCATACCTTCATTTGTCAGGTCTGCCTGAGTTGCAGTAAGAGCTCCTCTACCCTACTTTTTCATCTGCCTCCAAAATGTGATGTTAGAGATGCTTTCTGTTGCAAAGGGTGCTTTCTTCAGACCACCATCACTTATACCTTTGCCATAGCTGCCCATAATCCTTATTAGAGTGTGACGGCGCCGGGCCGTCCCTAGGGACTAGAGAGGGACCCCGGGGGGCGAAGGAAGATATAGGAAACTCACCGGGGACGGGAGAGCCGGACGAAG
>JAGPOW010003316.1:154665300-154692822 GCA_030014935.1 Caiman crocodilus | reverse complement strand
GCGAGTGGACGAGGTGTAGGGGTGGCGGAGCCTCGTGGACCACCAAGACCCCAAATCGTGAGTACCCCGCAGGCGGACCCCAACAATAAGAGTAACACCTCTGACCATCCTCCCTTTATAATTTTGGAACATCAAAGTCGTGGCAGGCGAGAAAAAGGGGTAAAGGGACGACCTGCAGGAGCTACACACGACCCAGGGGCCAACCGCGGTCACATAGAGTAAAAAAGAAATGCTGTTTCTTCTTCCCTCCTTTCATACCATCTTTGAAATTATTTTGCTTCTGCTCCTTTCTCCTATATTTCTAAAATATTCTGTGTAGACCTGAGCTAATAATTCATAGTGAATGATTTACTGATCAGTTAGCCTTCTATTTTTGTTCATGAACTCTCTTAGATCAGATTTTCATTTTTGCTAAAATAGCTATTGCCTGTAGTAATTCAAAACACACTTTACATATTTCAGCCTGTGGGGTGTCCTGACAGCTTCATGCCAACTGTATCTTTGTCTAACCATTATTTATAGCAGGTACCTAATCACTAGATATTGTTTATTTTCCATCAGTGGATGACTGAAACTTTAGAAGCAAAGAGCTAAGGAATTTAGATTTGCATAATAAATATATTTGTGTACAAAACCAGATATTCAAACAAAAAGGAGCAGTCCCTTGACAGTCATGTAACCAAAAGCTTATCTGTACAGAATTATTCTGGAAGAACGCTCTCGCTTCCCTTCCTCTCTCACACACATACGCAGCACTCAAAAGGAGTTAAAGGATGAAAATTAAAAACTCTATGAGTTTAATGAGAATATTTTTGAGCAATTATGATTTTGCCCCCAAAATATTTAGTAAATTTTATGACAGGGTTGTGGAACTAAAATGCAATGCTCACAGAGACGTCACAAAGCATGAGTACTGCATACTTGCAAAAGTTATGCTAACCAAAGACAATGCACTGCTTCATAGGAATTGTAGTCAACATTGTAGTCTGGAACAGGAAATGTTGCTTTCCTACAGGCCAACATTCTGGGCAGAACTACATCTTCCAGGACCTTGCCAACTGAATGGCAGATTACATTTTGGGAGTCGTGAATTAGAGGCAGAACTTGGAGCTGCCCTGAGTGATGCACAGGGCAATGCAATGGCTGTATTGTTGGGGGGGGCTTGTGCCCCCCAGATCTGTGAGGCTCTCGCTGAGGGCTTTCTTCCAGGTGCCAAACTTTGTCGCTATGGCACTGAATACAGTTGCTACTTTTGTGCACCCCCAGCTGAGTGTTAACTCCTGGCCTGGTGCCTCTGTTGCCCCTTCCTCCCTCCATTACACTACTGTCACAGTTCCTTCTATTCATGGTTTCCATGACCTCTGGCACTGCCTCATTATAGCAACATGTCACCTACTGAAAATATCTATTACTTATTGACTGACTTACTGTGGCACTTGCTGAATGCTAGATCCTTTCTAGCCACATATAAAAAAAGAAGCCTACTCTAAAGAGCTTACAGCCTAGGGACAGACACATTAGCAGATGTCAGGGGAATGAGAAAAGGAACATTATTGACAAATATTATCCCCTAGTATGCAAGTTCTTCTTCCACAAAACTGAACGTGCAAAGCCAAGTACAGAAGACAAGTTTTTACCTATTAATAAATTCCTGAAATTATTTTCATTTGTGTTTCCTGAATTTTCTTTTGCAGCAATGCTCCCCAATCTTTTTTTCACTGAGTACTCTGGGAGTGGCTGCCCAAGGCACGAAATTTTGGTGAACTGTTTCCTCCATTTGCATAATGCTATATTATTTTTATTCCTCAAAAAGAAACATGACCAAAACAATATCACATCGAAAATGTGTATGAAGGGGAGATCCTAAGATCTGCTTTAAAACACATGTTGAACATGTTGAGACATTTTCATTTTATGTTGAAAAATGTTATATAATACTACTCATGACCACAGCGTGAAATTCTGCAGAGCTAAGCAGAAAGATTTATATATGTAGTATATACTGAAGTGGTTATTTTGTTGTGAAGAAATAATCCATTCCAAAAATCTTCAGCCTTCTCCCTCCCCCTTTTTTCCCTGTGTACAACAATTTATTTCTGCCAGAAATGGTTCTGACTTTGTCCAATATTTAATGAGTCAGATGTTGGAATATATGCCAGCAGGTTTGCTGTTTTTTGGACTGAGCTCCATGCATTACAGAGTAATTTAACAGGACAATGTATCTTGTTTAAATTCACTTTTATTCCAATTAAAAGACAAAACAATTATTTCATGCTTAGATATGTTTTCTATCACTGCCAGGTTTAATGGTTGATTCACTACAAATTACTAATATAATCTTTACATTTTATTGGCAAGTGATGACAGTTTTCCTTAGGCAACCATTACTTCGATTGGGTAGATTTTCAGGCTAAAGCTGCAGAATGTGAAATAAATATGTTAAAATACAAAATTAACTGTTTCCCATGTCTGATTTTCTTTCTTCCTAATAAAGATTTTGGTCAGCATAATACATAAGAAAGTCCCTTTCTATTCAACTTGAAGCAAGTAATTACTTTAATTTTTCCACATGCAGTAAAACATTTGTTTTGATGGAAGTCATATAGCCAGTTCCAAGGATACAATGTATGGTAAATCATTCATTTTTGCCTCCTGACTTTGTGCATTCAGGAATCTTTTTTTGGACAAAGACAGTATACAAAACATATAATTTACTATGAAAAACAGGTTTACAGCATTCAAGGCCTTTAAGAGTTACCAGTTATAACGTTGGCTTTCAGTGCTAATTACATTACTTTCCAAAGATGCACTTCCAATCACTTAATGAACCTTGTTTATCCTAAGTCAAGAGCAGTAATTGTTTAATTGAAGACTGTATTGTAATTATTCTAATACGAAGGACAAGATCCTGTTCCTACTCAAGTCAATGATAAACAACTTAATGATTTCAACAAAAATGGAACTTTATACTTTTTTGGCCACATTAACCTCATAGTTCTGTACAATTACATGGCATTAACAGCAAATACACAACAGGCCTGGCTGTCCAGATGGCTACTTCCATGCAGAAATTTGAGTTCAGATGGCAGTGAATAAAAATGACATGAACCTAACCATATCTAAGGTGAATACAAACTCAGACACTGTCTGGGCTCAAGTCAGGCATCGTCACATATTACATGCTATATTTAAGAAAGGGAGGAAAACAAGTGGGCAAGATAACTACAGAGCTTGGTGGTTTTATTTGTTTATGTAGTTGCATTGTATGGCTCTGCAGAATGTTTGTATCACCTTACAATTGTTCCCACACCTGTTCTCTTACTGAATCTGCATCTTAGCTGTAGCCGTACTAAACTGAAAGCTCTGTGTGCAGGGTTTGTATTCTGTGATTTTGCTTTGAAAATGCCCAGTGCATATCTAGTAGGCCTGTGCGAAGCCACTAGCATTCACTTCGGATTCAGATTCGGCCAATTCGGGGGACAGTGATTCGATTCAGTGATTCGAATCACTGTCCTGATTCGATTTGGCTGAATCTGATTTGGACATTTGGCTGCTGCTGAATCTCTGAATAAGTCAGGTCCAACCCTTGCCCCTCTCCCAGCCTGGCAATGGCTGCCCTGCCCGCCCCAGCTCTGGGCACTTGTTAAAAAAAAAGCCCTGGTGCTTACCAGGTGCTGTCGGGTGGCGGGGGGGTGATCCCTGCTGTTCCCCACTGCCCCACACTCTGTGGGGGTATCGGGCTCTGTACAAGCCTCCCGATCCCCCCTTGCTCCCCCAGCCCCGCCAGGGGTGCCCCACACAGGCCAGTTCCAGCCCTTTAAGAAAAAAAAAAAACCAACCCAGGATTCACTGCTCCTGCCGGTGGGGGATGATCCCCGCCCCACTGCCCTGTGCCATGTGGGGGGCTCTGCATGAGTCCCCAAAGCCTTGAGGCTGCTGCAGGAGCAGTAAGTCGCAGGGCTTTTCTTGGTTTAATTTTCTTAAAGGGCCGGAGCTGGCCCAGGTGAGGTACCCATGGGGAAGACAGGGGAGCAAGGGGCAGGGCCAGGGGGCTCATGCAGAGTCCCCCCTGCAGCATGGGACAGTGGTGGGTAGCAGGGATCACCCCCTCTGCCTCCCGCCCAGTAGCACCCAGTGAGCAGGGCTTTTCTTTAAAGTACCAGGAACTGGGGCAGGCGGGGGCAGCCATGGGGAGGGGAGTGGGTGGGGGTTGGGGAAGCAGGAGATATTGTGGGGGCTGGAAGGGGTCCCCTTCCCCCTCCCGCAGCCCCCCTTCCTTTGCCCCAGTACTTACCAGTTCAGAGTCAGCTGCAGCTCCCTGCATCTTTTCTGAAGATTTGGAGAGGTTTGAATTGATTTGGATGTTTAAAATGGTCCCCTGATTCTATTTTGATTCAGAGATTTGGCCACCAAATCAGGCCAAATGTTCTCTGAATCAAATCACCACCTGAAGCTTCACACAGCCTTAATATCCAGCACACAGTAAATAATCATTAAAACAAGACTTGCTGAATGCTTAGGAGCTGGGTATTGGTTCAGACCCCAGTTGATAATTTGATTCATAAAGTCATAGAAGTGGGGTCGGAAGGAACCTTGTAGATCTTCTAGCGAAACCCCTGCTGTGGGCAGGAGAGAAAACTGGGCTTAAATGACCCCAGCCAGGTAAACATCGAGCCTCCTCTTAAAGACCCCCAGGGTAGAAGCCAGCACCACTTCCCTTGGAAGTTGGTTCCAGATCCTAGCCGCCCTGACTGTGAAGTAGTGCCTTCTAATGTCTAATCTAAACCTACTCTCTAGCAACTTGTGGCCATTATTCCTTGTTACTCTGGGAGGCACTCGGGGGAACAAGGTCTCTCCCAAAGCCTGCTGGTCCCCCCTAGTAAGTTTATAGATGGCCACCAGGTCCCCCCTCAGTCTTCTCTTGTGAAGGCTGAACAGGTTAAAGTCCTGTAGCCTCTCCTCATAAGGTCTGCCCTGCTGTCCCTAGATCATGCAAATGGCCCTCCTTTGGACCCTCTCAATGTTGTCCACATCCCTCCTGACGTGCGGCGCCCAGAACTGGACACAGTACTCCAGCTGCAGCCTGACCAGTGTTGCAAAAAGGGGGAGGATCACCTCTTTGTCCCTGCTTGTGATGCATCTGTGGATGCAGGACAAGGTACAGTTAGCTCTACTGACCGTGCTCTCACATTGTCGGCCCATGTTCACCTTGGAGTCAATAATGATCCCTTGGAGTCAATAATTTGATCCCTTCCCTGTGAGGAACACTTATTCCAATATTCACACTTTTTGGAAAATTAAAATTCAGGTTTGAATTTAGAATGTTACTGCTATGTAGAAAAAAAAAGAGGACATTTTAGGACTATATGTATCTGGAGTAATCTCTGAGTCATACTGAGATCAGGTGAAGCTTTGTCACTCACTTCAATATTGCTAGGATATTCCTCATGTTTTGGTTCTTTCTATTATGGACAGACAGGGTCTGATCCTTATTTTACTTGACCCAAAGTCAGTCAAGGGAGTTATTTTAATGTTAAATTGGTATTAAGTGAAATAAGAAGACACTCACAAATTTCAAGAACTGGGTCCATATTGCTGGGGAGATATTTCATTTTACCAAGAAGAGTTTATTTTGCCACATGTAGGATTTTGATGGAAAGCAGTTTAGAACAGAACTTCGAACTTCTGAGATTCAGGTTCTGTTTAACTATGGCAAAACATAAGCCCTTGGGCTCCTGCATCATATTTTATAACCTTAAATATAAGGTATTTTATAAAATATAAGGATACTTGGAAAGAGAAACAGTATTGTTTTGAAACAAAACTTAATTGTTTTCACAGTACAAAGTTCCACTTAGTTTCTTCTATGAAATTTGCAATACTTTGCAGATTAAGATTCCTCACAAAAACATTTTTCAAAACCCAAAAAGATTTCACAAAATTCAAAATTAAAAAAAAAATCTATATTTTTCCCATAAACCTAACTACCATAAGATTGGTCCAGGACACTCACAAAACAATCAGCATGAACAAAAATATTTTCTCATATGGCTCATTTGGTTTTCTAATAGATACAAGTGTATTTTTATTAATAGACATTATTCTAAACAGTGTTTTGTAAAACAAATTCTAATCAGTATTTGTCAGCAAATACTTGTTCCTTAATGGACGATATTGCCCTGACATTAAAGACAATTTGCTTCAGGCTTATCTGGGGCTAATGGGACTCCAATGTCCTCCACTGGCCTTTGGCCAGGTCATTATTGAGTAGCCACCATATTAACACTGCTGTGACTATGTCAGGTGTCGCAAAGGAATATTTAATCAAATGCAAACAAATATAAATACATTTTTAGTAAAAAGGTCATGGCATGAAATACTGAAATTATGTGTTCACAGTAATCATATCAAATTTAAGTTGTGTTTGGTTTAGATTTAGTGTGCAAATTGTAGGAGAGTGGAGAATTTTTCCTTTCTGGCCCAGCACAAATCCTAGTAGTTGTAACATAATCAGATCTTCACACAGGCACTTGTGTGCTATTCAGGTTTTAAAATAGGCTTTTTAACATCTCTTTGCATGGGAAATTCTGTTCTGCTCTTGTATGAGGCAGGTCAGACAGAAAAGAAGTCAAAGTTCATTCTATTAGACATGATCACCAGTGAAAGTCAGCCAAGCCACTGGCACATACAAGCAGCAGTTGTTAGTGGAACTCAAACATAGAAACTTCAGCATCAAAAGATTTCTAGTAGATGAGCCTTAGGAGAAATGTATAGCTGTAAAATAGTAGAAGGCAGTGGATAGGAGGGCTAGTCAGTTTGTTGTCTCCTCCCACCCCCTCCCATTTCAGATAATTCCCCTTTATTGAGGCTGACACTGCAGGAAAATATCTGTTTTAAAGAAACTATCACTAAGAAAGGCTTCTTTGATACACGAAGGAATTCCTGGTCAATGAGAAAGAGAGAAGAACACATGGTTTAGGATGAGATTCTTTTCTTTCTTGCAGAAGGCAGGGCAGGGCAGGGTGGTACCTCAGAGGATAATTCATTCAGAACCAAACCTACAAAAGCTTATACCTTCTTGAACAAGTTAGTTTCTGAGGTTTCACCCTGCCCTACCTTCTGCCTGATTTGAGATTAATACAAAAACAATTCTTTATTCTTTTCTGGTCGTCTAAATGGCCTTTTTATTATCTGGTTGTATACATGGCATTTTTGGCACTTGACCTCAGGTACAAATTTTGTTTCAGCCTGCACATGGATGACCACAGTATTCAGTCAAATACAAGAGGACTCTGAATGTAAGACAATCCCCACATAATTAGATTTTACACACATAAAATTTATAAATGTATTATTATTTTCCATGTATGGAATCTAATTATTGGAGGATCAAGTTAATTTTTCCCCCTGCTCTTCCCCCCGCTACTGCAGGTGCTAGAGGATGGGTGATAAGAAAGGCAATAATGGGGCAGGTAGTAGGGGACAAACAATGGGGAGGCAGTAGAGAGGCATGTGGTAGGGGGAGGGGCAGCAATGAGATAGGCAGTGGGTGACAGGTGGTAGGGAGAAGGCAGTGATAAGAGCAGGCAACTTGGCCCCTGCTGCCTGCCCCCCTAAAGCCTCCATTGTGCCTGCCACCCCTGCAGCTTCAGGTTGCCTCAATTCCCCCTTCCCATGTTCCCATCCTCCTCCCCTCTCTATGCTGCTACTGCCACCCACAGCCTCAGGTACCTGCTCCCCTTCCTTCCATTCCCCCTGCCCTGCAAGTATCTCTCCTCCCTCGCGTGCCCTTTGACCACCCCCTACCTTTGCTTTGCACCAGCAGGTTCCATCCCTGCTGCAACCTGGGTACATTGCCCAGGTGGACCCAGAGCAGTAGCACAGAGCCAGCACTGCTATTCTAGCCTGGCCCTGTAGTAGCAGCAGCAGCAGTAGCCAGCACTGCTCCATACCTCAGGCATGCCAAAGGGATGGAGCCTGCCAGTGCAAAGCAAAAGGAGTAGTGTGGGAAGGGGAGAGATTTCATAGACATTATTAGACATTAGGGATGGAAGGGACCTTGGAAGATCATTGAGTCCAGCCTCCTGCCCCATGGGCAAGAAGTCAGCTGGGGTCATAGGATCCCAGCAAGAAAAACATCCAGCTTTCTCTTGAAGGCATTCAAACTAGGTGTTTCAACCACCTCCGGCAGCAGTCCATTCCAGACCTTGGGAGTTCAGACAGTAAAGTTCTTCCTTATGTCCAGCCTGAAATGGTCTTGCAGGAGTTTATAAATATTCAACCTTGTCATCCCTTGGGGCGCTCTGGTGAACAAATGTTCCCTCATATCCTGGTAAACACCCCTTATAAATTTATAGGTGGCCACCAGCTTGCTCCTGAGCCTGTGCTTTTCCAGGCTAAAGAGTCCCATATCTTTCAGCCTCTCATTATAAGGTCTGTTTTCCTGACCTCTCATCATGCAGGTGGCTCTTCTTTGGACACTCTCAAGCTTCTCCATGTCCTTGTTGAATTGTGGAGCCTATAACTGGACACAGTACTCCAGCTGCGGCCTCATCAAGGCTGAGTACAATGGGAGAATAACATCCTGGGATTTGCTTGAGAAGCATCTATGGATGCAAGCCAGGGTTTTGCTTGCTTTACTAACTGCAGCATCACATTGATGGCTAATGTTCATCTTGTTGTCAATCCTGATCCCCAAGTTCCTCTCATCTTTAGGGCTAGTCAGTGTAGTACTGCCTATAGACATACTGCAGGTTTTTCCTCTCAAGGTGGAGAAGCTTGCATTTTTCAGTGTTAAACACCATCAGGTTTTCATCTGGCCATTTCATGAGTTTGTCAAGGTCGGCCTGGATTATCCCCTTGTCCTCAGGTGTGGATACTTCCTCCCAAAGTTTGGTATCATTGGGGAACTTGGCCAGTCTGCTTCTGACTCCAATGTCCACATCATCAATGAAGAGGTTGAGCAAAATAGGTCCAAGGACAGAGCCTTGAGGGACCCCACTGGTCACAGGGCACCATGATGATTGACTTCTGTCAATCACCACACCCTGGGACTGACCATGGACCCAATTCCCCAGCTAGTGGATCATGGTGAACCCAAGGCCACAGTTGCCAAAAGGTGATCATGGGATACCAGATCAAAGGGTTTTTTAAAGTCTAGATATATGATATCAATCTCTTCCCCCTTGTCCGGATGATAGGTCACCTGGTCGTAAAAGGAAATGAGATTGGTCAAGCATGATCTATCTGCAAGAAACCTGTACTGGCTATCCCTCAGGATGTTGGTGTCGGCCAGTTTGTTAAGAATGGCCTCTTTGATAATCTTTTCTAAGACCTTCCCTGGGATAGAGGTCAGGCTGATGAATCTGTGGTTTGATGGATCCACTTTCCTCCCTTTCTTGAAGATTGGCCTTTTTCTAATGATGAACTTCACCAGAGTGCCAGGAGCTCTTGAAGTTCCATGCCAGGGGCTGAGCATGATGCAGGCCAGCTCCTTGAGTACTCTGGGGTGTAACTTGTCAGGGCCAGCTGACTTGAAGGTATCCAGCCTTTCTTTGTGTTCCTTCATGAGGTCATCATTGTTGCAGAGCAAGGAACCACCCTCACTTAGGTGTTCCTTTCTGGTAATGGGCAAGGGCATCCCATGGGACTTGTGAAAGACCAACGCGAAGGATCCATTTAGTAAGCTGGCTTTTTCCTGGGCATCGGTCATCAGTTCTCCCTTCTATGAGAAATCTTTGTGACCGTAAAAGATAGGCAGGGGGTTAGCAGGGGAGAGGAGACTGGGGCCTGTGAGGAAGAAGTGGCAGGGCATACAAACGTGGGGTAGGAGCGGTTTAGTCAGGTGACAGCGTGGCTCAGGCTCCAGCACCAGCCCTAACCTCCCTGCTGCCTTGTACTTGATTGTAAGGTGAAGGGATATTTCCCCCACATTAAATACAGGGGGAGGAGGGAACCTCGTCTTCTAATCAAGTAAATATGGTGCATACATGGGCAACAGAGAGCTAGTCCCTTTTATTGATTGGGACAGGCAGTTGATTCAGGTAATGGTTTCAGAAGAAGGCAATATGCAGCCCACAGGGAAGGCTGGCAGACTGCAATAAAGCCAATGAAATGAATACTGGGAAGCCTTTGCAACTCATGCTAAGAGAGAACTGCAGGGAAAAACAGGCTGCTGAGTAGGAAGCTTGGGGATGGATGATGAGTGGGACCTGGGGTCAGCTGACTGGATGGAAGAGAAAGCAGGAGCTATATAAATGAGGCAGCATGGCCTGGGAGTCAGTCTGGCCCTGATCTCTGCAGAGAGGGGAGCTCCAAGGAATCTGCTGAAAGGGGTTTTGTGAATAAACCAGGAAGGATCTGAGGTGGTGGGCCTGGTATCTGCAATAGGCAAGAAACCTAATAGAAATTGGTAAAGCGAGGGAAAAGTCTTAGCTAGAGGCAAATCCCAGGTTAGGAACAGTCCAAAGACAGAATTGGAGAATACTAGGACGGGTAACCCTAAGTTACAGCTGACAGTGAAGAGAGCTTAGGGGAGTACAAACCCCAGACTTCAGTTGTAGTAAGACTCAGGGACTGGCTATGGCTTTGGGGAAGGTGTGGAGGCCACAGGGGGTGCCTGAGGGGCACTCTGAGTTTAAAGCCCTCTAGGGGATGAGGATTCAAAATAGGTGGAAGCTGAGAAATAAAAAAAGTGGTCAATATCCTATCACTAAGCATCAAGGCCTTTATTAAAAAAAAAAAAAAAGAGCCAGATCTTTAGCTGTTGAAAACTGGTGTTGCTTCAGTGACATTATACTTAGGCCTAATGCAGTCTGAGGGTTGGAATTTGCTGCATGTTCTACATTTTCATCCAAACGTTACTAATAAAATATTAACACTCTTTTCTGCTAATAGCTGCATAAAAATATGAGAGAGAGGTGTAATGAACCATAGCAGAACATTTAGTCCCACTTCTGAAGTATACTCCTAGGCCCCAGAAGCCAAGCTGCAAAGGATATTTTTTTCCAGCAGGCACATCTAGTTCCTTGGCAACCTTTACAAGAATTTAACTGGTTGCTAGTAGGTGCATTGTGATTCATCTATTGTGGTCAGTTGAAGTTTTCATCCATTGATCCTTTCATTTATATACTTTTGCTTGATGTAGATAGTTTGAACTACAGCATACAGCTTTCATGTCAAACAGTACTCATTTTACTTGCATGAGTAGTTCTTTTAATATCAAAAACCACAGTGAAAATGCCTCAGATATCCTTTTCAAATCATATATGGAAAAAGATTTCAGGTGAATGTATGTTTCCCATAAAGAAAAAAATCTGTTAGCTGCTTGAAAACTGACACCCATCGAAACAAACACTTGCCTGCAGCAGGAATCTGCACACCATTCCAATGCATAACAATAAATGCAGGAGCTATACTTTGGGAAGCGAAGTATTACAGTCAGTAAAATAAATAATCCCTTGTCATTTCAGTGATCCAAAGTCCATCTGATCTCATGGAATTCTTGTTTCAGTTAAGGAACATCAAGTTTCTACATTTTATACCAATCAGAGGCTGAGTTTGGCAACCAACATGGCTTTTGACTCAAAGATCAAATTAATAAGACCCCTATTTATAGCCATATGAAGGGCAGCTTTTGGTGCAGATCAGGAGGGAAGTTTTAATTTGCACCTCTAAAGTTACAACAAAAGGTCATATGCACTTTTCCAGTGCAACTCTGAATTCAGCTCATTGCATTTTATTGACTAATAAGCAGGAATCCTGGTTTTCTCTGATGTAAAAAAAAATCCCCAATTTTTGGTTAAAAAACCGTAACCCCAAATCCACATTTTTCCATGATTAAAATGAAACAACACTGTGTGTATTTGTGTGTGTGTGTGTGTGTGGGTGGTGTTTCATTTAAATCATGGGAAAATGTGGATTTGGGGTTACTTTTTTTAACCAAAAATTGAATTTATGTATTTTTTTCAATCAGAGAAAATCAGGATCCCTATTAATGAGGCACATTTAAAACAAAGACCTGGCAAAGAGTAGCAAAAAAGCATTACAATGAAATAGGAAATAATTGTTTATGCCCAAAACAAGCAAGTCAATAGCTGGCAAGCTTAGGTGAAAATAAATTATTGGATTTACAAGAACAGACATCAAATCCCGAAATCTTAATGGCACTCTTGTCTTTTTTTTTCCCTTCACACCCAGCACAATTATTCTGTTTTTCTTTTTTCTTGTCTTGCCTTTTAATCCTACAAAGACTGGGAGACAGATGTGGTACATGGAGGCATTGACAACATGTGTTATTTTTCATTTCTCATTCATGATTCCTTAGGTCTGTGTTTGTCAAAGATGAAATAATACAATAAAATGTAACTTTGTCTGAAGCGCAGGATTACTGGGTTAGGACAAGACTGGGCCAGAATGTTCTTTTACCTTGTGACCCAATTTGAAATCCCTACGCATGATGAAATGGACAGCAACACCCAGCAACACTGGGCCCAGTCCTGCAAGATGCTGGAGTTGAGGAAATTCAGTGCTTAGAGATTTGAAGGACAACCAGTATCATCTAGTTTATTTCCTTGCAATTCAATTTTTAAAGGAGTTAATTCTATTTAGCCATTCTGGGTACTGAATAAAAGGTTAAACTCAGCAGTACATTCTGGCAGCTTTGTACCAATCCAGTAAGTGGCACAATACAGAGCTCTCAGATAGTAATCTGGCTTCTTGCAACTTGTAGAACAATTACATCTGAAAATACGTTCTTTGGAAAGCCATTAGTATAATGCTATCATTAAGCTTATTCAAAAAGCATGAAGAGAGAATGTTCTAATCTATTAAATCTGTTTCCTAATGAACAAAAATATGTGAATATCAAAGCAATACATATATTTCTATAATTAAAAAATATTCTAACATGAATTTTTCTTGATTGCATTCCTATTTTGCTTTCAAAACCTATTCATAATAAAGAAAATAATATGCTTCCAGAGCCAACTGCTATTTATTTTTTTTTACATTTCAATGACCAAATGTAGAAATTCCAGACTTTTGAAAGTTAGGGTTTGTTTCTCATTCTTCATTGTGTTCTTCTGTTCTTCTAGTTTCTTCCAAAACAAAATGGAAAACTGCTAAACTATGGCCTCAAAGTGCTTGTCTCATCATTTTCTGCCATCATTTTCAAGCAGTTTCACAAAAACTGGCTGCATCTACGTGAGATGCTGACTGCACAGAAGCTCATTGCTACTGTGCAATAGTGTTGCATGGCATAAAGCATAAAGTGACGCTACTGTGTAGTAGTAATGAGTTACTACTATGCAGTAATTCTGGTTACTGTGCAGTCATTTAGCTCTTGTTTATGCAAGTACTAAATGATGGCACAATAACAATTGTGCAGTCAGCATCTCATATAGACATGGCCACTGTATAGAAAAAAAACAGCAATGGCAACAAGCGTTATGAGATTTCCCAGTCAAATCCTTTTATCTGGCAAAATGTGGGCAATTCAGGTTTTGGGTCATAGAAAAGAAATACCAGACTCCTTGGGCACAGGGCTAGCAAAAAGCTTCTGATTAATATAACTAACACTCTCTCTCCCTCCTCTCCACTTTCCTGTTCATTTAAGTGTCCTCTTTTTTAACTGTACACATGGGATCCTTGGTACTTTAGCTCAAGTAGAAATTTTGTTTCATTCTGCTCATAGTTGGGTACACATATATGTAACAGAGAGTTAGTCCCTGTTATTGGGTAGGACAAGTAGTTGATTTGGGTAATGGCTGCAGGAGAGGGCAAATTGCAGTCTGCAGGAAACGCTTGCAGGCTGCATTCAAGCCAGTGAAAGGAATAATGGGAAAACTCTGCCCTCATGCTGAGGTGCAGAACTGCAGGGGCAAACACAGGCTGTAGAGTAGGAAGCTTGGGGATAGATGATGAGAGGCACCTGGACCCTCATCTTCTCTTCAGTAATCCCTCACAGTTGAGGATGATTGTCTTCCATGAGTGTCTTAATCTGTGTGTCCAGAGATGGCTGATGAGGCCTATTCAGAGTTCACAGACTTTGCTGCTGTTCAGACATGTGTTTCCATGCAGGGTCATTGGCACTGGATTTTTTATTTGGTCCATGACACGCTGTTTCTGCCACTCCCATTTGTCCCTCTCCTGTTGTTGTTGTGAGGTTTCGAAGTACTGAGATCCCTGCATCAGACTCTTCCTCCATTTGGGACGGTCCTGGATGATAGTCTCCCATGAGTTGAAATTGATGTTGCATTTTTTTAGTTTACCTTGACGTACTTTCTCTGCCCTCCTCTTGAGCATAAATATTGGCTGAGCTAAGAATAAAATTTGCTTCAGGAGTCTGGAGTCAGACATGTAGATGACACAGCTGGCCCAAAAAAGTTACTGCTAGATGATCATTGCCTCAATAGTCATGGTGTTTGCTTGCAGGAGGATGCTAATGATGTTGCATCTCTCTTCCCACTGGTTTTGGAGGATCTTTCACTGGTAGCATTGATGGTACCTCTCCAACAACTTTAGATGTCTCCTGTACATTGTTCATGACTCAGCTCTGTACAGCAAAGTGAAGATCACAATTGCTTGATAAACCATGAACTCGGCTTCAGATCTGATGCTGCAATCTTCAAACACCCATTTCTTCAGGTGTCCAAAGCCTGCACTTGCACATTTAAGGCAATGTTGGATTTCTTTGTTGATATTACCTTCTGCAAGAGATGGCTTCCAAGGTATGGGAAATACTTAATGATTTGAGTATAATACTTTAAGATTTCAGTTGGGATTCCATCTGCTCTAGATGCCTTGTTGTTCTTCATCTGCTTGATGGCTTTCCTCACCTTGTCATGGATGGGAGGGATTCTGAGATAATCTCTGACTGGGTGTTTCAGGATGGAGTTGAGAACACTCTTGTCAACAGCAGAGTCTTGATTGAGAAGGTCTTCCAAATGCTTCTTTCAACAGGCATTGATGGATCCCCTTTCCTTGACCAGGTCTCCTCCATCTTTAGGTCTCAAGAGGGTTGGTCCCTGAGTGCTTGAACTATAGATGGTTTTGGTGGCACTGAAGAAGCTGTGCAAATTGTGGATGTTAGCCATATGTTTAATCTCCTTAGCCTTGTCTTCCCACCATTTGTTCTTCATATTATGTGTCCACTTTGGACCTCCACCTTGGCTCGTTGGGCATTCAATTTCTTTTGCTTGGAGTTGGTGTCTTTTTATGAAGCACAAAAGGCCTTGAGCTTGTGATTGATCAACTCTTGGATCTCTTGGTCATTCTCATCAAACCAATTTGGATGTTTCCTTGAATAGAATCCAAATGTCTCTTTGCAGGTGCTGATCACAGTGGCCTTGAGGGCACTCCACATGCTGCTGACATTCTCCTATTGTTGTTGATTAGAATTCACCAATTTTTCATTGACGCACTGGTGGAAGAGGTCTCACTTGCTTGGGTCCTTGAGTCCTTTAATATTGATCTTCTATTGGCATTGCTTCTGATGCAGACATTGCTTGGGAGCCAATTTGAGTGACATAACCAAGCTGATATGTTGGTGATGAGTCCAGAAATCATCAGCTCCTATCATAGTTCAGATGATGTGGACATCTTTGTGATCCTGGGCATAGACAATGACAAAGTCAATCAGGTGCCAATACTTAGATCATGGGTGTTGCCATGATGTCTTGTGCATGGGTTTTTTTGGCATAACAGGGTGTTGGTGATGGGGAGTCCATGTTCTGTGCATTTAGTCAAGAGGAGGATGCCATTGGACTTGACCATTTCTACTTCTTCCTTGCTGATGGCTCCTGTTCAGAGCTTAGAGTCCCTTGTGACTCTGGTATTGAAATCTCTGAGAAGAATAAGTCTGTCTCCCTCCTGAATGTCAGAAAGGACTTGGTTCCAAGGTTGGCATAGAATAACCTCCTTGGTTTCATTGGTGGCATAAAGAGTCTGGGCATAACCGCTGATGACAACAGCATATTGGCTCCCCTCCAGTTTAAGATGGAGAGTCATGAGGCATTCATTAATTCTGAGAAGGAACTCACTGAGTTCATTCTTAATGAAAAAAACAACTCCGTGAAGTTGCCATTCTTCTTCCTGTTTGCCCTTCCAGAAGAAGGTATAGCAACCTCCATGTTCTTTGAGCTGCCCATCTCTCACTTGCTGGGTCTTGCTCAGTGCAGCTACATCAATGTTGTGTCACCTCAGTTCTTGTGCCTTGGTTGCAGTGCGGTGCTCTGAGCATTCATTATTAGGGTTGTCCACAAGGGTCCTGATGTTCCAGGTTCCAAAAATAATAGTTTGTTATCCAGTTAGGAAGAAATACAGAACATTAGACAGGCTATGTTTAGGGAACCTTTTCTAGCCCCCTCCCCATGTGGGGTGAACAAAGCAGATCCTGAAGAAGGCTGCTCATACACAGTTAGAGCTGCCAAATCACATTCCTGTTTTGTCTAAGTTTTAGAAGTACTTATTGGAACTGCTGCCTTCATGGCAGTTCATGACTAGCAGCTTCCAGACCCCACAATCCTACTCTTGTCACCATTAGCTTGTTACCAAAGGGCTTGCAAGATGCCTGTGCAGGGGCATCTGTGTGGCAGAGCTGAACTACCATCCAGTGCTTTCATAGTTGAATGACCTTCAGGGAAGGTTAACTGTAAAAATAAGCAGGGGTAACTCTGATGAATAAGTAGTTGCAGACCAAGCAGTGGCAGCACCACCAGGATGTGATGAGGACAGCAGATGGCACTGGCTTCCTTCCTGAAAAGCCAGATATATCCTTTGACAGTGCTATGACATGGTGAGTAAAGGTCACCACTATAATAAGCCTGCTCAGCTCCCAACTATGGGTCTACAAGTCTTCAGTGGTGAAGCAGGTGGAAGAAGATGTTACAATTTCAGCAGCTGCAAAAGCAGACAAAGGCTGAAGGAGAATGAGATCCCTGGTTGTCTTTTATCTCCTTGCCATTGGATCAAGGTCCCATTCTGTCAAGAGCCATTTGAAAGCAGATGTGCAGTAGTTTCTCCACAATAAAAGAAGACAAGCCTGAGCCCTCACACTTACTACTTGACTTACTAGTGCATAGACAGGGATGTATTAATAGAAATTAAGACATCTCACTCATTCCAGAGGTAAGAATCTGATCCTTGCTCCTGCTTCAAGTTGAACCAACTGTAAATATATACAAGATCATTTGGGCTGGGTATCTGATAATGCCTGGAGACATGGACAGAATTAGAATTTTGAAAAGGGGATTACAGATGGTGAGATTCATCATCACATATGAAACAACACATTTGTCTCCAGTGAAAAATAGACTAGAAGCTTTACTAATATGCCAGGGTCCAAGAGCTGTATTGAAGCAAAAACAAATATACCTTCGTTGAAAAGAGTTAAAAATAGTCAGCAGGGCTGTGAAATAGGAGCTTCATTACCAGAAGCAGCTAATAAATAATAGCATTGCAGAAGAACGATAGCTTGATTGGTGGAACATCAAGACCATTAAAAAGAGAGTATCATTAACACCTGTGAAATGAACAGTTTAGAAGGGATCAAGTAGATTATAATGAGCCATGAAGTCAATTATCTCCCTCAGCACTGCCCGACTAGAAATTCTGCTGCCAATGCCAGGCAGTTGGTTTTAAACTTTGGATGCAGCAGGAATCAAAGCAGGGTGCAAGTGCATCAGTGCATGCTCCTGAATCAGCCCCTGCCTGGAGGTGATACATAAATTAAATGGACATGAATGGATTTTCTTTGGTCTGTCATTATTCACTTCCATCAAGTAACTGCATAACTGTATCAATGTTTTTTAGGTTTGTTTCTTTTTGTAAAAGTAATTCTGTAACCTAACAGCATGAAGCTTCCTAACTTCACTTGTGTTTATTATCCAAGATGTTGTTTTATGTCTTTAAGTAGTTTCTGTATTCTGAAGTGCTGGCCAAGTCTCTTGTTATGTCAAACTGTGGGATGGTTTTTACCACTTAAAACTTGCCTTTTTATTTCTATCTGCCTTGTGTGAAACAAATGTGAGGAAGTCTTTTGTATAATGTTGTGTCAGAGGTGGCTGTTGGTACATCAGCAAATGCAAGCCTGCTACTTAATTAGCTTAGTTTGGATATGGCTTAAAAAATTATACAGCAAGAAATCAATTGTGTTATTGATTGCATGTGCTCAGAATAATTTTAACTTGTTTCTCCCTTATGTTTACTGACCCCTGCTGATTGTGCAGTATGGCTGACATGGAGCTGCTATGTAACATGGGAGTGTTTATCCAATAATTTTATGAATACTGTAGCTGAACCTGTTGATGAGATTTTCTAGCTATCTTGGATTTCTGGGATTTCCTATAAGGATAAACTGATTTAGCTTAATATGGAACTATTTGAAAAACATGAGGACAAGTAACAGAGTTAGGGTCAATTTTTAGGTTACCTTAAATGCCAGTTGCCAACCCTATCACCATGACTTCCAGCAGTTATCCAGTCAGCCCAATGCTGGACATGCCAAAGTCAGGTCCCCTCCAAAGCTGCCTCTCCCTACTGTGTGCTCAGAACTAGCCTGGGTGCTATAAGCCACAAAGATGTGAGGTCCACCAACCACAATAGCCCAACTGCTTTGTCCCCACTTCTGGTGCAGACCATTTTCTATCTCAGTTGTCTGTAATTGGAGTTAAATACAATGAAGAGGAACAAGGTTGTCAGCAGGCTGATTCTAGAATGAGCTCCACTTGAGGAATAAGAAACAGAGCATTTTTTGCTATTTGGCCCAGGCTGGGATCTTGGAGATCAAAAGGATGCAAAATGGTCAGAAAACCAGGAAAGCTGCTGTAGGGTAGGACACTGTATGAGTATCTCAGGCAACGGGAGACCTTCCAGACTTTCAGGGGATTGTAAACCTGAAATAACACATGCATGCATATGGAATATAACTTTAAGATGTTTATCCCACAAATGATTTTGGTTCTAAGTAAAATACTGGTTCCTTGCTGTTCTCCAATCACTGGATGCTCCTAGGCACAGCTCCTGGAGGGGACTGAATTATAAGTATTAAATCCAAGGCAGATGTTCTGAGATAATCATAATTAGTGCATGTGGAATGCCAGCTAATGCCCAGTTTGAGAGTCATGGGATCCTAATTTGAGATAGGTGCCATCTTGAGGCCTGAGTGTATTTCTTTCAGGTCTCAAAGACATTAGGAAGGGTTCCAGGTATGGTTAACTTTGTATCTATAACCTGAAAAAAACACTTGTTTGCCTCAAGATTATATGTTGCTAGAATGCACCAATGGTCAATGTTCTGCAAACCTGAAGTAAAGTGGGGTATGAAATGGAAAATAGTCTATGGAAAAAGCTTTGAGGTTTACCAGGAGATAGTGTTAAAAATCCCTTGATCTAGAAACATCTAAACAAATCTTTCATCTCTCTCATTATTTAGATAACATGTCTACAGCCCAAAATGAAGCGGAGCACCCTTAGACATGATATGTGGCTCTGCTTGGGCTAACATAAATATTCTTGAAGCAATACATCCAAGTCTGTACAATGCCAGATACAGGCTAACTGGAACCGATTCTCAGCAGTACTAATTTACATTTAAGAACTTGGCTATGTTGTTGACGGTGTAGTTCTGCAATCATTGCACTTATTTCTCTCCTCTTCTCACTTTGTTGTGCAGCTTAGCAGGCATGGAGTTGCTATGCAACTGATGAATGTTGATCTAGTACTGCAGGTGACGTAGTTTGCAATATATTCAGCAGATATCTAATGGCACTGACTTTCAGCGGGACTAATTACTGTGCAGGTTTGATGTAAAAAGGTCCCATTCCAGGGGAGGCCGTGATGCCTGTGGAACCCCTCCCCCAGCCCTCATCCACCTTACTTGCTTTGGGCAACCTCCTCTGCCTCTCATCTGCCATGCCTTGATGTATTAATCTTTTAAAAAAGGAGAGGCTTCCCCAAGACTCCCCAAGCCTGGGCTCATACTCATGAGCACAGGTGTCCATGCTCATTGTCTTAGGGGCTATTTGTACTGGCTCCATCCTCCCCACTACCCATGCCCATGCCTCGCAGATGTCACACATACTAATCAGATCATGACCACGCCTACAAACTATAGGCTCCTGGCTTTGTTCATCGTTACATTAGACTCTCTGGGCTATGGGCACCCTGCACGCCTCAGTCTCTGGCTGTGGTCCTCCTGGCCCCACTCATACGCCTCCTTTTAGTCCCTTCTACAAGCCATCAGCTGTTCCCAAGCCCTAAGGTTGCATGATAGCTCTTCCACCAGGCCTAAGGCTTATCTCCTGGCCCTAAGGCTGTTTCCCCACAGGCATCACAAGCATATTCATTGTGGGTCAGAGCCATTCTGTCAGGAGCTCCTTCCCTGTCAGCCACCAGGAAAAGACTGCCTACCTACCTCAGGCCCTGGGCTTATATATACTTCAAGCCTACCCACTACTGATCAAATGTCTTCCCTGGTTGCTGCCTCAGCTGTTTCTAGATCCTTCTGTCTTCTTAAAATGTCAAACGCACTAAATGTCCTGATAATGTGGTTATGCTACTTGTGATCCAAGTAGCAGTAAGCAGAAAGCTGTATGGCATAGCAAGTTTGTGACCTAAATGTAGTCCTAGGTCTGGATCTTGTTTCAGTTACATGGGTACATAAAGGCCATTATTGGCACTTAGTCACAGTTTGTGATCCTATTCCATATGGAGAATGGATGTGCAAGTATTCACATGGCTACTGAGCATGCACAGTAGGCTGCACTCTGTCCAGGCAGGTGCATGGCTCCATGTGCATGGATCTGAGTGTAAATTTCAATTTTGGCCTGGTAAAGAAGGGTGTGGGGGGCTTTTACATTTTAGCTTATGTCAAGTCCTTTTGAAAAGTTTCATGATATATTTCTTGCATAATACATTTAAGATATTATCCCCTCTTCCCTAGACACCCATTTTTGGTAACAAGCAACCTCTCCAAATAGGAAGAGACAAATCACATCTTAAAAAAAAATATGTTCACACTTCAGAAATATAATTCTGCTTTTTTCTGGAGAAAGGAAAGGCCTGAATATACTTTTGAGTAAACCATATTTAGCATCTTTTATTTTGTTCATTATACATCATACTTATTTTCTTGCTTTTTTGAATTTCTGACAAAAAACCCCAACCTTTATTACATTTTCAACTTCTGGTTCAAATCCTGGAAGGAAGTTTATTTAGTGAAGGGCTGGTAAATTTATGCTTCCCATGCATTTTTATTTTTGGCTTCTAATTGATTAAGTATAGCCATGTTTTCAAAACCAACTTTCTCCATGTAACAGTTATGGGAAAAACTGCATCCGGCTTCTCATCCTGAAACTTGTACAGAATAAACAGGCATGAAAATATTTGTTAAGTGACCAATAGAGATGGCCAAACAATAACAATTCCATGTCTCTAAACATTTGTTGTTCTGGGGCCCGTGACCAACATTACACTTAAGACATGATTGGCTGGTTAATCATGTCTTAAGTAGTGACATCTCACTTTCAAATTGGGCTTGTCAGCTACAAGAGGATTCATCAGGCTCCTAACTAGTCCTCTTACAGGTACCCCATGATTCAGAGAATCAACCATTGCCTATATAGCGACCTTGCTACATATTCATTCAATTAATGGTATGATAAAATGAAGAATAAACTACAACATTCTTAATAACTTTGTGGCCGATTCTTTTCATGGTTTTTAATTCAATGTGTGGCCAGCGGCCAGCCTCTGTATGCTCCATAGGCTGGAGTACCCCTTAGCAGAATAGAACTTTTAGCTGGAGGAACACATGAGGTGCTTTTGCAGTTGGCAGCTTTGATCACCTGACAGGTTTCCCATTCAGGTGAGAGCACCATGCTTACTACTTACCCATGCTGAGGGAGTCTGGTATTTGTTTTCATACTGACAACTGATATATCACAGATATTTTAACTTAAATAAATAAAATTGTATTTTTCAAGAAAACACATTTAAAATATTTTCCAACCAGCTCAAGTCACCATTACATTATTTTTTTGTTGTTGTTTCTTTTTTAGTCTCTGCCCCATTTTTTCTGTTCCTGTGACATTTCCAGGTAGACCTTGTGCAGGACTAAAGCTATAGACACCATTTATTAAGAAAGAATTTTAATACAATTTATTTATCATGTTACAAATCAGCTTCTTCTAGGACCCTGTCTAGCTCTACAATATTTCCTTCTCAGGAGCAAGTCTGGTTCCAGAACAGAGTTCTTGCTCTGAAGAAAATCTCCTTTTCTTGCAACAACCATAACACAACACATCTTTTCACCCTGTCATCAGCTTTCTTTTCTTCCCCATAGTAGCTGGGCCTGGTAATCTGAAGAACTCCGGTTGTTTTTTCCCTCCAACCTCTTTACCCTTTCCTACTTGGTCTCTGAGTTCTAACCATACAGTAGAGAGTGTTTTCTTTAAGTGGTCCCAGATTATAGAATTCCTGCAAAATCTGATTTAGGAATACTTAATAGCAATAGTTAAGGATTGAGGATTAGATTTTAATAGGTATGAAGGGTCAATGAAATGGGGATGAATAGAAGGATGACAGAGCTTGTAAGAACATCAGCTCCCTGTCAAAGGTGTGATTATTTGAAAGGTCAAAGGGGTCACTTAGTACTGATTGAAAAGAGGGAGAAGTGAAAGTTAAAAGAGCAAATTAAGTCCCATAGGGCATCTATGCATCTGCTCCAGGGTGGAGTGTGTGGGGTGCTTTAATTGGAGTAAGTCCAAGAGCTGTTCTAATTAAAGTACCACGTGTACTCAGCATCTTGCACTTCAAAATGGCAGCGGGAAAAGTGGCCCACCACCATTTTGAAGCATGGGGATGTTGAATACACATGAAATGGAGGTTGCTGGAGTACGTTAATTAGCACTCACCAGCAGACTCGATTAATTGAGTCTGCTCCAATGTGTGCTTATTAGCACGCATCAGAGGAAACATCTGACATATGTATAGGTGTCCATAGACTTCAGTAGAACTGCATGAATTATGTCTTCCTTCTGGTGAACTCATCAAGTAATGGAAACACTTTCCTAAAACTGGAGGTCCCAGAAAGTAACTGTAGGAGTCACTTTTCTGTGCCATATTTCTGGAGTCTCTCAGTTTCTCATTTCTTCCAATAACAAAACAAAGCAAAAGTCTTTACCTCCTAACCCAGTCTATCACTAATATTTATTCATGATAAAAATTCCTTTGCATAATTCCTTCACTCTGGCTGCTTAGTTCATGGTCTATTCTTTAATTTATAATTTATGCACAACTATGTGGAAATGGGAGAAAGATGGGTTACAAATGTCTTCCTTTGAATTAACTATGGGAGATGGAGACCTCTTAACCTATTAGAAACTGTTCTCTTTGACAATCTTCTTGTTTTTAGACCTGAATGTACACAGGAGAGCCTTTCTATAACTGAAATGGGCTTGGTGTTATATACTGCCAAGTTTCCAAAGCCTTAAATATATTCGGATACAATATAGCTTGCCTTCTCCAGCTCTCATAATTTTTTTCAATATATTTAAAGAGACGTGGCAATTCATAAATCATTATGGTATTGTAGAATACTACATCCTTACTGTGGAAAGGCTTACCATAGCCCATAAAGAGGCCAGAAAAAATGCTGTCCAGAAAAGACAACAGACAAGACAGGATGACAGAGCAGGGACAGGGAGCTGCAGTCTGGAATTATGTAGAAAACTAGATTATACCTTTGTAACTCTGCCCACTTTCCTATATACTCTTTCCTGAAAGAAATAGATTTATCCAGCTTTATATGGAAATAGCATCTCTCACCCTTAGTAATATATATATAAAATATTTTTTGAAATGTCAGCCCTCTTGGAAAGAAAAAATGACTATAGAGTTTCTGTATCCAGAATGGTATGAACCAACTTTGCTATCTTCTGCTCACCGTTTAACTTTGCATCCAGTCTTTCCCTCCAGAATCCTGTTAACATGGGTGTGCAAAATACAGTCTGCAGGTCAGATCTGGCCTCTTAAGGGATTTTGTCAGGCCCGTGGCAGGTACCTCACCCCGCATGGCCTAGGCATTATCCCACCATGGTGCGTCCTGCTGCCTCCTGACATGCAGCTGGGGTGGGGGGGGGGTGGGGTGTTTCCTTGCTGGACTGCCTCTCTTTCCCACTTCACTGAATTTAGTAGCAGGGCAAAAGAGTAGACAAGCAAAGAGGAGAACAACTGGCACAGGCAGTGATCATCAGCCTCTGCTTTCACACAGCTCCAGAGTCCAGGGACTGAACAACCTGCCATTCACTACCTCTTTTCCTCTGCCTCTGGACCAGCCCCTTTGGGGCTCCAGCTAGGGAGCATACTGATCAGCTGGTGACTTTAGAGAGCTCAAGGCAGATGCAGAGCTCCCAGCAACAGCTGTGTTGACATGCTGATGAGCTCTGATCTCATTGCACATGTGGCACATATCTACACCCACTTGGATATGACCCTCTTTATATTCTTTTCAGTGCCTTATGCCTGCAATGTCTCAAGTCTTTCCTCAAAATGAATTCTGTGACCCTAACTCATTATGTAGGTTTTAGAATGGCCACCAGATGAGGGAAAAATTTAAACACAAGCACTGTTTGTCATATAATACTATCTTTTCCATTTAAAATTCCAGATTTGCATGCCTAGCATGTGTAGTCATTTTTATAAAAATTACTTTTGATGAATGAGTAGTACCAAAATACTGCTTATTTGTAACTACACTATGAAAGCATTGAGCATGCATTATAACTGTATTGCTCTGTTCCATATGCTACAGTTATTTGAGCTAAGGTTAGTTTTGTGTTCCTCTTACTTGGTCTGCTAAATGGAAGAGGCAAGAAGTACCATTATTTGCAAATGTCCCATTGCTACCAGATTTTTAACCAAGATCTTCATGGATTAAAACTCTCTGCAACAATAAGATGTCAAATCATTTGCAGCAAAGATCCAGACTTTGGTCCTTAGTCTCCTTGTTCTATCCTTTTGTGGAAAATGTTTAGTACTTTGCCAAGAGAACGGTGAAGATAGGGATTGCAATCCACAGCTATCAATCCCTACTGCTTAATCCAGTATTTGAATAATGCTCTTCATCAGTTTTTTTCTCCTCTCCTGCAAAGTGATGCTGGCAAACTTGTCATGAAAAATTAAGAGGTCAGTCAAAATAAATTTTAGGGCAAGATTTACATGTCTACTTTTAACTACAGTACTCAATTTGCTGATATGCTTTTCTATCACCAAGATCCTAGAAAGATCTTCATACTGTAGGCATCCCACAGGTGCCACTACAAAGTTTCTGCCTTTAGAAGCTTCCAAGTGCTGGTACCCTCTATCCTCTCCTCTGTTTCAGTATCCTCTGCCATATCTTGATGTAAACTCAGTAGGGGAGGCTGCCTGGAGGTTAAGACACACTTAAAGGCACACCATGTCTGGGCTGGTGCTCTCTGGTGCCATCCCACTTTTAGTCTAGCTGAGCCATTTAGCTTGGGGCCCACTATTCATGGCTCCTGGCTCCTGGCTTCTGCTTTGGTCATGCTTTATGCCTCCCGGATTATAAAGATTGGAACACTCATCACATTGCACACTAGTAGTTGCAAATCATACCCCAGTCTGTATGCTCATCCCCAGTCTTGACTGAATTTCAATTTTGGGATATCCATAGTCACACCCTTTCCGTGGTCCCCACCACCTCTTTAGCTACAATCCAGTCCTCCAGGGAACAAAAAATGAAAAATCACCCAAAATGTCAATGCCCATTCCTGGGTACAGCAATGTCCTGCAGGGATTTATCTCATCCCTGTGTGGCATGCTCCATGTAGAAAGAAAGCAAAACAGAAAAGCGCACAGAGTACTTAGGTAGACAAGGTTCTTTAGGTAAATCTGATATTTTTTATTAGACCAACTCAAATTGTTGGAAAAAAAAAATCTTCTTTGCAAGCTTTCAGGTAAAAATACCCATTGTCACTTTCTGTACCAGTCCACAGCCTTTCTTTGCTCAGGTTTCCTTCTAAGTTTCCCCTGCTGCAGTCTGTGCTTCTGTCCTTGTGCCTTCCAGGGCAGATCACAAGCTCCCCCAGCCAGACTGTTCCTCTTCGGCCTAAGATTTGGCTTATATAGAAGAATCTGGGTCACCTGACCCTTCACTTCCATCTCCAGGCTTATCTGCAATTGGACTCCACAGCCATCTGTTTCACATCCTCAGCCTGTGCTCAAACTGAGGCAGCACCCAGAGACCCACCAATGCAGACCACATCGTAAAATAAAGGGAAGGAGCATGTGTGTGTACAGGGAGAGAGATGGAGATGAGAATGAGAAAAAGCCAGGGCGGGGCTGAGTTGGGGGAGGGAAGGTAGAAGTAAGAGCAAACCCTAAACCACTCAGCCTACGTAGTAGTAGGGTAGGGCCCTGTGACATGAATACATTCATGAAACACTATCACTTGCCTGAAATCTTTCCTTTTCCCATTTTGGAACTTCCAATATATTTGTGTCTTCAATGGGTTGACAAACCTGAACCTGATGCTGGTTATTTTCAGCACTGTCACCCAAATGTTCCTGTAGGCCACAACATTTTGCTTATGAAATATGTATTCTGTCACCAATTTAAACATATAACCGAGTTTTCTAGTTTCAGGTCTTGGTTGCCTAATCCACTGCAAGAGAAGATACAAAACATCTTGATGGTAACGGCCCTAAGAAAAAATAATCTCTCGGCACAATCCCACAGGATCTTTCCTGTGCTTTCCATAGGAGTACATAAACATGCTTCCGTCTGTGGAGCAGGGGCAGGGGAATAGTATGCATGCATATTTGTTTACTTTCTCAAGGGCAAACCATCAATATATGTTCTCCAACAATATTCCCAGGGACATTTGGAAACCCCAGTCTCTGAAAGTCAGATACTATTTCAGGTGCAGTCTTTACACCCAAAACTTTTGGAACTGCATCACAAAACTCCATTACCAATGACCCAACACTTTGCTTGCCAAAACCAAAGTGGTTAGCCACAACCCTGTATATACTTTCGTACTTTGTGGGCAAAGATGACCTCATCCAGTGGGGGAATGGGAGGGGAGGGAAGGAGAGAGAAAAGAAGTGGGAAAGAAAAAGGGAAGAAGAAAAGAGAAAAGGAGAAAGAAGGAAAAGGAGAAAAAAGGGAAAGGGAAGAGGATCAAGGGGGGTGGAGGCTATGAGTACATCTTTGCTTCGAATCTTTGCTTCGAACAGTCTGCTGCAGCAGGGACAGGAGAGCAACGAGGACTGGACACAGAAGGTTTTCATTTTCTGTGTGTTTCTTCATCGCTTCTGCTGTGCATTGCTGTTCAAAGGCCAATGCTCCATTCTGGATTTGGTAGCTCCAGGATAGACAGTCGTGAGTGACTTGCTCCCACAACTCACAGAAACGTGGTGGGACTCGTCGCATGACTGGGCGGTGAATGTCGAGGGCTATAGGCTATACAGGAGGGACAGGATAGGAAGGAAAGGGGGGGGAG
>JAGPOW010003316.1:154638324-154665200 GCA_030014935.1 Caiman crocodilus | reverse complement strand
CATCTGACCCCGGTGCTCTTTCCTGCCAAGGCAGGGGGTTGGACTAGATGATCTGCCCAGGTCCCTTCCAACTCTAGATACTATGATACTATGATACTAACTTTAGGTCAATGCCAAAACTCTTTAGGGACACCTTTATGGTGTCCTTGTACCGCTGCTTTGGTGCACTGCAAAAGCATATTCCATTTAACAATTCACCGTAGAAGACTTCCTTTTGCAGGCAAGTGCCTGACAATTGCTTGACACTGACGCTGATACAAGCCTGTAGTAAACAGAGTTAACCAGTTCTCAACCAGTTGCAAACCTCTTCTGCAGTAGTGTGGGCTCTCTTATTGGTACTGGAAGAGTGGGACAAACTTCTAATACAATTCTTTGTTGACCTGCTTCCTCAAGAAGGAGTTCTGCAGTCACTACTAGCCATCTTAGGTATGCAAGATGTCATCCTGCCATACTATTTTATTTGTCCTACTCCAGAAATGCAAAATACACATAGGAATTCTGTGAAAATAGTAATTGTCATCATGTCCACTCAAGGTCCATGGAATGCCCTTATCCTTTGAGCGCTCTGTCCTTCTGTGTCCCAGATAAGCCTGGAAGTGCATTAAGTACCTCCCGGACATCTGCTGGAGACAATACTCAGGGCCCAAGAGGTGACAATCCCAACAAGAAGCAAAGGGGGCAAGAGTGCCTGAAAGCCTCCCTGGCTCGCCAAGGAAGTCCAGGAATGCCTGGTTGCCAAAAAGCCAGTGTACACTTGGTGGAAATGGGGGACTATCTCCACTGCTTGGGCCTGTAGGGAGGCTGTTAGGAAAGCTAAAAAAGACATAGAGCTAGGACTAGCATCCAAGATCAAGGATAATAAAAAGTCCTTTTTCAAATATATAGGGAGTATGAAGAAGGCACTGGGAAATGTGGGGCCCTTGCAAGATATGCTGGGCAATCTGGTAGTCGTGCCAGAAGAGAAGGCAGACATCTTTAACAAATTATTCACCTCCATTTTCTTGTGCAGGGACCGGGACTCCCCCACCATAATTCAAGATGGACTTGAGGGGAATGCCCCAAGACCTAAGGTTGAGGAGGACCAGGTTAGAGTGTTTCTGGAGGGGTTGGACGTGTTCAAGTCAGCAGGTCCTGATGCTCTCCACCCCAGGGTGTTAAAGGAGCTAGCAGGGGTTATTGCAGGGCCCTTGGCATGGCTTTATGAGTGCTCATGATGCTTGGGCCAGGTGCCAGATGATTGGAAGATAGCCAGTGTGGTCCCCTTCTTTAAGAAAGGGAGGAGGGAGGACCAGGGCAACTATAGGTCCAATCTTACCTCAATCCTGGGGAAACTCTTTGAGACTATCATCAAGGAGCACATCTGTGATGGGCTGGCATCAAGGGTGAGGCTGAGGGGCAACCAGCATGCTTTCATTAGGGGCAGGCCATGTCAGACCAACCTGATTGCCTTTTATGATCAAGTCATAAAAGCATTGGATTCAGGTGTTGCCATGGATGTAGTCTTTCTGAATTTCAGCAAGGACTTTGACACTGTCTCTCACCCCATCCTCATTAAAAAACTAGACAACTGTGGCATTAATGCCTACAAGGTCAGATGGATTGCAAGGTCAGTTGGATGGCTGAAAGGTCGTACTCAGAGGGAGGTGGTGGATGGGTCATATTTGACCTGTAGGGAAGTGGGCAGCAGAATCCCCCAGGGCTCGGTCCTTGGGCCCACACTGTTCAATTTCTTTATCAGCTATTTGGACGATGGGGTGAAAAGCAACCTGTTCAAATTTGCTGATGATACCAAAATTTGGGGCGAGGGGGGCATGCTACTAGGGAGGGAAAGACTGCAGAAAGACCTGGATAGGTTGCAAGGGTGGGCTAACAAAAACAGGATGAGTTTTAATATGGACAAGTGCAGGGTGCTGCACTTGGGCAGTAGTAACCAGTAACACACTTATAAGACGGGAAACTCCCTTCTTGAGAGCATGGAGGCAGAAAGGGATCTTGCAGTCATCATTGACTCCAAGAGGAACATGGGCCGACAATGCAAGGTCACTGTTGGCAGGGCTAACTGAACCCTATCATGCATCCACAGGTGCATCTCAAGTAAGGCCAAGGAGGTGATCCTCCCCCTCTATGTGACACTGGTCAGGCCGCAGCTGGAATACTGTGTCCAGTTCTGGGTGCCCCACTTCAAGAGGGATGTGGACAAAATTGAGAGGGTCCAGTGGAGAGCCACCTACATGGTTCAGGGACAGCAGGGCAGACCCTACAATGAGAGGCTACAGGACCTGAACCTGTTCAGCCTTCACAAGAGAAGGCTGAGGGGGGACCTTGTTACCATCTATAAACTCACTAGGGGAGACCTTGTTTCCCCCAGCGCCCCCCGGGATAGCAAGGAATAACGTCCATGAATTGTTGGAGAGTAGGTTCAGATTAGAAATCCGTAGGAACTACTTCACAGTTAGGGTGGCTAGGATCTGGAATCAACTTCCAAGGGAAGTGGTGCTGGCTCCTACTCCAGGGGTCTTTAAGAAGCAGCTCAATGCCTACATGGCTGGGGTCACTTGAGCCCAGTTTCTTTCCTGCCCAGGCAGGGGGTCAGACTTGAAGATCTACAAGGTCCCTTTCAATTCTACTTTTATGATTCTATGAAGTATCTTTCACAATACTTACTTTACAGCATGCAGATGAAATAAGCAATTGAGATAAGCTAAAGGATTTGTGGCTGGAGAATTGGTACAAATAAAGAGAAGTGAGGAACTTGCAGAAGAAGCCCACATGAACATAATGATGGGCCATTATTACTTTTGTCTTGAGGCTTTGAAGGAAAGGCACGTTTTCTCACAATATACCATGACAATTTCTAAAAAGGCTCCACTCAGCTGACTGTTAGGAAATCTTAGCTATGTTTCTGCAAAGTCATGGCTCCAGATACATGTACCAGGATCAGCAGTGTGGATGGCAACGCAGCAGGAGCATGTATACAGCAATGTTAAGCTGATGGTAAGATGCACATTTTCCTGGCTTAGATTCATATAGGTGTGTGTAACAGGGGGCCTCCTCGGGGCCGATTTCCATGGCCCACCCACCTGTTTCTGGGCCAACCGCCTGCCTTCTCCCCTGCCATGCCTTGGTGTTAATTGATTCATTAGTAGATGTCACGTAAGCGGGAGGGTACCCATTTTAGTGCCCCGATGCCAGGGGGCGCTCTCTGCAGCTCCTATCCTGTCCAGTACCACACGAGCCTCACAGATGGCATCTAGGTATTCATCTCCTCACTGGCCCTCATGCTGGGCCCCAGAATCTTCCAAACAGGACCCCTCCATGATCCCTCCAATCAGGAGGCCTCTCCGCCTTCATCCGGGCTGCCTATCCCCCAAAGCCATTTTCCCCTCTCAGGCGTGGTACCCCCAGGACCTTTGGCTACTAGCCCTGGCCCACCACCAGGCCAGTCGGGACCTCAGGCCCCTGGCTCTTGGGTGTCCCTCGTGGTGGGCCCCTGGCCCTTTTGATCATCCTGGTCCTGGCCCCAGCATGGGTCAGTCGAGGATACTCTCTCATTCGGGCTGGGTTTCTAGCCGCTCATTCTCTCTCACAGGATCTGCTCTCTGGGCCCCTCAGAGAAACAGGGTTACCCACCCAGTGGTGGGGGCAAGGGGTTAAGGTGCCCTGACCTGCCTTTCACTGGGGTGATAACTGGCCTGGCACTTCCTGGGAGCTCCTGCACCACTGAGAGCCCCACCAGACCACCCACTCCTGGCAGGGTGCAGTTTTAGGTCAGGACCAGGACCAGGACCAGGACCAGGACCAGGACCAGGACCCTCCTTACCATCCCCTTTAGCTCCTTCTTTACCTCCAGATTGTTCTCAGCAGCCCTCCAACCAGACAATGTTGCTGCCTGCCTCCAGCAGCCAAATTTCACTGTTTATATAGGCAGCCCTTACCTCCAAAAGGCTGCCCTCATCAGGCACCTGGTGGCTGCCAGCTCCAGGCCCTTAAAGTGGCAGGCACACACAGTGCCCTGCCACAGTGTGCATTGCACATTGCTGTGTTGGCATGTTTAGCAAAGTCTCTAGAAGACTGAAAATGTTACATAGAAAATAAAGTAAGTAATTTCTATAGAAGAAATGGAAGTTATTTATGTCTCAGAGATGGTCAGAGACCTGTTAGTCATTCACTTTTTGCCATTATGTTACATAAAAGGATAGATACAATTGTTTTTGAAAACACTGCGTGACTTTGCGACCATCTTCCTCTATGTTCAGAATACAGTGCTTTCATCTTCAACAACAGTACTAGAACTGATATTCATAATATTCAGGAATATTCAGGAAACATATGATGAATTTAAATTAAAGGCATTTATCATCATATCACAAACACTTTCTGTGACTACTCAAATGGAATACTCATGTTAATGAGTTCCAGGCTCTGCTGCCAGGGTTATTACTTTAAAAAAAATGCCTGTTTCATTTAAAATGCATAAACAATGCTGGCAGCAGAAGCCAGAACCATGGCGACTCTCTCATAGGGGATCCCATAACCATTGTGCTATGGAAGTATGCTCCCTCTTGAATGCTCTCCCTCTCTGGCTCCATGACTTGCAGCAAGAGGGTGCCCAGTGGTCCCAGCTGCAACAAAAATGGTGGAAAGTAGTCTAACTTAGATGTAGCTGGAGCTTAGTTGCTTCTAGCAACAATTTGAATCACAATGGGGAGTAAACACCACGGTGTGCCTAGATGCACTATCTGAATAGTTTCTGAATATGCAAAGAAGTCCTAGTGAAGGAGTTTGGGGGATTTTTCAGTCCAAAATGGAAGTACCTAATGAATCTGGGAGTCTAATGAGTTTTGTGGATTCAGGATTAATTTAAATTGCTCTAAATTCTGTCTAATGACCATCTGAATGCTTAAGAACTGATTTGAATCTGACTGTGTCACAACTCATATTGTATGAGTTAGTCCCTCCAGCTATCCAATTTACACAGTGCAAAAGGACAAATATTTACAGCACATCTTGCACAAAACCTGTAGGTCAAGAACAATGTATTCAGAATAAGAGCAGCAGGGGAACGGTCTTACCACCTGTACCTGTTTTGTGTATGTTCATCCTCCAGCTAAGTAGAAGCTAAGCTAGAGTCCTTGACAGAATAGCTACAAAAATGAGCACTGTTCAATTTCTACTTGCTGCAGGACAGAAGAGAAATTCAAAACAGGTAAATCAGCATACGTTTTTCCATAGGATCCAGGCAGACAATGTTCTTTGGGTGAATCGGATATCTTAGACCAACTTAAATAGTTGGAAAACAATTTTTAAGAAAGCTTTTGGGTTCAAAAACCCTTTGTCAGGCTAAGGAAGTTTCAGCAGTTGGTGTGTGCTCTTCCTGGATGGAATGAAAAGTAAAGAAGGCAGAGGCTGGGCTGGTATGCATACAAGATAGGCAGTCAGTGAAGATGTAGATTGAGGAGTCAATGGGTGAGAGACAGGCTGGGGGCGGGGGGAGAGGAGGGGGATGAATAGTGGAGAAATATCTGAGGAGTCAGAAATAGGATTTAGAAATTTGAAGAGGGGGATGCAAGAGGTACCACTGGTGCTGCAGAAGAGGTTGCAGCCCCTTTCTCTCTCCTCCCTTGGGCAGACTGTGCCATGGCAGCAGTGACCCTAGTAGAGTCAACAAAGCAGGCAAGACTTCCAAACCCTTCTCCCAGAAACCCCTCTCCTCCAGTGAAAGGAACCTTTTTTCCCCTCCCCTTCCCTCTCCCCAGCAGGGTTTGCCCCTGAGTCCAGGAATGGGAGACCCAACTTCTGCTGCTGCCATCCCTCATGGGAGGAGCACCATGGCTGTTTCTGCCTTGTTCCAGCTGAGAGCTTTAATAAGCAACAGCTTGAAGTACTGGGCTTGGCCAGGACAGTGGCAGTAGTGGTGGTTCCTTTCTCCTGGACCATGGGGAACATGCAGGGAGAAAGAGTTCCTGGAAGCACAGGAACAGCAACACTTGGATGCTGTTGCTACTGCCCCCAATTGACCTGGGCCAATGGAAACTCTAAGATCACTCCTTCTCTACCCCAGCAGAGGGCTATAGGGAATGGCTTCACAGGATGCTGTGCTTGGCAACAGTGGCAAGATTGAACCCCTGCTCCCTTCCCTGCTCCCCACCCTCAGGCTGAGGCTATATCAGGGTGTGTCTGTAGCCTGAGGCTGCACCTTGGTTTAAAAGGGGAGAATGATACTTTCATCAGCCAGTCTGATTGCAGAGAACTGGGTCAGTCAAATTAGCCAGGGACCAGGGGTAGGGGCAACTCACATGCTTGGCCCTGCCAGGCCTGCTTGATCAGAGTCCATGACAGTTGTTAACTCAACAGCCTGGAGAGTTACCATCAATGATGCCTCTGGAAATGGGAAGATTACTGCCCAAACACCAGCACCTTTGATGAAGCAAATGTTACCAGCCTTTAATTTATGATGTTCAAGTATCAACTTCACTGGATCAGATCTTGTGTGCAGATGCCAGTCTCAACTCTGAAAACAAGTGCTCTACTCCCAGATTAGTTGCAGCCTGAGATTTCATAGTGGCTAAAGGAAATGCTACAAGGACACACTGAAGGTAAACCTCAATCAAGAAAACAGAGGCTGACATTAAGCTGGAAGGAGCTGGCTGCTATCCAATGGCATAAGTGGGCAGATGAGAATAGGATGGGGTTCAGTATAGATAAATGGAGTTCAACATAGATAAGTGCACCTTGGGAGAAGGAATCCACAGCATACATACAGGCTGAGGAGTTCCCCTCCTGAAAGCACAGAGATGGAAAGGACTCTTGGAGTCGCTTTTGACTCCAAGATGAACATGAGCCGCCAATGCCAGACTGCAGCCAGCAAGGCCAGCCATACCTTGTCATACATCCAAAGATGCATCTCAGGTCGGTCCGTAGAGGTGATACTCCCCCTCTGTGCGACTTTGGTCAGCCCGCAGTTGGAGTACTGTGTCCAGTACTGGGTGCTGAACTTCAAAAAGGATGTGGCCGGCCTGGAGAGGCTTCAGAGGAGGGCCACCCGCTTGGTGAGAGAGCAGAGAACAGGCCCTACGAGGGGAGACTGAGGGACCTGAACCTGTTCAGCCTCAGCAAGAGTAGGCTGAGGGGAGACCTAGTGGCTGCCTACAAGCTGATCAGGAGAGATCAACAGCAAATAGGTTGAGCCCTTTTCTCCCCAGAACCACCTGGGGTGATGAGGAACAATGGTCATAAGCTAATGGAGAATAGGTTTAAGTTAGAGATCAGAAGGCAATATTTTACAGTTAGGGTGGCCAAATCTGGAACCAACTTCCCAGGGGAGTGGTCCTCCCTCTACCTTGGGCAAATTCAAGAGGAGGTTGGACCTGTCTGGGGTCTTGTGAACCCAGCATTCATTCCTGCCTGGGGCAGGGCGTCAAGCTAGATGATCTGTTCAGGTCCCTCCTGACCCTAGCTACTATGACACTATGAACTATCACAACCTCAACCAAGCATCACCCCATTTTTAGGTCAAGCATCTTGCCTTTGAAGAAGAGAAGAGAGAGTGGAGGAAGGAAAAGAGTGGAATCACAGCCTACAACATATGGAAAGACTACAATTTCTGTGGATGAATCTGTGGCTCAAGGATTAGAGTCTTAAGTCATCTCAAGATTCATCAGTGGCCCATGGTAAAAATCATACTTGAATTGAGAGAATTACTGCGATTCCCTGCCCCTCCCTTGGGTGTTCTGCACAATCCTGGGTGATGCACCCTATGCAGCCACTCCCCACAGCCCTTGGCAGAAGCAGGGCAGGAGCTGTCCTGGGTCAGCTAGGGACAGCAGCAGCAGAGGGTGGGTCCTTCCTTCCTCACCTGCTTCCTTCTTGGTCCCCTGCAGGTGTCCCACTCCAGCCTGGAGCACCATTTGTGCCTTCAATACCACAGGGGACCTAGGCATGGGGAAATTAAGTTGGTGTCATGTGACCTTCACTATGGAAGAGGGGTGAAACTATGCCACTGCACCCATCTCTACATCCAGCCTTGAGTTTCCCCCTTTTACGCCATTGGTCAACATTCCAACTAAGGAAGAATAGGAGGGGTTCTTTCCTTATTGATTGCTCACGTAGGGACCAAAGCATTGACCTGGCTGCTGCTCTGAATTATGTTAAATAGACTGGAAAACAAAGAAGCATCCTGAATATGATCCTAGAAGACAGGGCTTCTTGTGAGCAGTGTGCTGCCTGGAAGGGCAGGCTGGAAACTGTGAGCAAAGAAATGGCTTCTGCTGTTTAACCTTTCTGTATTGAGGGAAATGGGACTTTGTGTTTTCAAGGCTTCAAACACATTCTTTGTAAAAACACAGAATAATTCCCAAGAAATTCCAGACTTGTGCACTCAGTTTTTCTTCCTAACAGAAACAGTTCTTCAAGACCCCAAATATTGGCTAAATGCTGAGGCCAGGGGACATATTAAAAGTGAATTATAACTGTCAGAGTATTTTCCATATAAACAGAAATTGATGTTTGATTAAAAATGATGTGTGATGAATTATTATACTGATTCAATGTCTAAAGTGCATTATGAACCATGCTTTTCCCAAATATTTTTTTCAAAATTTCTCTAGAAATAAAAACCCTTTCTTTCCTAACTACTGGTTGCCAGGCTTCATCTTTCTTGGTTTGTTTTGTTTCCTGGAAGTTCATTGACACAAGGCAGAGGGAATAATGGAACCGATATCAAATTTAAGTCTCTGGCATACAAACATTTGCTTTTCTAAGATTATGATTGACTATGTTTCTTGGAGGTAGGATATTTATTTTTCTCTGTGTTTCTTTTCAAATGAAGCCTTTTTATCCCTATAGTTGCTTCATTGAACATATATCAAAGCAGTGCTAGTGCACTTATTAATAAGACCAGCAGTTCTGGTCATAAACTGGTCATAAACATTAATACTGCTAGCAATAATTAAGCTGAATAAAATTTGGAGCTATACTGAAATATAGATAATTAATTTGTATAAACAATACATACCTCTGAGAAAGAAATCAGTCCTGTCACATATTATATCTTGAATCCAGGAAAAACTACTGTGACTACTTCTGATTTCAGTTTTTAACTAAAGTGACATGAGTATAATAAATCTAGTGTAAGAGACTGTGACAGAGGTTATAGAATCATAAAATATTCACAGACCATTGCATTAATGCTATCTATATCCTTATGAGCTGGTTAATCATGGTTTGATGACACAGAACATGAGACATAAATGCTTCATGAAGAATGAAAGATTCTGGATGTAATTGATGAAATCTCCCATGCTGAATCAATTGAGGTAATAAGAATTCCAAAGTTTCACTTCACTGGAGATGAAACATAGACAAGTTGGACATTTAAAAAATAACCAGGAATACAAAGCATAGAAACAATGAAATGACATCCCTGATCTGGAGAATGGATGGAGAAAGATTTTAAGCCAAAAAAGGAATTGTTGTAACTGATCTACCTGACATGTAGAAGTTGTTAGTTGATCTTTGCCTGGACAGTGACAGGGAAAAGTGTATCCTGTTGGTCTTATGAGACCTCTCAATGGCCTTTGATATAGTTGACCATCAGGTGTTGATAATGTATTTATATGACTTGGGGGACATTCATAGGACAACTTTACTAACAGGGAGAACCGAGAAGGTGATGATGGGCAAGTACATACTTGTTTTCCAGTTCTGACTTTTCCTGTAAGGTCCTGCATAGCTCCATCCTCTTGTTCAATATGCATCTGAGGCCACTTGGTGAGATTGTATAGAACTCTGGAGTGAAGGACCATTGGCATTTTGATGATACCTAGCCTCATCTCTTTTTATCATCTGCCCAGGCACTGCAATCTCAGTTTTTACCCAGTACCTGACTGCAGTTGGAGATTTGATGCAAGTGAACCAGTTGACACTGAATCCAGACAGGATAGCTGTTGATTGTTGGCAGACCTCATGACTTAATGGAGACAGGAACACCTATCCTCAGTGAGGTTAAGACTCCCCTTGTCACTCAGGTCCACAGCCTTGGGGTGCTTCCAGATCTTTCACTGCATCTTGATTCTTAGGTGGTGATGCTGATGAGTAGTGCTGTTTCCCAATTCCATCTGGTGAGAAAGCTGTCTGTTTTAGGGCCCCTCTATACATGCAGGTAAGATACAATTGTACCTAATGTGTGATCGACACAATTGTGCTTTCTACCATGCAACACATGCATGGAAGGAGGTTTGATTGCGGGATCATGAGTTAGATCCCATCACACCTTATTGCCAGTGCAAGGGGAGCACATCTTGGGCTCCCCCTACGCCAGCAAGTAACAAGCTCCCACAGCTGGGAGTCCCCTTAGCTGAAAGGCTTCCAGCCATGGGGGCATCCCATGTAGCCCCATGGCTCAAGAATACAGCTGCCATGATCTGCCAGCCTCAGGGGTGCATGAAACCCAGAGCTGGAAGATCACAGCTGTCATGGTCTCCCAACCTCAGATGTGTGAAACCCCCAGGGCTGAGAGATGGCAGCTGTTGTGGTCTCCCAGCCTCAGGTGTGTGGGTAACCCCCAATGCTGGAAGACTGTGCTGCTGGAATGAACCCAGAGTCAGTAGCTCTTGAAGCTGAGTTGTGAGACTTCCACCCTGGTAGGGCATGGTGCACCCCTGTGGCTCAGAGCCCCATTAACTGACAGGGACCCCAGCCACAGGGGAAACCCTGTTACACATGCAAATTAAAACTCAATAGCAACCAGCTATAAAGTTAGTACACATTTTTGAGGTCTAACTTTATAGATGATTGGAGCTTTTATGGCATGGTAGATACTCTGCATGTGTAGCTGGTATTAAGGTCATTGTAAAATTAATCAGTTAATAGCATAATACCTATAATAGGTAGAGGGGGGCTGGATCTGGCTAGGCTAGATGCAATTGGTGCAGAAGGGGTGGCCCACCTTCTGACAGGGGTGGGTCACCAAAAGCATATTATTTCAGTACTCCAGAGTCTGTCTGCCCTGTCATCTAATACCCTCCCAGGAGCAATTCAAGGCTCTGGTTTTAACCTGGAAACAGCCTGAACCTTACATACCCAAAAGGCTATCTCATCCTTTATGTTCCATCATGACCTTAAAGTCAGCAGGGAGAAACCTTCTGCAAATACCATCTGTGCATCAAGCTCATTTGGCGAGAACACAAGGGAGATCATTCTTGGCATTTACACTTCATGTCTCAACTCCCTCCCCACTTGGGATCTGTCAGAGCCCAAGCCTGGATAATTTTCAGTAGCGATGTAAAAAATTTTCATTTGGACAGGCTTTATGAGGAGGGGTTAAGTTTTTGGGGGATTGTTTGGAAAATTTATTGTTTTTTACATACTGATTTAATATTTTAACTTGCTTTTTATTGTAAACTACCCTAAGTCTTTCTGGGTGACACGTAAATCTAATAAATAAATACATAAAATATATAAGAGGGATGATCAGTCATATGTGTCACCTATTCAGTGCTTGTGCTTTTGTTATAAATAAATAGCACTTTGCTTTAGGGGAGCTGGCTGGATAAAACTGATATTGCCTCTATAAGAACAGAGCTTCAGGAAAGGAACTGAATTCAGATTTAGGGGTTTATAGCTTAAGACCCATCCAGTAGGATTTCACCTCAGAAGGGTGACAGTTCCATCCTGAAACAAAAAATAGGATAGAGAACTGTTAACTCCTGAATAATGACAGCAAGATGAAGCCAGGTCCACAGGTCACAGGATTTGTGCTAGGTGGCATATAGATATCAGTGGGAAAAACAAACATACAAAAAAACCCCAACTTTTGTGCTTGATTTCAGAGAAATGGATTATAGTTCAACTGAAGTCAGTGAATAGACTCCCATATTTAACGAATGATTTTTAAAATCCCTGTGTTAGTATATAGGTGCTTGCACAATAAATATGGGTTTCACTATCTAAGGCTGTTTGTATACACCATGGGTGTTTACTTCAGTTTAATTCTCCCTAAATTGAGGCGTGAGGTCTTTAAAAATACCACTTCAATTTAAGGCAAAGTAAACCCCCATGGCATGTACACAAGGGTTGAGCCTGACCCTTACCTGACTCTTCGGTGGCAGGGAGGGGAGGGTGAGCTGCCAGCAAAACAAGTGGTCCCTGAGCTGGGGGAGGGAGGTGCTTGTGCTTCTCTATGCGGCAGTGGCAGTGGCCCTCAGGTAGCAACCACCTGCAAGTACCTGGGCCAAGTGGTCCCCAAGGGCACTGCAGCTACAGAGGGCAGCACTAGGCTTCCTCACAACTCAGACAGGGAGAGAGAAAAAAAAAAGATCAGGCTTGCTTCCCCACTCCCCTTTCCCCCCCCCTTCAATGGAACCTGTCTGCACAGGATGCCACTGGGCTGTCTGCACAGCCCCTGAGATGCACAGGGCCTGGTGCTCCCCTCCATGGCCAAATAAATTACCTCAGAGATGTTTTATTTTGTTGCATCCTAAAGTAATTTAATGCTCATTATGCCGCTGACAGATGCAAATAGCCATACCATTAAAGTGGTGCAAAGGGCATTAAGCTGCTTTAAAGGCCAATTTTGTGATGTGTACAAATGGCCTAAATGCCTAATCCAGCAAGGTGCTAACATTACGCTCAAGAATATACTGACCAATGTCTAGCACCTGCTACTTCCACTCTCATAAAGGCTTTTATCTTGAGGTTCTAGGTCAAGTTTTGTCAGAAGAATTTCCAACACTCCTCAAGGGAAATGTTGACAGAGTAAGTACTGGACTAAGCATGGACTAAGGACTTCAGGATTTGGTGCAATGCGAATCTCTTTCCACAAATGGGAGTGTGGAAGCCCAGTACTGTGAGGCTGAGGCTAGAAGCAAGTGTTGACAATAATCACTACTACATATTTTTAAAATTCTGGTGAACACCAGGGCACAGTCAAAGGTATGCATGGCCATAAATGGCCCATCAAGCTATTATGATGAAGGTATCCCAATTTCTGTAGCCTGAGGAATGAAGAGAAATAGAATCAGCGTGTCTATACACCATTTGTTCCTCACTACAAATGACCAGGTAAACTTTTATATGTTGGCCAGCTAGGATTAGGTTTGGTGTAACATGTGGCGGGCCAGTAGGGGATGTTCCTGTGCTGAGCCACCCACCTCACTGTGCCTGACCACCTTCCAGGTTCTGAGTGCCTCCCTAGGGGTGCCTCACGTCCGGCAACCCTCTTCCTGGAGCACATCCGCTAGCCTGGGGATAAAGCTGCCACGGCCCAGGGACAGGCTTGATTCTCGCACAATGTCCCCTGGGAAACACAGGCCTAGTCACCCTTGAGGGTACTTGACTCACTTCAAGAACTTGGGGTGCTTCCCTCAGTTGGAAGCGCAAGTAGTGGTCTCCCTTAGTCAGCCAAAACAAGGGTACCCCAAGGCGTAATCTAGACTCACTCCTAATAAGTCTCCCACACTAGGTACAAAGGAGAACTTTATTGGTTACAAGGAGTAGGGTTGGAATAAGGTACAGAGTTGAGTAGTATCAGAGAAATCCCACAGAGCAAACAGGGTGTCTGGAGTACCTTTGATCACGCATCTGACTTACTGCAAGCTATATATCTAGTTAGAACTCAGGTAGCTTACCCACAAGTATTATCCAGAGGCAGGTGGAGATTCCCTCTGGAGGCAGGCAGTTCCTTGAACATGAGTTTTGAGAGAGAGAGCATATTTCAGATGGTCCAGCTCTTCTCTCTCTCTCAGTTTTTGTCCTGGCTGCTGCCCCTTCTGGGCAGTCCTTATATAGCCCTTAAGAACTCATTTACTTGGTCAAATGGAAGCCAGAACCTGTTGGCTATCAGCCAACCAATTAGAAATGCATCACTGGTTGCTGGGCAGACTGGCAGTCTCTAACCCACCGGGGGGCCCAAGCCCCTCACCCCAGGTATGATGTGATGCCAGTCACATAGGCAGAGGGAGCAGGTTTCCATGTCCCACCCCCACCCCTCCAGGAATGTATCCAGCTCAGGTTACCTAAAGAGATAGGGTAAGGTGTGTACCTTCTGCAGGGCCCATACCAACCAAATTGTCACAGAGCAGAATTTTTTGGGAGAAACAGAGGTGGCCTTCTGCCACATAAAGTACAAGGCTTACAACACAGTAACGGTAGCAGTACCCCTTAACTGCTCTGCCATGCACCCCTACTGAATACCAAATACTGATTCTTAGATCTAAATCAGACACTCCATGATGAAGACAATGTGTTGGTCCCTAAACATGGAATTCTGCCTGGTTTTCTGGGTAGGTTCTCCAAACTGGGCAACTTTAAATTAAAAGTAATACTTGCACATGACAATCTGTCCTTTGAGTCACACAAATGAGAGAGAACAATATGTTCCCTCAGCCAACTTTTACATACATGATTTCTGTAATCTAACTCGAGTGTTTTGGTTAACCAAAAAAGCTGATGTCTAATCCTTCTGCTTGTTACAGGAGACCAATAATCTATGTGTTTTCCAAGTCCTCACAGCAGCTGAGGGAGGAAAAAATGCATTGTAAGATCCATTTCTGTTAATTCTAGAATGATCTAATGACTGCTAGCTTCCTATGAAACACTGAGACATATTGTCTTTTAATGCATTGTATATTCAACTCCTTTTAACCTTAGATGCAGTGATATGCTGCTACAAGGGAAGAGAAAAGTATTTTTGTGGCATTTTTTTATGATCATTTTAGATCGGGTTAAAAGGCAGAAATTCAAACCCATGGCCATAGGTTGTGGCTGTAGCAGCAGAGATGTTGGTCTTCTTTCAGTCTTCTACTATTTGAAAGACTTTATTTAGCTTTCAGTGGCAGAACTCATCGTGTTGAGTTCTGCAATTGCTCTCTGCACAGGGATGTGTTTCACCCATCAAGAAAACGAAGTAAAATGAAGTAAGTGCAGTACTGGAAGTAGCAAGTTACCATTTTGTTTAACAACAGGTAACTCCTCCTACTTGTATTTCAGATTTGAAATAGTGTTTTCTTCTGGGGGTTTTTAAAATTTGTAGACCAAATGGATCTCATCCCTCCACCCTTCTTTCTTCTTTTCTAAGACTCGCTGCACTACCTCATGCACTCCACTAGATGGTGATATCAATGTCTTTAGCCTCACCAGGACTGCCCACCAGGCCATGTTGATCTCACTGTTTTGCACAATACTAGGAGCACTTCTTATTTCAGACTGTAGTCATCATGTCTGCATTCTCTAAGTCTTACCATCCCAATCTGTGCAGAGCAGTTCCTTCCCTCTTACTAGGACCTGCCCAGCATGATCCAGCCAGGCCAAACCCAGCCTGAACTTCTTCACACTGATCTAACCACTCTTCCAGGATCTATACCTTTTTATAGTTCAAAGGAGAAGAGCCACAAGTAGCTTTAAAGTTGTAAGATTTTAAAAACTCTTTTGCTTAGGCTGCAATGACAGTTTCCCTGTGCATCTTTCCAATGGGATTAGAAGAGCCCCAATACAGAAAACTACAAGTTGCATTTCTGATGGGCTTCTGCTACCAAGCGTCATCAGATGACTACAGTATCTGACATAGTTATAAAGGTCCTCTTCTTCTCAGAGCTCGGAGTTGTCTTGGTGATTAGAGAAAAGTAGGGTTAGATGATAAAGCAGTCATCTGGCCCAACCCCATGCACAAAGCAGGATCATCAATGTCTATATTTGTCAGGATATCTTAGAAAATGGGTAGTTGAAAAACTTGAACACAAATTGGTGGGCAGATGAGAATAGGATGGAATTCAATGCAGACAAATGCAGGACACTGAATCTATGGAGAAGGAGCCATCAACACACTCATAGGCTGGGGACTACCCTTTTTGTCAACATGGAAGCAGAAAGGGATCTTGGAGTCATTGTTGACTCCAGGATGAACATGAGCCAATGCGAGGAAGCACTCAGTAAGGCTAACCGCACCTTGTTGTGCATCTACAGATGCATCACAAGTAGGTCCAGGGAGGTGATCCTTCTCCTTTATGTGGCATTGGTCAGGCCACAGTTGGAGTACTTCATTCAGTTCTGGGCACCGCAGTTCAAGAAAGATGTGGCTAGCATTGATAGGGGTCAGAGGAGGGCCACTCACACGGCCAAGGGGCAGCAGGTCAAACCCTATAGAGAGGCTAAAAGGCCTGAATCAATTCAGCCTCCCCAAGAGAAAGCTAAGAGGGGATCTGGTGGACATGTACAAACTCAGCAGGGAGGGCCAGTAGAAATTGGGTGAGACTCTGTTCCCCCAGGCACCACTAGAAGTTACTAGGAGTAAGGGCCACAAATTGTTAGAAAGAAGGTTCAGGCTGGACATCAGGAGGCATTACTTCACAGTTAGGGCTGCCAGGCTCTGGAATGGACTCTCAAGGGAGGTAGTGCTCTCTGTTACCTTGGGGGCCTTCAAGAGGAGGCTGGACAGATATTTGGCTGGGGTGTTATGACTCCACTACTCGTTCCTGCCTGAGGCAAGGGGTCAGACCTGATGATCTGCTTAGGTTCCTTCCGACCCTAAGCACTATAGTACTATGATACTATGGTGGCAAATGTTGTACAGATAGAAGAATAGATGGTATTATTTGTGCCCAGTAGTAATCCCATGTATTTGAAGAAGAAGAATCATGCTAGGCTACTCTCTGAAATTGAATAAAACAAATGGTGAATTTGTGCCTAAAATAGTGGCATACACTTCAAAACTAAACCAAGAATCTGGACCTGTGTTTAAATCAGAGTTCACTGGGCAAACTACCAGGGGACAAACACATTACAATGAGTTTTAAAAGTCACTATTTGGAATAACTATCTCAGAATTACAATTTGCATCCCCGAATTCATGAGTTTCCAGCTCAGACCTCTTGTAGAAAAAGAAAGTTGAGATCTTGGAGTTATTTGGATCTCTTCCCCAACTGTTTTCTTTCTTTTTTATCTTCATGTGGTATTTCCTGGTCTTTTTCTTTTCCATAACTAAATTCCAAAATCTAGTTTTTAAAACTTCTCTGTTTCTAAACTTTCTCTGAAAGAACTGCATTGTATTCTCTATTTCTGTTTATGCTGCCTGCAGAAAGTCACTATCACATGCTTATCAAATTAAGAGAAGTGACATTAACCAGGACTTCCTCAGTATTCACTGAGATCTGCTTATACAAGATGGTAGATAATTAAAGTTCCTTTTAATTACGGTCACACCAAGATGATTTGTGCTTATAAAACCTGCTCCTGGGAACACCTCAGTTTTCATGAAAAAAAACGACTTACTTAAGACATAGAAGATAATATTATTTCAGCATAATACAGTTCTTCCTCACAATTGCATTTTTAATTTTGGTTTCTTCAAACAGGCTTTAACATTCATGGAAGGTACAAGACTATTTCTATCTCAGGATGCTCTGGGACAGCAAAGGCTTGGTACCTGACCGACCTCGCTACCATGGTGAGTAAATCTGAGGATGAATGGAGAAAGTACAGGATATGTCCCAAACTGAATGGGATGCCACAGACAGAAGGGAAGGAGAAGAAAGGGCAGCTATTCAGGGAAGCTCTGGCCTTCCTTCAACTGTCAGTGCTGAGAGTAGAGTAGACAAAGAGCAGCTCACGTCACTGCCAGTGCTACTGGGAAGGGGGAAAGCTGTTTGCAGCCCCTACTGGAAGGGATTCATAGATTCATAGACATTAGGGCTGGAAGGGACCTCAGAAAATTGTGTCCAGTCCCCTGCCCCGGGGCAGGAAGTCAGCAGAGATCATAGGATCCCAGCAAGATAAACATCCAAATATCTCTTGAACGTGTTCAAAGTAGGTGCTTGAACCACCTCAGGTGGCAATCAATTCCCAGCCTTGGGGGCCTCAGACAGTAAAGAAGCTCTTCCTTATGTTCTCCCAGCTTGAAACAGACCTGGAGGAGCTTGTGACTATTTGATCTTGTCATCCCTTGGGGTGCTCTGGTGAACAGAAGTTCCCCCAGATCCTGGTGAGCACCCCTGATAAACTTATAGATGGCCACTAGATCACCCCTGAGCCTGCACTTCTCCAAGCTGAAGAGTCCCAGGGCTTTCAGTCTTTTTTGTAAGGTCTGTTTTCCTGATCTCTGATCATGCATGTGGCTCTCCTCTGGACTTTCTCAAGATTCTCCACATCCTTTTTGAATTGTGGAGTCCAGAACTGGATGCAGTACTCCAGCTGCAGCCTCACCGATGCTGAGTATAATGGGAGAATGATGCCCTGGGATTTGCTTGAGAAGCATCTATGGATGCAAGCCAATGTTTTGCTTGCTTTACTAGCTCCAGCATCACACTGAAGGCTCATATTCATCTTGTGGTCAATCATGACCCCCAAGTCCCTTTCCTCTGTAGTTCTAGGCAGCATAACACTGCCAAGTGTATAAGCATGTAGATTTTTCTTCCCAAGGTGGAGAACCTTGCATTTTTCAGTGTTAAACACCATCAGGTTCTCCTCCGCCCATTTTCTGAGCCTGGATCACCCTCCTGTCCTCAGGCATGGACGCTTTATCCCAGAGTTTAGTGTCATCAGCGAACTTGGCCAGTCCACTTCTGACACTGATGTCCACATGACTAATGAAGATGTTGAATAGTATAGGCCCAAGGACAGAGCCTAGAGGGATCCCACTGGTTACAGTGTACCACGGCAATTGACTTCCATCAACCACCACCCTCTCGGTCCTACCACAGAGCCAATTCCCCAGCCAGCAGATCATGGTAAAGGCCAAAGCCGCAGTTAGACAGTTTTTCCAAGAGGTATTCATGGGATACCAGATTGGAGGGTTTTTCAAAATCAAGATATATGATATCAATCTCTTCCCCCTTGTCCAGCTGATAGGTAACCTGGTCCTAAAAGGAAATAAGATTGGTCAAGCAAGACCTACCCACAACAAACCCATGTCGGCTATCCCTCAGGATGCTGCAATCAGTCAGTCTGTTAAGAGTGGCCTCTGATAATCTTTTCTAAGACTTTCCTTGGGATAGAGGTCAAGCTGATGGGCCTGTAGTTTGACGGACCCACTTTCCTCCTCTTGTTGAAGATAGGCACCACATGGGCCTTCTTCCAATCTTTGGAAGTCACCAGAGCACCAGGAGCTCTCGAAGATCCATGCCAGGGGCTGAGCTATGATGCTTGCCAGCTCTTTGAGTACCCTGGGGTGTAAACTGCCAGGGCCAGCTGACTTGAAGGTATCCAGCCTTTCAAGGCGTTCCTTCATGAGGTCAGCATTGATGGAGGGTAAGGAGTCTCCCTCACCCAGGCCTCCCTGTCCCATAATGGGCAGGGGCGTCTCATGGGACTGGTGAAAGACCAACACAAAGTACCCATTTATCCAGCTGGCTTTTTCCTGGGTGTCAGTTGTCAGTTGTCCTGTCTGACACTAATGTGTTAGTGAAGCAGGCCAGCCAATCTGGCTGGGAAGAGACTCTTCCCCAGCAGAGAGAGGTGGAGGCTGTCACTTCCCAGCAGCCAGCTGCCTATCTCACTAAAGAACAGACTGTGGTCATGGAAGCCAAAGCCTTCTCGATGATACCAGTGCCACAGTCTTTTATTCACTACCTTGATCCTCCTCTCTCTCTGGATAATAGGATTAGAAGTGTACTGGGCTCCTAATTTTATAATTATAAGAATTTTATTTCTTAATGCACATTAAGCAGCCAGTCATTTGAAACTCAATAAATGCAGTGTATTTTCATATTTGTGCCTTTTCATATTTGGTTACTTAGTTCATACTGGCAATCTTCTATTGAGAGTGGTAGTCAGGACAATCATCTTTGAGCACCTGGCCTCCAGAATTCTTCATCTGCCTCTGAAGATACACAAATTCTTGGAAGATTTAAAGAATCTAGGCTGTAGACCCACTCCCCTAAAGGGATTTGAAGCTGTTACTCTGACTTCATAGTATCATGACATAGGCTGGGTACTATGCAGTTTCAATTCCAGCCCTTCTTTTGGAAACTGAGCCACTGTACCTTGCATTTACTTATCATTGGATGGAGAGAGCATGGATTGTTTTTACATCATTGGGAACAAGGGTCCAGGCAAGATCTCTAGACTTGTACCAGTTCTCTTACTTCCTGGCCAAATATTATAACCACCTGTCTATTAGGAGAACTTTCCTCTGCTTCCTCTCAAGTCCAATCCCCATTAGTCATGAGATTTTGTCCAGTTACAATTTCATGACTTGCACATATATTGTACACAAGTCATGTTCATGTAGCTGTGTAGCTCTCGAACCACGGTGTGGACTACTGAGCATGTACAATGCATGTGTGTACATTTATGCATCCACACTGCACAAGTAACTAAGGGTAATAATCATAGCATAAACTGTATAAGTGCCAAAAAGGCCACATAGGCACCCTGAACACTGTCATCAAGGGTAATAGAATTCCACCCTATGTTTTCTAATCTTGATATATTGACTAATTTCCCATAATGAACTAAACCTTTGTGTGGAGGGTTTACATATACCAGATAGGCCATATTTTAAGGGCTGAAGTGGGTCTTAGGTTTTTCTTAAGCCCTGTGCTGATTCAGTACACAAGGATAAATTTTGCCTCATAACAAAACTTCTGGTACATAAACAATTTCCATATGCCTGTTAGTAATGCAAATTAATTGTAACCAGGCCCTTCAGAACATCCCCGCAGCTGCACCCATTTTCTATAAAAGACCTTCATAAGTAAGAGGAATTAGAGATCAGTCAGCCCAGTTTCAACATTTGAGAAGCTCCTAGAGTGAGTTAAAAAAAAAAGAAAAAAAGATTCCATCTGGAGGAGGAAGGAGTGATTACTAGCAACCAATATAGGTTTATTAGAAACAAGTCATGCCTAACCAACATATTTCCTTCTTTGACAAAGATAATCAGTTTGGTAGATGAGAAGAACATGGCAGACATAATATACCTTTAAAAAGGCTGTGGACAGCCCCAGGTGCATTACCTGGATTATTAATATGAAAATGATTCCAATTTCCTGTTGAGTACATCCTGTAAAATTAAGGTTGCAAACAAAACTTTGGAAGGCTGTAGCAAATGGCAATCAATGAACACACAAATAATTAGATGCAGATCCAGCATCTAAATGTATTTTGTCTTCTGAAGAATTTCTGTTTCAAATAGTTTCAGCAGAGGGCGGTTAAACAAAAAAAGTAGGTTTAATTCATGCAAACTTCCTCTTTATTAACATTTATTAAAGATTATGGGTAGACATAACTTGGTGGGTACACCATGGTGACAAAGTTAAAAGTATCACTGCTGAGTCAATAAGCCTCAGCCACATATTCTCACTCTATATGTATCAATTTCACAAACTGTAGTCAGCTGTGTTAGTGTGAGGTCAGACAGAAGGTAGGGCATGGATGTACCGCAGGGTATTTATACACATGGGGGAAGGGAGAGAGCTTTAATTAGAGCAGCTCCAAGAGACAATCTAATTAAAGTACCTAGAGTGCCACATATATCCCTGTGCTGAAAAAGTTCATTGAATAACCTTTAGTTAAAGTACCCCCACCACCATTTCTCACTGATACACGTGACACTGGTTTCTGCTGGAGTGCAGTAATTACCATGCTTCAGCAGACTCAATTAATTGAATCTGGTCCTACAGCGTCTTAGAACAGACTTGCTACAGGTGTACAGGCACCCATAGACTAACTGGCTCAGCAAGGCATGGGCTTTTATAGGTAATAACCTACTTCATTAGATCCTAGCATCCTACCTTCTGCCTAACTTCACAAATGAAGCATTCTGGGTGCAAGCATTTAAGCACTTCTTGAATATGCAAAAAATCCAAATCTTAAGTGTGGTGTCACAAAGAACAAACCCTGCTGGAAAGCCAGTGGGTAAGTAGGAGAGAGGGAGTCTGGGGAGGAAGGGAAGTGATGCTGAGCACAATAGGAGTTGCAGGGAAGAACTTATCTGTTCTGGGGACTCAAAAAAGTTGCTAATTTATGCTGTCTGCCTATGCACCCAGCTGCTGCTGTAAGGGCAGTGGTATGGAGCTGTTGCTGCTGCCAGTGTGCAAACTTCCCAGGGGGCCACCATTCTGGTGCTCCCACTAAGTTGGTGCCTAGGTATGGTGCCTCACTTGCCTATCTAAAGTAAGGCTACTGGGCAAGGCTTACTGTTGGGACCTAAGTGAGACCTTTGCCATCACAGTTTAGACATACTCCATGTTGCCTTGTGAAACACTATGTTATATGTACTATTTCTGGATATAATGTAGTTATGTTACAATAATGTATGTTTCAGTTTTCCTGACTAGGTTATACAGTAGGAAAAACTATGTTAATGGTGCTTTGAAGCAGATCTGGGAGGCTCAGCCTCAATGTGCAGCTAAGGGGGAATGGACCATCAATCAAACAAAGGGCTGATTTTTTATTGTTACCACACATACAGATTCAAATCCCAGCACCTGGAGATTACTTGCTGTTCCTGGTCCCAAAGAGGTACTTTGAAGAAGCTTATTGCAGAGACCTGTTTGAAAAGGACATACCCAGAGACAAGGTGGAGAGAGAAGATCAGGAGAAGAGACTGGGACTCTTAAGACAGAACAGCTCTAGTTATTTGTTAGGGAATTGCTAGGCATTGCAGCTCAAAGACTCTGCTTCCAGCATTGCTTGTTTTGACCAAAGAGAGGTTGGAGTGGATCCAGGAATTTGTAAATAGGGGTGTGGTAGCAGCAACAGTGCAATGGGGCCAGCTGTACCCTCTCTCCTAGCTTCCCCCAAGAAAGATAAGCAAACCAGGTGATGGGAGCAGCACCAGGGGGCTATTTAAAAGTCTCTGAAACACAGGGAAGAACCCCCCTGCTACTCCACTTTTGGCACCCCACCTCCTCTCCTCCATGGTCAGTGGCTGGTTCCTTGTCTCCCTTCCTCTCCCCTCAATAGCTGTTGCCATGGTCTCTGGCTTCTCAGGGGTGGAAGAAATAAAGGGAGTACAAGAAGAATGGTCATTCCTTAAGGACACAATCCTTAAGGCTCAGAGAAAATCCATTCCCTTATGGAGAAAAAGTAGCAGGAGGATCAAAAAACCCTCTTGCCTAAGCAGAGAAGTTGCAGTCCTCTTACAGAAAAAGAAAGAGGTGTACAAACAATAGAAGCTTGGCACAGCCTCTAAGGAAGACTTCTGGACCATGGCCCACACTTGTAGAAAACAGATTAGGCAAGCTAAGGCAGAAGCTGAACTAAAACTAGCTACAAGAATCAAGGACAACAAGAAGTCCTTGTTTAGCTGCATAGGGAACAAAAGGAAAAATAATGGGAGTGTGGGGCTGCTGTTCAATGCCTCAGGATACCTGGTCACTACCACTCAGGAAAAAAAAGAACTCCTAAATGACTACTTTGCTTCGGTCTTTCATAAGACCAAGGGGAACAACATGCCAGGTAGGGCACAAAACTAGCAAGGCGGGATTGACACCATTCCCATCATTGCCATACAACTGGTGTACAATCAATTAAAGAAATTAGACATATATAAATCAGCAGGACCAGATGAACTCCACCCAAATTTGGACACCACAATTCAAAAAGGATGTGGAGAAGCTTGAGAGAGTCCAGAGAAGAGCCACGCACATGATCACAGGTCAGGAAAACAGACCTTATGACGACAGGCTGAGAGCTATAGGGCTCTTTAGCCTGGAAAATCGCAGGCTTAGGGGTGATCTGGTGGCCACCTATAAGTTTATCAGGGGTGACCACCAGTATCTGAGGGAACATTTGTTCACCAGAGTGCCCCAAGGGATGATGAGGTCGAACAGTTATAAATTACTGTAAGACCGTTTCAGGCTGGACATAAGGATGAATTTCTTTACTGTCCAAGACCCCAAGGTCTGGAATAGCCTGCCATCAGAGGTGGTTCAAGCACCTACATTGAACACCTTCAAGAGGAAATTGGATGCTTATCTTGCTGGGATCCTATGACCCCAAGCTGACTTCCTGCACCTCGGGCAGGGGACTGGACTCGATGATCTTCCAAGGTCCCTTCCAGCCCTAATGTCTATTAAATCTATTAAATGTCTTTGGCAAGAGTTGGCCAAAGTAATTGCAGAGCCCCTGGCATGAAGACCCAGGAAACTACAGGCCAAGTAGCTTAACTTTTATGCCAGGGAAAATCCTAGAAACATTCATCAGAGGCTATATGTGACAAACTTGCAGAAGGCATGATACTGAATGACAGCCAGCATGGCTTTGTCGCGGGCAGGTCTTGTCTAAGCAACCTCATTTCTTTCTATGATCAGGTGACTCATCACCTGGATGAGAAAAGCAGTTGACATCATATACCTCAACTTCCAGAAAGTCTTGACCCAGTATGCCATTACCTACTGATCAGAAAACTGGAGGATATTAGGCTCAAGTGCAGGACCATCAGGTGGGTGAGAAACTGGTTGTGGGGTAGGACACAGAGTCCAAATGAATGGACTGGTGTCATCCTGGTGGGATGTGAGCAGTGGCATATACCAGGGGTCAGTACTTGGCCCAGTGCTGTTCAATATCTTCATCAATGACCTGGATGAGCAGATGAAAAGCCCATTGGCCAAGTTCATGGATGACACCAAGATATGGGGTTGTGCGGACACACCCGCGAATAGGCTACAGATACAAGCAGACCTAAACAGGCTGGCATGTTGTACAGAACATAACCAGAAGAAGTTTAACATAGAGAAATGCAAAGTGCTGCATCTGGGAAGGAAGAACCCTGGGCACACCTACAGGCTAGGCATCACTAACCTGCCCCGCACTACAAATGAAAGGGATCTGTGGGTAACAATAGACCCCAGCATGAATATGAGCCGGCAATGCAATGCAGTAGCCGCTAGGGCCAATAAAACTCCGGCATAGATCAATCGATGCATCTCCGGTAAATCCAAAGAAGTGATTCTCTCACTTTAGTCAACATTGGTGTGGTTGGTCAGAGCTTGAATATTGCATCCAGTTCTGGGTGCCACAGTTCAACAAGGACGTGCTAAAGCTCGAGAGGGTCGAGAGAAGGGCAATCTGCATGATCAGGGACTTGTATGGCAAGCCATATGAGGAAAGGCTGAGGGATCTCTGACTCTTTAACCTAAAGAAAAGAAGGCTGAGAGGAGATCTGACTGCGGCTTACTGCTAAATCAGAGGCGTACATCAGAGGCTCAGTGAACAACTGTTCACCAGGGCACCTGGGGGAAAACTAGAAACATCAGCCACAAACTCCTGAAAGATATTTTCAGGCTGAACATTAGGAAAAACATCTTTACAACTAGGGTGTCCAGACTATGGAACACTCTCCCCTCAGAGGTGGTGCAATTGTCTACCCTAGAGGTCTTCAAGAGAAGACTGGATAGTCATCTGCTGGTTGTCTTTCCTTTTCCTGCTCGTGCAGGGGGCTGGACCTGATGATCTTTCAAGGTCCCTTGCAGCCCTGTGATTCTATGACAAACAACCCCCTCCCTGAATGGACCAAGATGTCTCCATCCCTCCACCTCCCAGCACCCCAAGCTACTTCCTTGGCTCCCAGCACTGGTGAATGCCACACTGGGAGTGGCTTACAGGATGGAGGGTTTGGTGGGCTTGGGGGGCTGGGGGCTGGTCTGTGGTGTGTGGTGGTGGGAGCTGTCTAGGCTGGCTGCCTCTTTCCTAGCTTCCCTCCAAATGATAGGCAGACCAGGCCATGGGAGCCTGGGGTGGAGGGTGAGGCTGGGGGCTACAAATAGCCCAGTGCTAGGTAGGCAGGTAGGGAAAGTACAGCCTTAGGGCTGTTTTGAGAAGTTCAGTTAGATCAGTCTCCCTAGGCCTGACCTAAGTTAGGCTACCTCAGAGGTACACTTAACTCAGATTGGGTCAGCCATATTTAGGTTGATCTAACTATCCTGAACTTCTGTACAGTTTGCACTTAGATCCACCTAACTAGGGATCTAAGTATAGAGTCTGTACCTGGTTGATCAGGTGGTAATTTTTAACATGATCTAACCTCCCTCTAACCTCATGCAGGTATCAAATTTATGCCCAATTAGTTACTGCACAGTAATGCACTTGTAAATGCCTTACATAATGTCAGGTGGACTGACTTGGGACTAACTATATTCAGTCCCACACACTGCATCAATGCTCCTTAATCCCTGCACATGTAGATAATGGCCTATTCCTGCTCAGTGTGCAGTAATTTACTATGCAGTAAATTTAAGCTAGCATAAATGCACATGTAGAAATGCCCTGTATGTACCCTGGGAGTTCGGTTCCTAAATTCCTTTAACATACTGGTCCTGAGCACATTCCATGGACTGCTGAATATCTTTTTTTCCACTCAATGCAGTCCTTCAGATTATCAAGCCTGCATGTTTTTGAGGTATGAGTCTTTCTATAAACTCCTTTTTCTTATATATCTTTAAATACCACTTGGGCTGCATCAAATTTCTATGATGTCCATTGCTATGAAAATTACAGGGAGCTTGACCCAAAGCCCACAGTAGTAAGCAGAAAGACATTTGAATGTATTGGGCTCTGGGTCAGACCCAGAATGAAGGAAAGAACTGAATCCAGTCTTCCATCTTAGTGAGATTTGGTGCCTCAGCAATTTCTGCTGAGAAATGCCTGTACCATCTGGATGCTTATGGACTGGTTTTTGGAAGTGCTGCTTAATAACAAAGATTTTTTAAAATGAAATGTTCATATTTTCCCAGGAAGGAAGCAACCATTGTTGTGAATAACCTCGAGCAATTTTCATAAAGGCATGATAAATGGCCTTGAGCCATCCTCCCGAGACAGGATACAAGGCGAGACTGGAAGATTGTTTCGTGAAATATGCCCATCTGCAGTGATAAGGAGGAGACAGCTGTACTAGGCAAGGGGCCTCGAAGACAAACAGCGAAATACACTGGAAAATAGGTGAAAGG
>JAGPOW010003316.1:154612285-154635514 GCA_030014935.1 Caiman crocodilus | reverse complement strand
AAAACAACCTTCCAGTCTCGCCGTGTATTCTGTCTCGGGAGGATGGCTCAAGGCCATTTATTAGGCCTTTAGAAAAAATGGCTCGGTTATTCACAACATAGGTAGTCATAGGTAAGCTAAGTTCTTGTATACCGTTATTGTAACAAGCCCCTTTTTATATTGTAAATAGAGTTTTGTTATTTTTATATTGATTTTAACTGTTTTATATTGTATTGCTATTATGTTTGTATTAAATTTTACTGTTTTATTTTGATATTGTATGATTTAGTCCCGTTTCTGTAAAATTAGCCAAAGTAATGTCAAGTCTCCATTTTAATGTCAAGTCTTCTGCCCAGGTATATCCTATTGTAACTCTGTTGCAACTATGACTCATACCTACCCTTCCTATGTAAATTGGTTCCTGGGTGAATGAGGATGAATGAGGGTACTTGAGACATATTGGTAGCAAGCCTAAAAATAGCTCCAGCTGAATGACCAGGCCATCAACTTAATGACCAGACCACCAGCTTAACGACTGGACCATCACATTGCATTGACTCTCCCTGAAACCACAGACCTATTCCCAGGACCAGAGACAAAACCCAATATTTGAAAGATAAAGACCCTCCAAGAAACCAGAAACTCTACCATTGTATCCCACCAGACAATGAAGACACCTGGAACTGCATGACTTCATCTGAACAGGACTGGCCCTTGCCTGGGCATGTTCTGCCCAATGGTGTCACAGGTAGCCCACCCCTAGAAAAGTGGTGGTAGAGTGTGACTTCCTTGGGACACCCTCTCCATTCGGATCAGCACTATGCCACACCACCTATCCACCCAGAGGCCCTGCCGGCTACCCCTTCTGGATAACACCTTACTGAAGAAGACTTTGACTGGCCATCGAGAATCAACTTGCAGCCTAGATAGGTAGCTATCACCCACCTTTTCCCCCCCAGCAAGAAACCAGAGCACTGTCTTTTCCCACCTTGACCTCAATCCCTCCATTAAGCCTTTCCTCTCCTCCTACCAGAGTGTGAGGAGTGGGTGAGTTTGTGTGTGTGTGTGGGAACCAATAACTTCATGGGTTGTATAGTGTCTTGCCTGTTTAATAAAACTGTATCTTGGAACCCTGAGTTGGGTTTTGTTTTACTGACCACCTGGCCCTTCTCCAAATTCTTCTCTCTGCCCCTCTGACTTTCCTCCCATCTCTCTCTTTCTCTCTCTCCCCGCCTCTCTGATCTTTTAACCACCACTGTCTCCCAGCTCTTCCTGGTTCTGCCCTGTGCTTTCCAGCCCCCTCCTTCTCCAGCTTTTATGTCCCAGCTCTCAGCTTTTTCCTCCACTGCCCCTCACCCCACCTGGCTTCTTTGAAAGGATCAGGTCTCTCTCTGCTTCCGAAGCTTGATCCCCTGGCTCTGCTCCTTCACCTCCTCTGTCCCCTGGACTTTCCTTTACCCCTAAGTAACCCCAGGGCACCAAGTGACCCCAAGTAACCCCGTGCCACCAAGTGACTCCAGGTACCCCCTACTGTTAACAGACAGTCACCACCAAAGTGTGTGCTTGTGTGTATGCGCATGTGTGGGGATAGTGTCATATGTGTAGCTTGTGTGTATAATTTTGTGTCATGCCCTCCTGCCTAACAGCATAATATTGAGATCATGAGAGTAATCTGATGCATGACAAGTCAACAACAGGTGCTCCTTACTCTTTCCTTCCCTTTAGCCCTCTCTCCCCTTGGAAGGTGCTGCTTAAGTCTTCTCCCTCCACAATGGCAGGCAGTATTTGCCACAGGTAGCTCTCTTCCTTTCTCTCCCTCCCATCCCTCTGACATTGGCAGCCACTTCCATCTCTTGTCTTTCTCTGTCCCCTCACCCCTACTAGACTGGTGGCACATGATGAAGACAGGTCTCAAATGCCTGGCCACTAATCTTAAAGGTTGAGCTCCGCTGCTCTAGTAACTCAGCATGGAAATCTAAATTTTTAATCCTGTTTTTCAGTCAGATGGAGGTTTTTGTACATACAACATGAAGTAATTTATTTTTATCTCTGTCAAAATAGGGGGGGAAATCATTTTTGAGCAAAGAGTATTTCTCATCTAGTCACACAGCAGTAAGCAACTTTTTAAAGGGAGGCATCTGAGTGCTTTTCTTACATTTTACACAGCTTACATTTTAAGTCAAACAGAGACATATGTGGGTCAGTTTGGATGTGTTTATGCTTTAAAAATATTCAAAACATTATAGGCCACATGTCATAATATTTTTGGTTTGTTTCCTGCTGTTTTCTCCCAATATAAAACACTTTAATGATCTGTAAATAAACCCCTCCTGTCCTCAAAGAGAATGTGCTGTGAGGCTGCAGACTGACTCCATATTTTCTTTAGATGCTTTGCCTTTTTACAGCATGAGAACATAAATACACAGGATGATACAGTGAAACCAGCCTGCAAATTATTAGCTTCAGCCCTTTGTTTGTTATGGCTTCTACTAACCAAAGGTTAGGTGCATGCCTTTTATGAAGCATTGTTTTGTTACAGTCATAGGTTGGATTTAATTGTAAATCATGAATAACAAAAGAGAAGAGTTGATGATGTCCAGGCAATACCATCTCATGCACATAAGCATGAAGGCCCTGACATATGGTCGTGTCTGTCTTTACAGAATAGAAAAACTTAATTCCAAAAGACATGCTTTTTCCCACTATCCCAATTCAGAGTGTTCTTGAAATCAATGGCAGGCTATGAGAAGTTCTCATTGTATCTCCGATCAGAGTCACCTTATTGGTAACTGGTGACAGAAATGTACATATACTTCATAAAACACTTCAGTATTCAGCTCCTTATTGAGTCCTCATGAAATGTGCTGGGCTGACACTTGTTCCTGGTTTCTCTACAGAATACATGGTTCCATGGTTAGCACCACTGGAAGCTTATAAAAAAGAAATGTATAAAGAGGGAAGAGAATGAACTCTTAGACTAGTCTGAAGGCTTATCTCCCTATGAAGGTAGGATTGTTTCTAAAATACCTTTTCAAGTGTTTGTCCAGTCTAGTATTAATTGTGCCAAATTATGACCCCCAACGAAAAATTATTTACTTTACTTACAAGTTTGTTCTCAGTCCTAAGATGTCTCTGGTATAGCATTCAACTTAATTTTAATTTTCTCAGTGTCATGTCACTTCTAATTTTGCCCATTTCTCAGGCTTAAATTTATTACCTTTCAGTTTCACTGAAGGTCCAAAAGGTGATCACAACTCATTGTTTATTGCCTTTTAGCCAGTCTTAGATCCTTGACAGTTTTGTAGTATTGGCAGTATCAGCCCTCATATCAGTGGACTTCGGTTAATATCCTTTCATTAGGCACTTTATGTGAGACATATTTGAAAGTATATGATAAATTCACTATCTTCTATCACCCCAAGTCTCTATTCAACATTCATGTTTTAAAAGAAAAATTTAGATTGGATTGATGAGGATATTTCTGTAGCTATATTAGGATCACAGGCTCATAGGAGAAGTAGGGCTGGGACCTTTCAAGACTATCTAGTCCAGTGATTTCCAACCTTTTCCACACCAGGACCCATTAGCATACAAGCAGTTCTCAGACTTAGGACAAAATTGGATCCTGAAAACCACTTCTTAAGTCAAAATGTAACTTGAAACTGATTTTCCGATAGGAAAAAATGATATAAATGGTGGATTGGTTCCTGAACCAAGGCCCAATACCCTATTTTCACCAAAAATAATTTTGTACAGTATTCTGTACAATTAAAATAAACAATTGTTGCTGTATTACTTGTCTATATGTATTTATTTATGTATTTCTGTTGTAAATAGCAAACATCTATTTAGAAGGGCTTCTTGGAAGTGACGTTGATGGACTTTTTGCAGGGCTCTTGGTTGGACTTTTTGAAGGGCTCCTGACTGGAATCTTCTCAGGAGACTTGGCTGCAGGTTTTTCTGGAGTCCTCTCTGCTTTGTTAGAGAAAGTATCCAAGGAGCTTCTTAAAGGAGCTGTCCCACAAATGGGTCCCAGAGGAGCAGCACTCTGTTTCTCCATCCATGTGTATGGAGGGGCATGGGGGGGGTGCCATGTGCCCCAAATCTGTCCTGACCACAGCCCGCCCCCAACCTGATCAGATCTAGGATTACAAGTCCTCCCCAACCCCATGATAAGTGGTCGGAGTTGCCGGATTAGCTGCAGATTCTCCTGCAGCTGCCCAACTCTGCCTGCTCCTCCTCAGTCAGGGCAGCACCTGGATGAACTTTGGGAGAAGCCGTGGCTGCTCAGCTCTGCCTGCCTCACCCTGACAGGGGCAGCTGCAAGATCAAGCAGACAGCTGTGGCTTCTCCTATAGCCACCCAGCTCCATTTGCCTCTCTCTGGTGGGGGCAACTGGAAAACCAGGTGGGCAAGCCATGGCAGAAGCCGTGGCCACCTGGCTGCTCTCCCAGCTTCCCCCGGCAAGGCACAAAAGGTGGAGCTGGGCAGCTGCAGCTTCTCCCATGGCTCATCCAGCTCAGCCTACCTCTTCCCAGTGGGGGCATCCAAAGGAGCAGCCTGAGAGTTGTGGCTTCTCCTGCTGCCCATAGCCTCCAGTTGCAGAATTTGGCATAGTCCCAGCTGGGCAGTGTTTGCTCCAGCCCTTGTCCCTCCCTCACTGTAGAGGCCCTGATCTGTATCCCCACATCCCTTCCCTTGCCCCATCCCTTCCACTGACAGACTTGTTTCCAGTGTAGTAAGTTTGGAACCTGGGTTGGAACTTCGAACCCCAGATGTCAATTTACAAACGTTGGAACTGTGGTTTGTTGTAACGTGAATTGTCATAAGTCAAGAACTAGCTGTAATTATCAGCTTGCCATGGCCTCTGACCCACAACCCCCAGCCCTGAATCATACAGTGACTTCACAAGGACTTCCAATTCTTCCTGCTTTTTTCCCAGGCTGTGTGCTTTCCTGTACAGACATTTGGGATGACTAGTTGATTTCCCTGATTTCTCAGAAAGTACGAGAACACCGCCCCTGTTGCCCCTTCCTGCTTTCTCCTCCTCCAGGTCTCCTGCTTCCCCATCCACCTCAAGGATTTGGTCTCCATCCCCCAACGAACCTAGTTTAAAGCCCTCCTCACTAGGTAAGTAAGTCTGCCTGTCTGAATAAACCTAGTTCTTTCAACCTTTCCTCAGAAAGAACAGTTTCCAGGCTCCTAATAATTTTTGTTGCTCTGTGCTGAACGCTGTCAAATCTGTCCACATCTTTCTTGAAGTGTGGTGCCCAAAACTGGAAACAATCCTCTATATCTGAGGGGTCAGGCTCGATGATCTGCTGAGGTCCCTTCTGACCCTAGCATCTATGAATCTATGAATCAGGCCTTAGTGCTGAATAGACTGGAAGAATCACTTCCCTTGTTTTACAAGTGACACTTGTTAATACAGGAGTTAGTTTTAAGCAGGCAAATCATTTTACTGACATCCACTAGTCCCACTCTCAAATACTTTGCTGGATCAAAGTTTGCACAGACTATTTTAATACAAATACTCTAAACCATCTGGTTCTTTTAATAAATCACTCTAATGACCCAGCTCTTTAACTTAAAAGCTCTGGAGAAATGCTCTAAAACAGGTGGAAAAGGGTGCCAAAAATAAAAATAAAAGCTTTTTAAAACAAATACATAAAGGAAAATGCTGGCCCATGAAAAAAGCTAGGCCAGTTGTTTAGTATACTTCCTTTTTAGAAGTGTAAGAACTTAATGAAATGATTGGTGAATACATCTGTGTTCAGTAATACATTAATTAAATAAAATATGTTCCAGTTAAAATTGCAGTCAAAATAATTCTTTATCGAGCTAAATAGCACATTATACCATGATTTATAATAGATGAAGCACACACATGAAAAGCGTCCACATCTGTAGGTTATCTTTTACAAATGCTCATTGTAATGCCATTTCAGACTGCCAAAAATTATATTCAAAAAAATTTCTAGAGCGTGCCATGGAAATCCTATTCTCATCTCTTCAAGTAACTGGGGATCTTTGTGGGAGCAAACAAGGAAGTGTTCTTCCCTGCACTGAAGATTAGTGGAACTGTTATTGAAGACTTTGGGCTGGAGTAACCTCTACAGTCAATCCTTTCCCTTGTCATGAGCAATGGCAATGAATCTGAGCAAAAGTATGCCACCAAGCTCCTGTCATGTCTCTGCCTGCTCTGCAATCCTTTTGGGATGTCTCTGCCTACTTAAGTATGGTAACATATATAATTAGAGCAGATTTTAAACAAACTTTCAAAACCTTTCTCCTCATAAGGCACTGTGACATGTCACAGTTTCTTTTTCACCTCCCTGAGCCACCCTCCATCTAGTTTGGTCATCATCTCTTGGCCTCACACGTTTCCAGCTTGGATGGTTGTAGGCCAGCTTCCAGAGGATGGCTCAAGAGTGCACTGAGTAATGTTTAGTCTGGGGCCTGGTAGTTAGTACACTTTGCTGGGAAGTAGGGACTGCAAGTTCAGATTTCCTCTGGAGAAGTGGTGGCTTAGAACCCAGCTCTCCTGATTTCTGGGTAAATATTTGAACTTGGGCTACGAGGTGTAAGATCCTACTGGTGGCACTTCTTTCTCTGGTATCAAACACTCACTAGTCCTGGTGTTTCTGCAATTAAAGTTTGGCATTTACCCCATATAACATGTGCACTTGAGTGACTTACTCCATTCTGCAGCTTACATGACCACAACACAGCCTTGCTGTGAACATGCTCAGAGGGAAGCAAAGAGTGAATGCAGATAGAAGCCAAAAAGCCAAACTGTGTGTAAGGTCAACAACTTCACTTACATGACTTTAGGTACTACTTTGTCATGTAAAGGTGAAATAAGATTTTGTCTAGAGCAGTATTGCCCAACTCTCCAACCTGCAGGACTAGATTAAATGGTACAGGGCTGATCTGTGGGCTGGATCTGAAACACTGGAAAATCTGGGTTGTAGGGCTAGACTTTGAAGGTAGCATTAATTGCTGTGGATCCTGGAGCTGCACCAGCCTGGTTCTCTCACCACCAAATTTCTGGCCCAGTAGGCAGCTCAATGGACAAGCTAACACAGCTCTGTGCTGCAGATCCAACTGACAGGGATTCCCACAGGTCCAGAAGTTTGGCAGCAGGATGAGTGACAGAAGCATTGATTAACACTGCTACTGTTCATCATGCTTCCAAAATTTCTAGACCTGTAGGAAGACCAGATGACATGGCACTGTGGGCTGGATCCAAGCCATGGGCTGGAACTTGGTCACCCCTGGTCTAGTGTTGGCACATGAAGCTAATGTAGTTAATGCAGAGTGGCTAGTGCACTTTAACTTCATGTGCTACCTTACTATGTACTGTATAACTTTTTATGTAGAAGGATTACATGAGGTAAACAGGATTATTTGTGGAATGAGGTGTAATCCAATATGGATATGCCTGTCATGATTTACTTTATAAATAAGTGGCACATAAAATAGATTATAATTACTAAAGTATTGTGATTATGGCCAGGTTCTTTGATTGAATACACTTTTCCCTGCATCTGAGAAATATAAGCTGCTGTGTCCACCATATTTCAGTCATAACGTGATGAAAATAAGATCTTACTAACCAGACAGCAACAGGGATGAGTGAGTAAGCAGCCTTTTCTGCAACTACTATATCTAAAGATGGCTTTGTAAACAGCCTAAGGTTTGTGTTAGTGCAAGAATTTTTGTGGCATGAGGTAGTATTTTTCTGCAGTGAACATCCTCCTGACTAAAGCTGATTTTAATAAAGTTCATATTTGGTTTTTGAGAAACAGACATTTGTCAAGCAGTAATAACAATAAATAATGTGCTTTTTGACTGAAGACCTAAATACTAGCTGGATGACAGTCATTTCCAAATTTTTGTCACATGCAACAAACACCATCCAAAGTACTATTCCCTGCCTCTGATTGCATTCTCATGAATTGGATGGTGTGATTGAGAACAGAGTTCTTTCATTTATTGATATAGGTGTTAGCTGGATCTTGGATTCAGACTTCAGGAAAGCAGCACATTAGTTCCAAAGATGTATAAATATCATATTTCAAACACATTGAGGAAATAGGATGTAAACAAAACCTCTCACAACCTAAAGGATGGCCATATTTTCCTTACTCCCCTGCACCCTTCAGCCCCTTGTGGTCCTTCTGGACAATGAGAACAAGACACTCCTGAAGGAGCTAGTTGTAGTTACTTCTAAACTTTCTATAGAGGTCACTAAGAAGTAATATCAATTGCTTCCTGCCTTTAAGGACCAAGTATGAGAAATGTGGATATAATTAATCACTGATTTAAGTAACATAGGGAACTTTCCCCAACATAAAATATAGCTAAATCACAATATCACAAGTGAAAATTTCATTTTTATTTGTTTTACTTATTTTATTTAATTTTTAGACTTATAAAATTTGCCCTTCTAGAGGCTTCCAGTGCTGTCATTTTAATGCTCATGTGGTCTATTACTTTTGCATATTTTCTGCATGGATCTCTTTATAATTCTGGAAAAATGACTGAGCTTACTTTGCAGATATTTTTATGTTTTTTTCTGCAAATGATGGAAAAAGCCCAGAGTCTAGAGTTGTCTGTCAATCCCCAGAACATGTACAGCAGTGGTAGTGAAGGCTTCCCCCCCCATAATCCTACTAATTTGATATGACACTATATCTATATATTCCTAACTAATGACAGCTGTGGTTATGATTGTTGTTGTGGACATTTGTACACTAGGAAATAGACTGAGATTAAAAACATTTTACCCAGGTTATTGAACACTAATCAGATAGAAAAACAGCTGTCATATGGGCAGTATTAATAATTTTGATGACAGCAGATTTGTTCTAACAAATGATGCAACAACAAAATAGTTCCAGTCCCCTAGATCCTTCAAACCTCCCTATAAAAAATTGTAATTGAACAAATGAGTGATAACTAATGTTAATAATATACTTATCAATTCAGAAAGAATGTAATCAGTTAAGGCATGATACAAATACCAGTACCAAAAAGGCAGATAAGTTTCTTTGAGTAAACATGCTGTCTCTTATTAGACCAACTAAATAGTTGGTAAATTGTTCTTTACAAGCTTTTGGGCACAAAACCCCTTTTTCAGGCAATAGGGAGAGCCTATTGGTGTTTGTGTGCCTCCTAGGTACAGTAGAAGCCAATATGTAAAATGCAGGTCTGTGAAAATGCAAATGCATGGCAGTGAGGATCTAAGGGAATGGGAGATAATAGGAGATAGTAGCAAAAGGGGATATTCTGGGGAGAGTTTGAGAAATTCTGAGCTCAGCAAGTTTGAGGTTCAGTTTAGTCGGATGGCTATTGTTTAAGGACACACTTGTGACTGTTACTTTGTGACGGAATTATTTTAGCACTGAGAGTTTGACCAAGTGCTGGAAACATTGCAGCTTACGACTTTTAGCCATTGTAAATATTAAGGCTGTGTGAAACAGTACTCTTTCATTTCAACTTCTGTTTCATAGTTTCAAAGGGAGGGTGGTCCATTTAATTATTTCATTTTGCTTTGAAGCACTGCTCCGCTTCATTTAGCCAAAACTGTTTCTCTGTTTCGACGTTTTGCCTGTAGGCTACAATGGGGAATCATGAAACTGCCTATAACTTTGTAATCTCTTGCCTGGTTTGGATGAGAATTGTAGGGATGGTAGCTCCATCTGAGGGCATGAAGCCTGCCATGTTTCAAGGGGATAGTTGCAGGGATTTCTGGGAAACTGCACCTCAACCTGTTCAAAGAAAAACTCATCACTTGCCAACAGTGGTAGCCTGCTATCATCCTGCATGCAGATCTGGGACATGCGTCGCCTGGGAGGCCTGTGGGGCTGTGCCAGATTCCTCCCAGTGGGATGCAGGCCCCTGGATCTGCATGCAGGATGACAGCAGGCTGCTGCTGCCACATGGGACTGGTGCTGGGCATGGCCTGTGCTGAGCACGAGGAAGCCTGGTGCTGCCACTGGCCCCAGCTGGCAGGCAGCATGCTGTCATCCTGCATGCAGATCCAGGGAACAGCTGTTTTGAGCTTGAAATGCATTGAAATAATTTTGAAATGAAACACCCATCAAAGTTTCACACAGCCTTAGTAAATATGAGCTAAATTAAAAGTAAACTGGCATAGAATTGAAAGAATCTATATCCCATTACCTATTCCCTGATTACTAGAAATGTAGCTCTCTCTAAAAAGCACATGAAATACTGGGAGGAATCTTTCAATTTTGTTGAGTTTTGCTCAGTGTAATACAGCTGGGCAGACAGCTATTCAAATGAGGCTGGTTTTGTTCTAGGGTTAGAGCAATTGCAGAGATCTACTGTATTCATTTGGTTTTAGTTATCCTCATTTATTCAGAACCAGAAGCTTGTATTATTCTACAGAAACAACTGAAAATGGGAGGTGATCACCCTTCTCAGGATCCACAAACATGAAGGATCCATCTTCTCTTGATACAAAAGCTGTCTTTTAGCATAATTATCCTTTAATTGAAGTTCAGCTATGTTAGTTAATTATGATTATCATGCAGATGTCTTATGTGTGAAAAGAACTACATGCAGCTGGAAATCAGAAAACCTTGGGGATTTTTTTAGAGGTTTGTTTGGAAATGCGAATTATCATATTGATGTCACTCAAGTCAGATTTAACTACAGAATATTAAAAAATTTACAAATTGACTATCTGGAATTTTCTATCAAGCATTTCTCTAATAATTCCTTGAACTAAGTTCCTTCAAATTTTTATCTAATAAGAGCTCTGTAAGTGTTTATATCTGTTGCTTGTTTTTTTCGTTGCCGTTTGTACAGCCTATGAGGGGCTGTATTGTAATTATGATAGACAGTTTCTACCTGAAGGTCTTACTCTAGCTCCTGATGATGGATGAGAGAAGCAAAATGAAAAGAATGCTAACTTTGAAGTGACCAATACTAAGATAGGCAATACTATCAGTAGTAGGACTATACTTAATCCAGCAAAGATATGGGTCATGGTGGGTGGGGGGAAGGGCACGTAACAAAAAAACGCTTCCAGTAAAGACAGGAACCAAGGCAACAAAACACTGAACTACTAGTGCAGGGTGCAAAATCAGATGTATTAGTGATAATAATAACTTTCATGACTGGAATAGCAATCACAACTAGATTGGAATAGCAATCACAATCAATACAAGCACTAAAGGCAATGTGCTGCTTTGGAAAGTTAAAAAAAGAAAGACAAAAATGATAGGGTAATGATGTATGTTAGGAATGTGATAGGCTGCAAAAGACATTGGAAGAAATAGTGTAGTTAAAAAATGTAATTTGGGGGTCTGATGGAAAAGGTGGTGTCAAAAGACTAATATATATCCAACATTTAGATTTGGATTGGAGAAAGAAAGACTACGAGCAATTAATATCTTATGGGAGACAAATTTCATAGACAGAGGACAACAAATGCCTCTAATAACAATAGAGCCCAGAAAATTCTAACAGTAGTAGCTGCCAAATTTCTTAGTTAAATATTCACCAAGTCAACAAGGCAGATTATTATTTTAGATTTGTTTCAGTTCAAGTGATGAGGACATTATAGAAGAAAATAATCTTGCCTCATGTAATTATATATTTACTTTATATTAAATGGAAGAATAAACAAAGCTAGGTAGATAAATAAGGGTTTTTTTTTTTAATTTCAAAAGAGCAAATTGATAACCTAGGGCAATTAGTTAGTGGAATCAGCTGGGCTGAGAAGCTCAAGGACTTGAATACAGAAAAAGTCTGAAATGTCTTTAAGTCAAAGGTGATTATAGGCAATCCCACGCAGTCGAAGATAATTGTCTTCTACGATTGCAATTTTCATAGAAAATGCCTGTACATGATTTCGTTTATCATGGAGAAATTGCTGCATATCGGCTTCCATGCTGTTCATGATGGAACAAGACCTTGTTCCAGTGGCAAGGAGGCCAAGACAATATCTCAATCCACTGCAGCCTTCATCTGCTTTTGCAGACATTGTGATTGTAACATTTTTTTTCTGCCTGTTCTGCCATTGAGAACTTGTAGTCAAAAAGGTGATAAAACTTATAGTCAAAGGTAGTAAAACTATTAGGAATCTGTACTCAAGCAAGAAGAAAAATCTTGTAGTAAATGAATGACAGTTCTTCTCAAGAAGGATATTAGGAATAAACAGAGGAACTACCAAGAATGAAAAAATACCATGAGTGAAATAAAAGTACTATTCAACACAGAAAACTATGCCTTTTTAGAGGACTATTGGGATAATATGAGAATTGCTAAAAGCCAAGCTGAATTAGATCTTGCAAAGGATATTGAAACAAAAGATTCTGAAGGTATATACATAAATAGAAGTGGGGTTCGGTACAGTGAGGATGAGATAGAAATTGGATATAATGTAGCCATGTTCCAAAAATTAAATGGCTACTTCACCTCAGGTTTCATTGCGGATGACAATGTTGGCAGTGGGAGCAAAAGCAATAGGGGTAATGAGAATGAAAGGACAGAAATGTAAATGACCACTCTTGAAGTAGAAGCAAACGTCAGGTAGCTTGATGCACTCTAGTCAGACAGGATGCGTTAGTCTCTAAGACTTTTGAGAAATTTGACAAATGAATATGTTGGACCCACACACAGTATTTTAAATAAATATCTCAAGCGGGGAAGCGGGGGGGCGGAGGGGGTAAGGTTACCAGTCATTGGAGAGAAGTAAATGTAGTGGTTACATGTAAGAAGGGGAAAACTAAGGCAACTAAGAGTCTGTTACCCTGACCGCAATTTTATGCAAGGCTTTGGAATGCTTCTTGAGGGGAAAAAATAATGGAGATAAAAGGAAATGGCATAAAATACAAGATAAATTTATCAAACGTAGATCATGGCAGATCTCTCTCTCTTCTTAAAGAAAATAAAGTTATCAAACTAAAAGAAGGTATTTTCAGGCAATTTTACCTCCATCTATTTGAACTTCAGTTTACCTATCATGTGCTGCCACCTATAAAATTACTAGTGAAGTTGGAAAACGGGTAGAAAAGGAAAATAAGGTGGATAAGAAGCTGTTTATTAGGAAATGGTACTGGGTAGTTTTAAAAAAGGGAAATACCAGACTTGAGAGAAGCTTGGAGTTCTTCCAACATCTGTTTTGAGACAGATCTTGTTCAATATTTTCACTAATTATCCTGTTAAAATAGGAGTGTGCTGATGCAAGTTGCTATAATAAAAAGTTAGGAGGCATTTTCACTACAAAAGAGATTTGAATGGCATACAGAAAGAGCTGGATAACCTTGAGGACTAGAATCATAAAAGAGGGATGAAATAGAATGTTAGAAAATATAATGCCATGTACTTCATTTTACCCTTCTGCTGGGCATCGGTCGACAGCAACAAGGGCTGGGATTAATTTTAGGGTCTAAATATATTTTACCTTGACTTGAGCCTTCACCCAGACCACATAGGAAACACCAAATAAATTACTAGGGTGTCCCGCATAAATAAAATCCCCTTCTCACAAGCAGTGTAAACACAGAGAACAAATTTAGTACTGAAAACAAAGGCAAAGAAAACAAAGGAAACACTAAAAATGTGATTTAAAACTCTACCAACTATAAGGCATAGGTCATACATTGCACCCTTCTGGGGAGGCTTCACTCATGCCCAGGCAGTCTGGGACTTGAAGCTCACCCACAAGGCAGCTCCAGGGCCTTGCACCCTTATACCTGCCCTTCAGCAGTGGGCTAGGGGATTCACTGGAGAGTCTTTTGAGCTATTCCTCAGGCTTGCTGGTCCACAGGAAGCTGCTAGACAGCATGGGTCCTTGTTTGCTCCCTGCCACACTTTAAGGAGACCCCCCCCCCGCTTGCATATGGTGGCCTTGTGGGGTTAACTGTGGCTCTAGGCAGTATATCACACCCCTATAATTCCTAGTTCAATTCTCAGCTCTGATAGGCAGAAACTGCAAGAAAACATTTTGAAGGAAAGGTCAGGCCTACCTCACTGGGTTTAAGCTGGGTAGCAAAAGCTGGCCACGCTCATACTGTACTGAGTCCTGAACATATAGCTGGGGTTCAGCCACAAAGCTAGGCTGAAACACCATAGCCACAGAAACAGCAAAAAAAAAAAAAAAAAAAGCCCAGGCCTATGGCTGTGGCCTGGACATCCAGTCTTAGCTATACCCCATACTGAGATGATACAGTACTTGATACTGGGCAATTTGCTTCAGGGATTAATACTGACATGGCATTGACCCATTTAAGAAAAAAATGGGAAATAGGAAGAAAATAGTTGTCTCAAATGCCTATTCAGACTTTCTCCCCCTGTACTTAAGACTTTCCTTTCAAAAAACATTTGCTGGCTTCCCAGTGAAGAAGGGGGCAGAACCCCATGGGGAGCAGGTTTGCTGGCTCCCAGTGTAGCTGTGCAGTTCTCAGCAGCCCCAGGAGAAAGACAGAGAGAACCTTATTGAGTGGTTCTTGTATACCTGGTGTGACATCACCCAAGCCTTGTCCAATCAGGGAAGGTCACATCTGAGTCTCTCTCTCTCAACCAATCTGCTAGAAGAATCCCCTGCTTCCTTTGCCCAATGAGGACAGAGGGTTTTACATATTTTTCCCAGATACAGGCCCCAGTTTGCCATGTGCTGAGCACATGGCCAGAAAAATAGGGGCCATCTTGACCATATCAATATACACACATAAAAAACACAGTATACAACCCAGTGTGTGTGTGTGTGTGGGGGGGGGTGTTACATTCACTAAAGAATAACAAAAGCTTCAGCTATAAACTATGAGTTCACCCATTGGAAATAACCATGCTGGAAAAAACATGGATACACTGACTGTGAGCCACTAAAGTGATGTGTCCATGAAAAAGACAAATATACTCTTAAGCTATTCTAGGAGAGTTCTTTCCAATACAGAGGGGGAAGTATTCCATAATATAAGGCACCAGTGAGACTTCATCTGGAATCTTAGGTACAGTTTTTGTTACATTTGTGAAAGATTAATCAAAACTAGAAAGGTGATGAGAAGGACTAGTAGGATGATAGGCTTATTGTTTAGGAGAAGACTAGCAAAGTCTGGCTTGCTTGACCTAGTAAAATGAAGGTGGGAAGGGATATGGTTGTTGTCTATAAATAAATCAAGAGGGTAAGCACCTGCATGGAATAAGAACTATTAAAACTAAAGAAAAATGCTGGATGAAGAACAAATTGGAGTAAATTGATCATGGATACATTTAGGTTGGAAAGCAGAAATGGACAAAAAGGAAACAAACCAAAAGCCTAGTCCCATTTAACATAGATCTCAACACAATTTGGAAAGGTTTTATATGAGGTGGTGACTGCAATAATAAGGGACTTGGACGTTACCCAGAAAGTTGGTTACAGGGCCATGATTCTAAATATTAAATGTAAAGAATGAAGTGTATTTAGAAAGTGAATAATTACACCGTGGCATAAAAATTTATCTGTAGATAGTATAATTTAAACATATCTTTAAACAACCTGAGGGTGAAAACCTGCAAACCATTTTCAAATTACTCTATTCATGCTGTAGATGTTGACTATATTGCTTTTACTCATGGGAGTAAGATAAGTAATGGGACCCAATTAAAGACTTAAATTTAAACAGACATGTATGCTTAATCTGATTATATTTTAAATTGTGTCAAATATGATGTCATATGTTATTGTATATAATCATTGTGTAAAGTATTGAATTACAACATGGTTGAAAAATTAAGTGGGACCATGTCTGTTTTTTAAAAGACATTACTCAGTTATATACAAATGAAACAAATCAACTTTTTTAAATAGGACCTAGGATTATTTACATTTTGCCAAACTAGATGCAGTTGTCCTTTCAGTAGAGGGAGCTCAAACTTTATCTTAAGACTTGTGCTGATATCTGTGAGGGTTTTGACAAAAATAAAGCAGAATCATGTGGATTTATGCTCTACAGAAAAACAGCATTTAAATATATATTGGCATGCATCCAAATGAAAAGAATGATGGGAAGGAAAGTACTGTGGGAATGGAAAACAATGAGAAAACAATATTTGATATGAATCAGTATCGACAGTATATCTTTAACAGCCTAATTACCATAGTGAGAATCTGAACATTTTTGGTGTAATAAGACATCATACTTTGTGGTTAATGATAATAAGCTATGATTAAAGGCTTGACGCCACGCCTAATGCAGTCAATGGAGAGACTTGAATTGGCTATCAGTGGGTTTTGGAACAGAATTTAAAACCATAAATGCTGTGGAGTAGTAATTATTTAACAGATATGCTCCTATTGCACAGCAAGACTAGGGAATGGATTGAATATAGTTTTCAAATCTCCCAATTCTGGGCTTCCACAGAGTGAAATCTATATACTCATGAGTGAAGTGCCAATTACTGAGCTGCTTTTGGCTATTGTGCCATTGGGACTTCTCCCTTCTCACAACCCCACAGCAGTAAGGACAAAAGGACAACTGTCCTGATCCTCTGACGGGCAACTGGAAAGAAGGACGTATTGCTGCCATCTTGACATTTCAGAAGTCAGAGACAAGCAATGCATCATCTCATTTCCAGTCCCTCCCTGCCCGGATGCTCTGCCTATGTGGAAGAAGGAAAAGCGGTGTAGACCCTGATTAAGAGTCATTCCTATGGTGTATGGTGCTCTCCACTTCCTCTGAGGAGGTTTATACTCCACCACAACTCCTTGATACTTCCAAACCTTTATGCACGGAAGTATGGGCAGCCATAATCTGAACCTTGGCATTTAGCATCTGACATGTGATGAAAGACTTACACTTAAATGCTGAATCTTATTTGTGGATGTGAATTTAAAGCATTAGTGACTTTTCTAATGCAGTTTGAGTCAGCCAAATAGGTAAGATTAAAGGAATCAACTCAAGTATTTGGTTTATTTCCAGAAGTTAAAATGAAAGGGAAAACACCCAACTTATTTATTTTGTGCCTGATACCATGAAATTGCAATTACAGCTTATGCATTAGGCCTATGCAAAGTGGCTAGTATTCGCTTCAGATTCAGATTCATCTGATTCAGGGGACAGTAATTCAATTCAGTGATTCAAATCAGTGTCATGAATCAATTCAGCTGAACCTGATTTGGAGATTTGGCCACTGCTGAACCAGCTAAATCTCTGAATCAAACAGGCCCCATTCCCTGCCCGCTCTCTCAGCCCTGTCAATGGCTGGTCCACCCAGCCCCAATGTCCCAGCTCTTAAAAGCCCCACACTCAGTGGCTGCTGTGGGGGGCATCCCTCCTGTCCGCCCATGCTGCATTGCGGGGGGGCTCTGCCACAAGCCTCCAGAAGCCCTGATGGCCATTGCAGCATCCAGTGAGTTCGGGACTGTGTTTTTTTAAAGAGCCAGGATGATGGGCCTGACATAGACAGGGCTGGGAGAGCAGGCAGGGGTCAGAGGGCTCTCAGGGGGGCTGGAAGATCAGGCAGGGGATGGGTTCTGGTAGGGGTCCCTCCATGGTCTCCTCCCTCCTCCTTCAGACCCCCTCCTGCCCCCTACTTACTAGCATGGAGTCTGGGTCCAGCTCCTGTGTTGGTGAGTGGGGACTGCTTGAGTATCCAAATCACTCCGAAGCTTTCTGAAGCTTTTCCAAATTAATCGAATCATCACCCAAGGCTTTGCACAGCCCTATTATGCATAGCTGGAATTGCATGGCACAATGCACAGTACAGTATAAAACTCTGTTTTGGTCTTTTCAAGTACCTAAATGGCTGATTCCATTTTCCTCAAAATAGTTTTTGTTGAGGAATTAGTTTTATAGAATAGTGCTGTTCATTCAGATTTGGTAATTCATCTTGTAAATCTGTTTACATACATGACAGTTTGAATGGATAACAGCACTGTAGTTTCAGAAACTATGGGGCAAATAAAATGGCTTGGAGATTGTCCACCATATTATCCATCAGCAGGAGGAGAGGGTGGAATTTGCCCCATATTCAGCCAAGCCTGGCTGTTAGGGCATTCTCCTTGATGCTAGGAGACGTGGGTCTCAACCTTCTTGGGCAGGAGACTGCAATATAACTCAAGGGTCACCCTTTGTAGATTTGAGCCTTAGGAATCTGTATTAATTGACATTTAGTGGATATTATGTTACTAAATATCTAGCTTACTTTTGAAAATGGGACTTTTGTATCTAAGCCTTAGGCATTTTTATAAAATTTCCACCTACACTTTTCATCTGCCTATTGCCATGTTAGATTGAGTGCACCTGATCTCATCTGATATTTGAAGCTAAACATCCTCTACCCCCACATTTTTTTAGTGGCTCTGTAGTGCAATTGTTAGTTCATTCACCTTGTTAGGAGGATGTTTAAACATAATGGTCATGTGTAGATGAAATGAGAGGCATGTGTACATGACACTTTAAAGCAGGCTAAATGCTTTTGCACCACTTTAATGATGTTGGTGTTTGCACACCTTGGCGTATTGAACATTAATTCTAGCTGCTGTAGGAAATTTGGCGGCATAATTCACCCAAAATGACTTGGGGTGCAGTAAACTAACACTCTTTCAGGGAGCTTTAGTTTGCTCCCCTGCAGCCATGGAGCAAAGCACTGGGCTCCGTGCAGCTCCATGGCTCTGCAGGAAGCCCTGCAGGCAGCCTGGCAGCACCCCAGGAAAGCAGGCTCCACCCAAGAAAAGCAGCCAGCCCGATCTTTTTTTTTTTTCCCTTGGAGCCTGCCTGCCTGAGCTGCGTGGGGGCTCCATGGCCACGGTACCCCACGGGACTGCTTGAGCCGTGTGTCTTTGGGCAGGTGTTGCCTGGGTGCAAGGGAGGCTGCTGCTGCTGCAGAGGGAAGCACCGGCACCCCACACAGCCCAAGGACTTCTCTGCCTGCCGGCAGCTTACCCTCCCCTCCCCATTGGACAGGCAAGTAAGTCAGCAGGGTGTGTGCATGACACAGGAGTTTAATCAGCCCTAAATTGAAGCAGTGTTTTTTAAAATCTACTTTTTCAATTTAGGGCACCCATTTTATCTACACATGCCCTATAGGTTCAACTCCTAGAACATTTATGAGTTTCATATACTTCCAGTTAAAGAAAGCAATATTTTTTTCATGTGTAGATTCTCCATCCCAGGAAACTTATAAGTACGGGTTCAATAAACGTATGCCTGGGATGGTTTGATAAAGGTGATTCTTTCTTGAGCATGAGCTGGACTAGAAAGCACCTGGAAGTCCATTCCAGCCCTATTTGTCTATTATTACTTTTGACTCTGATTATCTAATGTTTTGTACTGTGGCCAAAGTCATATGTGGCATTTAAAAAAAGGGATAATTAAAGAAGGCCCTTTTCTTAAAGTCATGACAATCAAAAATGTCATGATTAGTATCAGAATATCTAGGGTCAGAAGGGGCCTAGAGCAGGCCATCTAGTCTGACCCCCTGCCAATGGCAGGAATGAGTACCAGGGTCACAGGACCCAGCCAAGTACCTATCTAATCTACTCTTATAGATGCCCAAGGTAGGAGCAAGAACAACTTCCCTAGGAAGCTGGTTCCACATCCTAGCCACCCTAACAGTGAAGTTAGTGATCATGAGCAAAGGATAAAGAGGTCAAGGGAGCTTGGACTTTCTTTAAGGATGACATTTCTTTTTTGTTGCACTGGTATAATTCTAGAAAAAGTCCTTTGAATTCACTGAAATACATTTGATTTATGCCAGAGGAGATGAGAGTAGGATATAGACCCACACATTTTAAAGGTATGTATGTGTAGGATTTTTTCAGTGTTATTGGAAGTAGTTACTAAATAGAACAGCTAGCCAAGCCAAAACTATTGTTTTCTGTTGCTTCTACAGTGTTTGCTATAGCTCTTTCTTGTTCAGAACTTCCCAGAACTCGAGTATGATCCCAGTACACAGTCAAAGGCATTCTGAGCTATCTAATCCAATCACTGATCATTTGTCCACTCAGCAGGAGTCAGTGGCCATGGTTTAATGCAGTGATTTTCAACCTGGGTGCCACAGTGTTCTAGGATGCCACCCTTAAGATCTTTTTAAAGATGTCATGACACCCAACTCCTGTATGAGTAGGTAATATTCACTTTTCCACCCACCTCTATGGCTCCCATTCTTGTCCCCCACCCTCTGGCACCTCCTGAGCTGACCACCTCTATGCTCTGAGCAGTGCATTCCACCATAGACAAATAGGTAGACATGGGGCTGTAGAGCTGCACTTTTCAGCCTGGTTTGTTCCCCTACTCCTTTTATGCTCAAGAGCTGGTGCAGAAGGGTTGGGGGATTACATACCTCCTATCACTGGTATATAATACCTGGAGGAGTACACTGTGCTCACTTCCTCCGGTACAGACCAGGGGTGGGGAGAAGGCAGACAGTGGAAAAAGTGGGGCACAGGAGGATTCTGCCCCTGATAGCCTCACCTGGTACCAGGTGGCCACTGTCATGCTTTTTTTCCTCCTGTAGAGACAGCTACCTCCTTCAGGGGTCTAATGACCCCCCCCCCCCAGATCTTCAATAATGAGCAGCCTCTGCCAATGAGAAACACCATAAACTACCCTCTGCCATGCTTAAAAGGTAAGAATTACAAGAAATAAATGTGTTTTTGACATGGGGTACTACTTAATTTAGAAAAGCTGTACAGGGGTGTCTTGACTCTAAAAAAGGCTAAGAACCATTGGTTTATTGAGTCAGTGGTAGACATATGTGCCTGGCATATAATTGTGCCCTTACATGTCTTTGGGGAATCCATGTGCTGGCATATTCTTCCTGTGGAGATACGGGATCTCTACCTTAGAGAATAGGCTAGATTCTCAGGCAGCACAGATTGTGTATAACTCCATTAACAACACAGTTACAATGATTTATGCTGTCTGAGGACTGATTACAAAATTCTTGAGAATGGATTATTTAAAAATAGGTAAAGACTTTTAAAACATCTTAAACACTCTCTCAATTTTTAAAATATCTATATAGATAATATATTATATGGAATGGTTTTGCTCCTATCTTTCTTTCACCTAAATTATTTTTTTTCTTTTGAAGTGAATTTTGTCACAGAGTTGACATTTATAAAAGAATTGTTTTTGACTTTCATACATATTTTTATCTGATTATGCTTCCTAAGCCAAGAGATATACTTCATAGATTCATAGATGTTAGGGTCAGAAGGGACTTCAATAGATAGAGTCCTCTAACTGTGAAGAAGTTCTTCCTAATGTCCAATCTAAATCTGCTCTCTGCTAGCTTATGGCCATTATTTCTTGTAACCCCCGGGGGTGCCTTGGTGAATAAATACTCACCAATTCTCTTCTGATTCAAAGCCCCATGATGAACTTATAGGCAGCCACAAGGTCGCCTCTCAACCTTCTCTTGCGGAGGCTGAAAAGGTCCAGGCTCTCTAGTCTCTCCTCATAGGGCTTTGTCTGCAGGCCCTTAACGATACGAGTGGCCCTTCTCTGGACCCTTTCCAGGTTATCCGCATCCCTCTTGAAGTGCGCCGCCCAGAATTGCACACAGTAGTCCAACTGTGGTCTGATCAGCGCTCGATAGAGGGGAAGTATCACCTCCTTGGACCTATTCGTCACGCATCTGCCGATGCACGATAAAGTGCCATTGGCTTTGCTGATGGCTTCGTCACACTGCCGACTCATGTTCATCTTGGAGTCCACTAGGACTCCAAGATCCCTTTCCGCTTCCATTCCACCAAGTAGGTCATTTCCTAGCCAGTAGGTGTGGTGGACCTTTTTTTTTCCTTAGGTGCAACACTTTTCATTTCTCTTTGTTGAATTGCATTTTGTTGTTTTCTGTCCACTTGTCCAACCTGTCCAGGTCTGCTTGCAGCTGTTCCCTGCCCTCCAGCGTGTCCACTTCTCCCCATAGCTTTGTGTCATCAGCAAACTTAGACAGAGTACATTTCACTCCCTCGCCCAAGTCACTGATGAAGACATTAAAGAGTATTGGTCCAAGGACCAAGCCCTGCGGGACCCCACTGCCCATACCCTTCCAGGTAGAAACTGACCCATCCGCCACGACTCTCTGGGTGCAACCCTTCAGCCAATTCACCACCCATCGGACTGTGTAGTCATCCAAGTCACAGCCTCTTAACTTGTTCACCAGTATGGGGTGGGATACCGTATCAAAAGCCTTCCTGAAATCTAAGTATATGACAACCACCCTTCTTCCTGTGTCCAGGCATTTTGTTACCTGGTCATAAAAAGAGACTAGATTAGTCAGGCACGATCTGCCTGCTACAAACCCATGCTGGTTTCCCCTCAGCATAATTTGTCCTGCTGGGCTCTCGCAAATGTGAGCCTTGATAATTTTTTCAAAGGTTTTGCCAAGGATGGAGGTGAGACTGACTGGCCTATAGTTGTCTGGGTCATCCTTCCTCTCCTTCTTGAAGATGGGGACCACATTGGCCCTTTTCCAGTCCTCCAGGACTTGGCTCGTGTGCCACGAGTGTTCAAATATTCTGGCCAGTGGCTCTGCAATGATGTCAGCCTGTGCCTTCAGCACCCTCGGATGGAGCTCATCCGGGCCTGCCGACTGAAAGGCATGCAGTTCTTCCAAGTGACTCCACACCATCTCAGGTCTACACGTGGTAGTCTGGCATCTTGCTGCTGCCTCTCTACAATCCCAGTGAGAGACTTGTCATGCCCTTCGCTTAGGAACACTGCAGCAAAGCACTCGTTGAGGGGTTCAGCCTTGTCCCCCCTGTCTGTCACCAATTGTTTCTGCCCATTTAGCAGGGGTCCTGTTCCTCCATGGGCCTTGCTTTTACTTCCTATATATCTAAAAAACAATTTCCTTTACTTGGGATGCCATCCTCAGCTCCATGGTAGCTTTGGCTCATCTAACTGCCTCCCTACAAGTGCAAGCAGAGGGGGTATATACATCTTTGGTGATCTCTCCCTGTTTCCACTTTTTATGTGCTCCCCTATTGGACCTTAGGCTGCCCTGGATTTCTCTGGTCAGCCAAGGAAGCTTCCTGGCCCTTCCCTCTTTTCCCTTGCATTGGGATCATCTCCCTTTGTGCCCGAAGGATCGTTTCCTTAAGGCACAGCCACCCTTCTTGAGCTCCCATCACTTCAAAACTCCTACTCTGCATTGTGTCCTTGACTAATTGCCTGAGTCCATTGAAATCAGCTTTCCTAAAGTCTAGCACTTTCACCCTACTAGTTACCTTACCCACTCGACGTCTTATGGTGAATTCTATTATTAGGTGATCACTGT
>JAGPOW010003316.1:154590412-154603440 GCA_030014935.1 Caiman crocodilus | reverse complement strand
TTCCACCTGGTCCTCAGTCGCCCCCAAGTTAACGCTCACTGCAGAGAAGCGTTCTTTGACATAGAGCGCAACCCCACCGCCTCTTTTCCCCACCCTGTCCTTCCTGAAAAGGGCATAGCCGTCAATGCCTACGGCCCAGTCATAGGTCGGGTCCCACCAGGTTTCCGTGAGCCCAACCAAGTCCGGGTCTTTCACAGCCACCAGGAGAAAGCTCCTCCTGCTTACCTCCCATGCTGCGTGCATTTGTATAGAAGCATTTAAGGCTATGCACTGCCGCCTCCTTCTCCTCATGTGTATCCCCCAAGCTACCACTACCTTTGCTCGTCTGACTTACCAGACTCAGCGGCTGAGCATCATCTCCTCTTCCGGCAGGTCCATCCCCTGGCGAAGCTAGTTTAAAGCCCACCACATGAGATCAGCCAACCTGGAAGAAAATAAACACTTACCCTTAGGCAATTTCATCAGTTTGGTTAAACTTATGACAGACAAGTCATTTGCAAACTTACAAGCTTATATTAGCTAATATTATCTATTTAGGCAGAATACCAAATGCCTCCAAGAAGCACACATCATTGCTTATTAATCCCTCTGGTTCTGGCTGTCACATACATTGACAGTCCGTGTACTTCAGTAGGGTAAGTAAAGTTATTTCAATTCAACCAGTACGTGTCTGTGCCTAACTCTACTCCATCGGTCGAAGTACATACAGTCGCACCAGCTATACTCGGCCCCCACGTTTAGAAGCTAAATATACTAATTATGTTTAAAGAAAATTAGACTTACTAAAGAGAGATGTTCATGATGATCTAATTTACGTGTCATTGTTATAGTCTGCTTAGGAAGAGTTTGCTATCTATTAACTTGTTATAGCTGAGAGAGGATATAGAATATCTTTCTATATTTCACCACTGTAACAAACACATTTTTTGTGAGTTTACACAATCTATAGGTACAGTACAGATCTTACAAGATCCACAGATATTCATCTTCGATCTTACAAGGTTGAGGCTTATTTATTATAGATGCACAGATTTTATAGGCAGAATTTTCAAGTCTGTAGACAGGGCTCTCCCTTACATAATGCATGTAATATGCTTGTATTATTTATAAGCTCTTTACTGACGTTTATGGAGGTCTCACAATCTTTACACTAACATTCCTTAAGATATTTTGTCTACAATTCCTTAAGATATTTTGTCCAAAGGTTGCTAACATCCTGTGTGAACTAGTCTTTTTTCTAGAAACCATACTCTCCACTGGTAAATCTGGCAGATTTTCTGAATTCTGTAAGAGAATAGTGAGGTGGTCATTAAGTTATAAATCTCTTAAGAGGCTGTCCTCCACGTCTTCCAGGGTGTGAAGGGCACTTGTAACAAAACCTTCATGCAGAAAATCCACAGAAAATAACAAATGCTCTAGATGATTTGCTTCTGTGTAAATTTATTTGGAGAATTTTAGGAGCAGTGGAGATAGTTATGAATACATTTACTTTTTTGAAAGACACAGGGTAGGAACTGCTTGTGCCTTTTTTTCAAAGTTTGAGAGACTATCAGTTGTGAAGCAACAGGGATACATCACAAATATCTGACAAGATAACAGCATGTGCTACTATATAAACGCAAAATTTGAAGCATAATAATATTGAAGTAAGAGTTGTCTTGGGTCTAAGAAGTCAAAAGGCATGGCATTAGTACCAAAATGCCCTTGGATGCTGTTGGCTATTGAAATTGCCTTCGCTGCACTAGCCCAATGGAATGCTGGGCTCAGGTGAGCCTCTGGTTTTGACCTGATGTAGCTGTAGATCATGTAATTTATGCCTTCTGATCCGTAACTGATCCAGCTGAAAGGCAGTAATTCCTAATGTGTACATGCTTCATCCCATGGATCACAAAGTCACAAAAGTATCTTTAAAGCAACAGGGAAAAATCAAAGATCAAATTATGTCCTATGCAGTCCTTTGTGGTTCAATAATTTTTTTCTTTCTTTCAAGATGTCTCTTGAGAAATCTTACAAAATGCTACAGCTCTGTCTTCTTCATTAGCAAGCTTATCTCCCTTGCAGCTGACGTTCTGTTTTTCATTTCTTATCTCTACACTGGATTGATAAATTATCTAGGTCTTTTTGAAGCCATACTTCTTCCCACTCTGGACTGATTCTCTGACCAGGGGAATTCAAATCAGCAAATGGTAGAGGACACTTAGTTCCCTACAGACCCTCTAGGCATTCAGTCAGTTTTCACTGAAGCACATTCAGTCAGTTTTCACGCTAGCCTGAACCTAGAAGTGATAAAATAGTTTCATGGAAAGCATTTATATGATTCTTTTCACTCTGGGAGAGGTGGCAGGGAATCAAGATTATAATTCTGGAGGCAATTTTCCAATTCACTTTTCCTAGCTGAGCTTCCATTCACTTAATTCTTTACTTCAGACATATATTTGTCTGGTATTTTCATCATTTGTGATAATCTGTCTACTTTGCTTGATCTAAGAAACTTCACACAGTTTCTGCAGGAATGATGGGATGATAATGATATTTAGACCTCAGACACATTGTTCAAACTAGACCTCAGAATCTGATATGTATGGCAGAGCCATATTCATGAAGATTCAAGCAGGATTTAGAAAAGCGGGTGCAGAATTGCCACAGGTGTCACCCTTCAATCCATGGGGGTGGGGGTGAAGCACAGCTGGAGTCCCTGGGCCAGTGAAGGACATTGGCTGGTATGGGTAGAGAGCAGGGGAAGGAAAGAGGGACCTGCCATCATTGCTCTCCTCCTTGGTTGAGTTAGGGACCTGCACAGATGCTCCCTGCAACCTACAGCTGAAGCAGGACCAAGCCAGGTTCTGAAACTCCTTCCTGTACCTGGTCCCTGCCTGGCCCCCCCCCCCCCCCGGTCTCCCTAGCTAGCTCAAGGGCTCCAAGTAGAAAAAGCGTTTTAATGGGGTGCTAGGTCAGCAGGGAACAACAGCAGTGGAGTCATGTCCCCTCTTCCTGGCCCTGCTCCCTGGCAGCTCCCACATCCCCATTCTCCACACTAGCTGGGGGTGGAGGCATGGGTGGCTCAGGAACAGGATCTTCTTGGCCAATTTCCTGCTGGGCCAGCCCAAGTTGGTGATCCTGAAAAGCCACAGAAACCAGCTCGCAGAGGCCAGATCCAATGACATCCTCCAACTCTTCAGTTTCATAGTCTGGGCACACATATCATTTGGCCCCTTCACTTTGCTACAAAATGTAGACCAGTTTGTGCCATGATGGGCTAATGAGCAGGCCCTCTGCAATGTGGAGCATGGACAACTAATGCTAAATGTGTAACCCCATAAAGAGCATTAGGATTTCAGTCTTTGGCGATATGAGTGTTTTTGCTCCTAGCAAGTGTTTTATTCCACAGACTTTTGCACTCTTACCATTCATTTTTAATATTTTCATGATAAATATTTTAAAAGCCCCTAAAAAACATTATGTTGCCAGAGAGGGTTAATTGCTCTATGGGCTTTCCCATGTCACAAGACACCTTTCTTCCCTCCCTCCTTTCTTCCCTCAGATATGTGATTTATAAACAAAGCCAGTTATTCACTCCTACCAGAATTTTGAGAGAGAATCCTGAAGAACAAAATTAGTGTAAACCATAAGCATCAATACCCCAAAACCAAACTTCTGTAAATTCAGTCCAAAAGTCAAATGGCTTCATTGGGTTGAGAGGCTGACATGACAAGTGGCCTTCAAAAGGGTGTTATATGTTGGATGAATAAGAGCTATAGGATAATATTTTAAGCTGGCAAGTTGGGATGTGGAGGGAGAAGTTGTTAGAAGCCTTTGTCTCACTTCTCCTCACAACTAATAGGTTAATATATTTCCTTAGTTCTCAGGAGAATGCTAGTAAAGACAAACATTTCCTGTGCTGGCTGAAACACCACAATCTCATGAGAAGACTGTCTGCCAGTTGTGGGATGCGGCTAGCTGACCCAGAAATACACACTACTTTTTACATTAACAGCAAATACTCTTAACTGCATCCCAGCAGCCCATTTGTGCCATCATTTTGTGCAACCCACAAGGGCTCTAGTCCTTGATAACTGGTTGGCACCGGCTTCCCTTCCATATTTTTCTTAATTTAAAGCAGGCTGCTGCTTTTTGGCCCTAACTAGTTTTATTTAAATCCAAGTATGAAAAAAACAAAGAATTTTGGAATGAAAAGGTGTTTTTTATGCTTATTTACAAACTGTAGGATTTAACAGGCTTTGTGACTTGTCTTATAGAATCAGTGTAATCCATCCACTGGTCTGATTTATGTTTTGAGTCACAGTAAAATAGAAATGTTGATAAAATCAAAATCCAGCCCAAGTGAAGCTGAGAAAGGATGGAAAAAGAATTTAGGAGGGATAAAAATTGGAAGAAAATTAGCCCCAGAGTTCGTACATGCTTTGTGCATGGGTGGATCAATAGCAAAGAGAACCATGTCATGAGGAGACAGCCAGTATTATTGGTATTATGTACTGTCTTTTCTACCTGGCATAGTTCTTATTGATCATTTACGAAGAGTCCAGAACTCTTGTTTAAACCATTGCCTTCTACTTCCTATTCCTCTCTCAGCTACAAGCAATAGAAAAATCACATTACATAACATCACTTTATTAAAGGAGCGTTGGAAGTGTCAGATTCAGTCAGGGTAGTAACCCATCACGTCCACTCATTTCTCACAGACAGCAGTCAGTACCTTATGCTTCGGGTGAAAAGGTAAGAAATAATTTAGTGAACAATTACGTAATCATCTCTTTTACCTCCTCCTTCCCTTCTACCTCATGTTTTTTCCTGCTAGGTAGTGTCTTCTTTTTAAGTCCTTATGTCCTTCAAGCTTCTGTCCATCCTCATCTGTTCTGAAATGCTTCATGGTCTTGTTTTATACATTTGCACCTTGTTTCTTGGGTCGTCATATCTTTCTTTTGCCCCTGACTCTCATGGCCTGAACCTTCTTCCCCATATGCTCTTCAGGCTTTCTGGTCATATGACCAGATCATTTCAGTGTAATGTCACTCTGCTTTTCCTTCACTGTTGCCTTAAAAAGTGTATGACATGCACTTATTTTTCACCTGCTGATGTGTAGACTGGGCTTTTTCAGGATATGTCTCTTTCTGCCCAAGGCATGCCCTACCTGTGCTCTGCTTTCTATAGTCAAGGTAACATAATCCTCAAACATCATAACCAGGAAAATTCCTCCAAATACATTTGGAAATATAGCCTGGATTAGCACAAATAGAAATGGCCTTAACATGACATCTGATGGTGTAAGAGCGATGTAGCCAGGATGGTCCAGACATGATGCAAGAAGCATGGATTTCTTAGGGTGGTATCTTTTACTGGACCAACTACACAGTTGGGATAAAGTTAGACAAACTTTCAAATACAAGGCATTCTTCCTCAGGTCTCTGACTACAGGAAGCCAGTCACAGCATAATGAAAGAGTAGGCCTCACAGCAGGGACTGTGGAGCTTGCAGTGGGGAGAACATGCTGTCCCCACTGCAAGCATTGTATCCCATGTCACTGCAGGGCTAGCATCAGTGGCAACAAGGAGAATGCTGCCACCACTGTGAGCCCAGAAGCTGCCTCCACTGCTTGCCCTGAAGGATACATTGAGTGCAGGGCTCACAGTGGAGACAGTACAGGAAAGTACAGGGAATGCTGTTGCTGCATCAAGCCCCACCAAGTCCCATCAGTTGCAGATCACAGTGGGAGCAAGTGCAGGGAAAACCCAGGATCATGATCCCAGGCTCCCCCTGCACTGGCAGTAAGGCATGATGGGATCTAATGCATGATCCCATAATTGTGTCTCCTACCACATGATTAGATCTCATTGCAACTTTGCCTTTTCATGTAAAGGTGCCCAAAGACATAAAATCATTAACTGACTCATTGGTATTCACTGATTTCATGGTTACATCCATGAATAGATTTCTGGCTTGCAAATGACAGCATTTTCTTTTATATATTTCTTTTGTGGATTGCCTGGGAAACCTAGAAGATTGAAAGTCAGACTTGGTTCAGTTCTCAAGTGTGAATAAATGCAGTGTATTCTTTTGTGTGGGGGAGTTGAAATTTTTAGAAAAGAGATCCACATTTTGACCTGCTAATGGCTGGACATTTCACTTTTCAGCCAAATATAATGTGTTTTCCACTACAGTACTGTGTAACTCAACTTTCCAAGGGATAGTTCTACATGTTAAAACATCACAGCCATGCAGTTCATAGTCTGAACTGTATCTGGAATAAATCATTTTATGCAGAACATCAGAGAAAGTTGAAAGGCTTATGCATATCTCAGGAAAGACTTTTTGTGCTAAGAACGCAAGTGTATAGTAAATAATCACTTGCAGGCTTTCAAATGTATAGTTCAAAGTACAATTGCTCATGACCATTATAGAATAAAGTGAAATGGAAAGTATTCTCCTATCTTTGGCTTATGCATTCATGGTTTTTCTTGAATTTCTTTGTAGCTCTCAGCCAGGCAGCTATGTTCACTCTATAATATTCTACCCAAAGAACATTTAAAATACGCAAGCTTTCATCAGTTTCTCAGCAGTGGTGGTACAGATGATTGCAGATTCCAGGAATAGTCATTAGGGCATTCTTTGTGGAACATAAAAGGGAGCAACCATTTTGGGTGTCTTTTAGCTTAAGAGGTTTACCTCTCATCAGTGATGATAATAGTATTTTACTTTTTAAATGGGCTTTCTCAAATCTCTTTAGAGGAGTCTGACTGCTCACTGGGAGATATGGTTCCAAATTTAAAGATTCTAAAATATATATGAGAAAATATTTAGTCTGAGTTAGAATAATGATCCCAATTGTACCAACAGGCCCGAAGGAAATCTATTAAATACATTTATCAATGAGGTAAAATATTCCCATTTTCTACAACCTTTTTTATATATTTGAGACAGAAATAGGAACATCCTGGCCTCATTAAAATAAAAAGGAATATTTCCATTGACATCAAGTTCCTGGTGCCGGGAACTTACCCCAGAAACTCAGTAGCATCCAGTGTTAGAACAGGTACAAAGTGGTTCAGTGCTTAAGCCTTAAAACTTCCACTTGTCTATCAGAGTATTTCCTGGTTTGCTGGGTAGATTACTTTAAAACTGAGTCCTTGTAAAAAATATACGTCCTGTTCCCACAGAACCCAGAATAATTAATGGCATACAGCATGTAGAACCCATTTTCTAAAGGCAGCATCAAGAGGCTCTGAATCAAGGCTGTTAACCTGGTCCCACTAAAGTCAATTATGAAAATGCTATTGACTTCTATGGTAGTAGAACTGGGTTAGTAGAAGTCTGGAGCTCATAAAAACATAAAGAGATAAACATGTGTATAGCTAGAATTGATGAGAGATGTTATAGAGATAGCTTTTCAGTATTAGTTGTATGATTATGTTTTTAATTTCCTCCATTCCAATTTTATGTCCAGGTGTCCAGTGTCTCTCACCCAGAGGCAGCACCAGCCTCTTCCAGGTGGGGGGCTGGGCCAGAAAGCTCCACCTCTCCCAGCACTGCTACCACCTGCCCACCACGTGCAGCTGAGCCTGCCCCATTCCCGCCTGCTCCAAGCCCAGCCCCGGCCCAGCCCCCCCCACTGGGAAGAGGCTGGCACCGCCCCTGCCAGGAGTGCTGTACCTTTGCAGGCTCACCTGCGCAGGGCATGTGGGTGGGTGGGCAAGTAGTGGCACTGGGAAGGCTGGCAATGGAGGGGGCTGAGGTGAATTTTGGGGTTGCTATAGCTCCCCCAAACCCTCCACAGCATCACCACTGCTTTCACCATTGCAGATCCAATGTTCCTTTCTCCTTTCTTACCTCTAAGCTATATCTATGTACATCTGATGAAGTAGGTTCTCGCCTATGAAAGCTAGTGTGTTTCTGAACTAGTTAGTCTGTATGGGTGTTTATACATGTGCTTGGGGAGGGAGGGGCACTTCAATTAGAGAGGCTCTGAAAGCTGCTCTATTTAAAGCACCTGAAGCAGCAGGTGTATCAGTGTCTCATGTTGAAAATTTGCAGCAGGGCACTGTAACTAAAACTAATTCAACGAGCTTTAGTTAAAGTGCTCCTTCGCCATTTTTCAGTGCAGAGATGCTGATACACATGATGCTAGAGTCTGATGGAGTGTGCTAATTGCTGCGCTCCAGCAGACTCAATTAATTAAGTCTGCTCCAGCACTCTGCAATTACAGCATATTGGAGCCGCTTCACTGCACGTGTATAGGCAGTCTTCTATATCTTTTGCTTACTTCAAAAACAGGTTCAAGCTACATGTTTCATCACCACGGGCAATTACTCTTTGGAAAAGATCTGATGACACTTTAGGCTCCAATCATTACCATTGTCAGTTCAGGCCCCAGATACTCTCCATCCTTCTGCAAAACAAACTCCCAGGCTGTCTCCCTTGCAGTCTACTTCTTCAAATCTCTCCTTAAGAATACATCTTTTGACAGGTATCTAAGGACTGCACATGCCCCCCCTTTGAATTCCATGGGAGTCTTGTCATTTGCTTCAGTGGGACCAAGATTACACTCAGACCTCATCTCCCCCTGCGCCTCCTGCACCCCTCCCCCTGAAAGCAAGTATCCAGGAAAAAAGAAATTAGAAAAGAACAAGGAAAAAATATTCTACACTATGAAAACTCCCTAACTAATGGGGTTACTCACCTAAATATTAAATCAGAGACAGATTCTCCAGTAAGTTTTTGGCATTCTAGAAAAAGGATGCTGGGAGGGCTGATAAGGAGGAAAGAAAGTTGATGAATACTGTACTTGGAGAGGTGGCTGACCCTTCCCACCATCTCAGCATACCATGAAAGGTGTGGTTACCTGTGATGGGTATTTAAAAAAGCTCAGTTTAAAGAAGGAAAGCTCTGGGGTACAAATGCCTTAAAGGGTCTAAAATTGGGTCTTTTTTTTGGTTGTAGCCGTGTTGGTCTAAGGACATAGGCAGGTAAGGTCCTTTGAGTAGATGTGATATCTTTTATTAGATCAACTGAGTAGTTGGAAAAAAAGTTCTTAGCAAGCTTTCTGGTGTAATCACCCTTCTTCAGTCAAAGGAAGTCTCTGCTGTTCAGAACATCCCTTGAGGGTTCACTGCAGGCACTGCCCTTGCTATGGTACAACATGCAAGCAGGAGGAGCAATTCTTCTACTTCATTCAACAATGGAAAGATCTTGCGTTGAGTACTGTGTCTAGTTTTGGGCACTGCACTTCCAAAAGAAATGGACAGATTGGAAAGAGGCCTAAAGAGAGGAACAAACATTATTAGAAATCTAAAGACTAGATGCATGAGGAACGGTCATAACAACTGAAATTATTTAGCCAAGCGAAGAGAAGACTGAGAAGGGATTTGATACTAGCCTTCACATACATATGAGTTCTCATAAAGATGATGGTTCTTGACTATTCTCTGTATCCAAAATACATGATCAAGAAAAAACCTTCCAAAAGGGAATCCTGATTTGATATTGGGAAGAATTTTGCAGCTTGAGGGTGGCCAAGCAGTGGAATGGATTAACCAGAGCAGTTATAAAATCTCTACCATTGGAAGATTTTACAAAGAAGTTAGAACAACATTTGACTGGGATGGTTTAGACTAGAATGATCCTGCCTTGAACAGGGGTTTGGCCTAGATGACTTCCTGAGTTCCCTTCCAAACCTAATTTTCTATCATTCTGACAAAAAACCAAAAAAAACAAAACTACAACAAAATATATTTAATTTTCAGGGAAGGAATTCCAGGTAAAAGCACTCAAGAGGAGCAATTACATCTAGTATGATGTAATCTCTCTCTGTATGGAGCTCAAATGTACACTGGTTTAAAGAGTCTCTTCCAGGAAAATATCCAGTATTGATTTGAAGACATCAAATAGTGGACATTGTGCCATTGCCTCACCTCCAATTTGTCTGGCTTTAGCTTCTAGCCATAGATTCTTGTCATTTCTCTTTTTGTTAGGTTGAAACAACCTTTAGTATTCAGTATTTCCCATTACTAGCTTCACTTTTTCTATGTGTCTGTATTCTTGTTATAATTTTTTTTTTCCCAACATACTTTTAAAAAGTCCTTATTTTTGTCCTGAATTACTTTGCTACCAGTCACAAATTATTCCTCTCCCCTAGCCCCGCTGATGCTATTTGTTTACCCTCTTTCTCCACTTAAGTACTGCTTCATTTATTTCTAAACACTGCCTTTACTTCACCAGTGAACCAGGCTTTGAGATGAACCTATTTCTTGGTGTTGATTATACTGCATTGGTTTGGTAGTCCCATTGCCTGTTCCAGCTAGTCTACAACTGAGAAAATCTCCCTACATCAGAAATGAAGGCCATCCTATTTATGTATTGGTATGTGGCCCGGTATTCTTGAAAACCAAAACCTTCTGCAATTACATAGCTAATGATTTGTTTCCAATATTTTTTTCCATTGCCTTCACAGCCCTGGAACTAAATGATCTTTGAGATTATTCAGTAGGTTATAAGTAGAACTTGGAATCATCAGCTATTAAATTCAACTGAAAGAACAAAATCAGAAAGTGGAAGTTAAGTATCCCCCAAATGAAAACCATCTCTTATTAATCTGTCCATTTTCACTGCAGTCTGCAAACTGTGGTTTTATGAGTCATGAAAGTTACTGTGAATTTTAAGAAATTTGCCTAATAAAACCACGGTTTTCTAAAAATGTGTGGAGGTGAAGCTACTATGAATGAAAAATGGAAATAGACTGCTGATTTGAAAAATATGCCAGTTGAGGGAGTTTGTTTTCACCACTTTGGCTCTCTTGAAAATGACCAATTTTAAAATAACTTCTTGTTAGTGCGTTCATGACCAGAGGGATGGCAAAGATTTTGGAGTTAGCGTCCCTCCCTGCTTTTGGCTTGAACCAGCTTTTGGCTTGAACCAGACAACCATGTCTTCTATCTTTGAAAATGATTGATATATGTACAGGTCTTTCAGAAGATTATAAAAGCACAAGAGTACTATGGTAAGAGATGAAAAGTGTAACTTCCATCTGAGGCTTAAAGTCAGCAAAGTTTCTAATGACTTGGCCAGAAAGAGACCCCCATTTAGCTCACCTTGGGGAAGACTTCTTGACTCAGATCAGGGGCATCCCTGACCAAATGTTTGCAGGGGTGTATGTTGTAGCTGTGTTGGTCTAAGGACATAGGAAAACAACATATCCTTTTTTAGACCAACTGAAATAGTTGGAAAAATTGTTCTTTCCAAGCTTTTGGGTACAAATACCCTTTGTCAGGCAGTTGGTGTCTGCAGTTGGTCTGTGTTCATTCTGGATGGAGGAGTGGATGATCCAGAGACCAGTAGGTATGCAAGAAAGCCTGTCAGTTAAAATGTCAATTAAGGTAGTCAATGAGGGGGGGAAATGGGAGGAATGAATGTATCTGGTAAAAAGTGGATCTTTGCAGGCACTCTTGACCAAAGATGGTTAGTCCCTCCCAAATGTGGTGGTGACAATTGTATGGACTGTGTCTGACCTTTATACAGGTACACAGTGCTAGCGAGGAGAAAATATCCCACTGCTTTTCTAGACTGTATAAAAGATTTGTGTAACTGAAATCAGACTCTACCTCCATGAGCCTGTGGAATAGACATTGAACTATAATAAGGACAGAAAATTAATTATCTTCTCCATTGAGCAATTTTAGCTGTAATCTTGGAAAAGACTAGGATTAGACTTGCTTGTGAGATGTTGGAATTTTTGCTTCCAGGTGAGCTGGAATTATGGCATCCTAGAGTTCTAATACTTGATTACAGTTTCAACAAAGAGGTGAGTTCACAAGGGGTACCTGAACTTTGGTTGTGCTCGAATATGTTGCTGACCTTAAAAGCTGTTCTGTAATAATTTGTACAGCAGGAATCCTATCTTTGTCCTATCTGTTTAAAATCAAGTTGTGATTTAAGGGTTTATTTTGATTTTTTTTGTTTCATTCTGAGGGAACACTGTCCATGCTGTCACCAGTATTATCCTACCCATAGAGGCAGAGACAAAAAGGGATTTATTTTTATAATATAAGTGCATTATTGAACAAACATAATTGATTGAGATTCCCTGGGATATTGGAGGGAGCAATTTAAAGCTCTCTGCCAGCTTTACAGGACTGGGGATAAAATGCAGTCTATTGGAGCAATACACGAAGAAAACATGATTCAAAAACTATGATTAAAAGAGAAGTTAAACATGGTATCTAATTATTTAGGTTTTCTGAGATCTAGAAGTGAAAGAACTTTCACTTCATATTTAATCATACTATGTAAATCTGGGAATCTCTGAAAAAGGCATGCTTATCCATTAACCTGTAATATATACAAGCTTTATCTATTGATCTACTAACTACAGGAAACCAGTCTTAGCAGTAGACAGGTCTGAACTTCTGTGCTGTGAATTTGGCCTGTGGAATCTAAAGACCTACAGTGATACTATGCAATATGGAAAATATGTATTATTTCAGTACAAATTGACATGTGTGGCTGATTAGGGTTATTGGCATTTGAAAGAGAAACAAGGCTTGCCTCTAGTACTGGATGTGGTTCCTTTTCTAGCTGTACACTAATACTACAGGGGATTTTTTCTTTAAGAGTTCAAAAAAATTCTAACAATTATATCAGTTTAAAAGTGTGAAGCCAGTAAGTATAGCACAAATCTTTTCTTGCAAACAAATTAGTGTTTTAATAGAAAAAATAAATGGGAATAGGATTACACCTTGATCCTTCTAATACATAAGCACATGCTGAAATTTATTCACATCATAACTTCTGTGGAAGAAAATGATTATTGAGATAGGGCTTGATCAAAAGCTAACTGAAGTGAATGAAGGGCTTTTCTTAGATTTTTCCTACAGACTTCCAGCTTAGGATCAGATTATCCACAGGTTTAAGAGTATGCAAGTATCATAGTATCATATCATAGTATCTAGGGTCAGAAGGGGCCTAGAGCAGGCCATCTAGTCTGACCCCCCGCCAATGGCAGGAATGAGTGCCAGGGTCAC
>JAGPOW010003316.1:154557684-154590312 GCA_030014935.1 Caiman crocodilus | reverse complement strand
TGGTCCTAGTTACCCCTGGTGGTGCCTGGGAAAAAAGAGCCTGCCTTATTTCCTGCTGATCTCCCCTCAGCAGCTTATAGGCAGCCACCAGGTCCCCCCCCCCCAGCCTCCGTTTACTGAGGTTGAATAGGTTCAGATCCCTCAGACGCTCCTCATAAGGCTTGTCCTGCTGCCTGCATATCAATCTAGTGGCCCTCCTAGTGGCAAGGTTGGGGCTTTGATTATTTATTTATTTTAGTCTTTTGTTAAGGTTACGAAGTATGATTTTCTCCATCTTAGAAAGATATTGAAAGCAGGCTGAGAAGAATGAATGCCACAAGAGGAAACCTAGATGACTACATCACCACCAACTGCTACCAAGTCCCAGTGACCAGAACAACAATTCTAATATTATAAAAGCCTACGTTTGTCTGTCTCTCTGTAATGTGTTATTCATGCTCTGATTGACTGACAAACAGCCAATTAGAGCACAAAGAAGTGTTCTGACAGAAGGCAGTCTGCTGCCATGCTGGTGGGGACACAAGTAATAGAATGGATGGAAGGTGGAGGCGAGGCCAGCAGGAGTGGCCTGGTCCCCACCACCCTGTTCCCTGCAGGTAACATGCGAGGGGGGAATGGGCCTGGGTCCAAGGTGGGGGGAGAGGAGTGTGCCCAGGCCCAACGCAAGGGTGAGAGGAGTGGGCCTAGATCCCAAGCAGCAGGAGAGAAGGGGAAATGGGCCCAGATGGGGTGGGGGGGCGGCCTGGGGCTCCATCCTCACATGCTCCCCCCACCCCACACTGTCATTTTTGACAGGCAGTTGGCTAGTAGTTAATATAAGGACTTGAAAGAAGGGAAAGAACGAATTAAAAATGAATAATCCTAAGGCCATGATTAAACACAGTTATCCAAAAACAGGGAATATTGGGGTAAGTGTGTACCAATTAGAAGTTGCCTTGGAAGAAACTCCTTTGTTTTGTAGGTGTATTATTTTAGATTGGACATGGTGTAAAGTGTCCTGAGTGAGAGCAGACTTAATCAGAGTGACCACATAATATAATCCCAGCTTTTATTTTTCTTTATCTTAGGGCAAGCAGGGGTGGGGTGCACTGTCCTTCTCAGGCCATTTATTACACATGAACAATGTGCAGCTATGAATGTAGTTAAAGCACTGAGATAACTTACAGTAGCAAGTTGTTGATAGCACAGATACTTACCCACTTTTCATATGTCTAGCCCTATGCATCTAGCCAGTCAGCTTCTATTTATCATTATTATTGCAGAAATAATGATTGTTCTCATAGATTTATGCCACTAGTCATTCCAGGAACAAAAGGTTATTTACTTGTATTAGCTAACCAATTAAAGATTCAGAGCTAGCAGAAATGTTGCATGTTCCAAAGAAGAAAACAAATTATGATATAGCTGATTTGGTCCAAAATAGGACAAAATTTGGTCCAAGGGATACATCTACATGTTTACCTTGAAAGTAGGGAGGTATTTTTCCAATGTTTATCCATGCATAGCCAAAATGAGGCACAACTTTTTAAAGCTATTAGGAAAAGTTTATTTTATCCCACTGCTACCCTTCCATCCTCATTTTTTAATACCAAAGCTCCCTTCCGATAGGACTCAAGATTACTAGGCGTTTCATCTTTGTTTACTGCTATTTTTTGTGAAACACAATTGAGCAAATGGTAATTATCATTTGAAAGCATATTTTATAAAAACAAATCTGATAAAAATGCACCACAATATTAGGAAAGCTTGTTTGGTGGGGTTTTTTTTGATCCTTCAATCGTTAATGTAGAGTAAATGACTCACATTAACTTTGATCTTGCTTGTTTGTTTGTTACATTAAATTAATTGCGGAGAAGGGATTCTTAATTGATGGTCAAGTTCAGACCAGATAGATGCTCTGTAAGCAAACTTTATTTGGTGTAAAGACAAGACCTCAATTATAAGAGGTCCAAAAGTACATCTCTATGTAAAATATGCCAAGGCAAATTGTAACCTTGCATATGCAGTTTATTGAGAATCATATGTTGTATGCCAATCCTGCAGCTCCAGAAACTGGAACAAGAAGCAAAGGGGAGTTTCCACTTGCATATAGAAAATCATAGGGGTTTGAGTCATAAGCCAATAGGCCAAAGGGAGGTAAAAGGTAAAGAAACATCAGCAGTGTGGTAACATACACTCAGCACCTTAGTTTTCCCCCCACATTCTGGAAGTGCCCCCAAACAAGACTGTAGTCCTTAAAGTACTCATGCAGCAGCCTGCAGCTGCCCCCAAGTCCAAGCACATCTCCTTCAGTCCAGAGTCCCAGCTAGCAGAGCCAGTGTGATCTCCAGCTCCAGTGTGCACTTCTATGTGTGATCAGATTCCAAGTCAGCATTGCCAGGTCTTAAATATGAAATGATCATATTGGAAGCTCAACATTATCATATTTGCTGAAGAACTATAGTACCCTGAAACAATATGAAAATATGTATGTAGATAAGTCTTCTTATGTCTTTTATATTGCTCACTGTAACTCAGCAGTGAGTGAGTGAGATCTGGGTCATCAGAGTTGAAGGATGTCCTTATTTTGAGACAAGTAGTCATTAAGAAAGTGTTGAGAGCAAACCTAGCCATGTGGGAGTGCATCCATTGCAAGGAACTGCACAAGATCACAGGGACCTAATTGGCTTATAGCTCACTGAGCTCTCCTCGTGCGGACCTGGAGACACAGAAAGGGGCAATTGGGGAGACCTAGCTGCCTGTGGCCCAACTGGTATGGGGCCACCAAGACAATAGAGCACCTCCTGTGGCTTTGCACTTGTGTCAAGGAGGTATGGAGGAGGGTACAGCAGCTTTGTGAAGCAGTGACCGGCATCAGCCGGCTAACCGGTCGTGCTGTATGGACACCTCACAAAAACCAGGGGAGCCCCTGGTTCCAATTTGACCAGTTTGCATTCTGTGTCAGGAGTGCTGTGCAGAAGGCCAGGAACCTGCTCCTCTACAGACAAACAGACATAGATGTAATGGGCTGCGTGAAGATAGCATTAAGCGAACTCTGGACCTACCATCAGGAATTGGTATTAGAGGATGGAGAAGATGCAGTGAATGCCATCAGGCACAGGGGCACATGGCACAGGACCATACAACCCCTGTCAAGGAAAGAAGAAAGCGAAGGAAGCGGAGAAGAGGACCAGATGAGTGGGACAGAGGACAGTGACAGTGACAGTAACAACAGTAGAAGCAGTGGGTCCTCCAGTGGAAGCTGGAGTGACAATGACAAAGAGACCGGTTGAGCTGAGTACCTGACCCTGGAAATGGGGCATGAGTTGACACGAAGGGAGGGCTGGTCAGAGAGACCAGAAAGGACTGGGTGTATTTTGCACGTCATTGTAATGGGCATGGGTGGCCAGCAGGCCTTTGTATGGGTGCATGGGTGCGGTTTTTTTTTTCTGTAACTGGATCAGTTTAGATATATATAACCATATATATAGAGAGAAATATATTTTTACAAAAAAAAAAGTGCAAACTTAGCAGAGGAGGCCAAACAGACACTTGTGTGCTTCTCAGACCACTCCCTCCTCATCCTCCGGGCCAACCTGGGGGGACAGCTGGAAAGAGTCAGAGGAGTGTGGAAGCTGAACACCAGCCTCCTTGAAGATGAGCAGACCAGACACAGATACAGGGAATACTACATGGGTTGTCGGACTCTTCAGGAGCTGTACCAGAACCAGACCGAGTGGTGGGCCAGCATCAAAGAGAAGACCAGGGGCTTTTTCCAGAGAATGGGCAAGTGGTGGGCCCTTTTCCACCAGAAGCAGCATGAGTTCCTGGCCTGTAAGTTAAAGGACCTGCATAGGCAGGTAGTGGTGGAGCAGGATGCAAGGGAGGCCATGCGGGAGGTGAAGGCCTAACTCAGTTCCTGGTACCAGAAGAAGGCCAGGAAAAAGATCTTCCAGGCCAGGGCTCCTTGGGTGGAGGAAGGGGAGGAGTGGGCTGCTTACTTCTCTAGGCTGAGGAAGAGCAAGGGGGAGGTCATGACGTGCCTGAAAGATGGAGGGGGAGTGGAGCACTGGTTGAGGGATGGCATGCTGGCCATAGCGGCTGCTTTCTACCAGGAGTTCTATGCCAAGAAGCTGGTGGACCCCGGGGCCACACAGCTGTGCCTGCAAAGCCTCAACCAGGCCCTCAGAGAGGAGGAGCAGTGGCAGCTAGATGAGGACTGGGTGCTGGAGGAGCTCGAGAGAACACTTCAAAGTTTCAAGAATGGTAGCAGTCCTGGGTCAGATGGCCTGCCCAAAGAGTTCTACCTGACCTTCTAGGACCTGGTAGGGCCGGACCTGCTGGAGCTCTTTCAAGAACACCTGCAAGAGGGACGGCTAGGAGTGGGGATGGAACGGGGCCTTGTGACCCTCCTATATAAGAAACATCCAAGGGAGGAGCTGAATAACTGGAGGCTGATCACCCTCCTGAACTTTGACTATAAGCTGCTGGCCAAAGTCTCGGCTGAGTGATTTAAATCTGTTCTAGGCACAGTCATCCATGAGGATTGGTCATGTGGGGTCCCCGGGAGATAGATCCACAGAGCCCTGGTGCAGCTGAGAGATGTGCTGCAGCTGGAGGGGGAGAGGAGGCAGAGCATCACTGTCCTAAACCTGGACCTGGAGAAGACCTATGGTAGAGTGTCCCATTGACCTTCTTCAGATGGATCAGGACCCTCTACACGGAAGTGAGCAGAGCAGTACAGATCAATGGTTTCCTGAGTGCACAGATTGCGGTGAAGTCGGGAGTCTGACAGTGCTGCCCACTGTCCCTGATCCTGTTCATCTGTGCCATTGAGCCACCAGCCCAGTGCCTGAGGCAGGACCCAAGAATATGCAGAGTCCACATTCAGGGAAGTAGCAACCCAGAGGCCAAGGTCCTGGACTACATGGACGATCTAAACATCCTATACTGGAACAGGGGGTCAGTCAAGAGAGCCCTGGCAAACACACAAGTGTACTAGGTGGCAGTGGGGGCCAACCTGAACATAAACAAGAACACCTGCCTGGCCATGAGCGAGGTCAGGGACCTGTTCCCTGTGAGGGGGGTCAGGATCCTGGGGATAGATTTTGACCCAGAACTGAGTGGCAGAACAGCATGGGAGAAGATGGAGGCCAAGGCAAAACAGAAACAGGGGCAGTGGCACTTATGTTCCCTCTCCATGGCGGGGTGTGTCGTACTCATGAAGGCAGTGGTGTTGCCGGTGCTTCTATACACCACACTGGTCTTCCACCCTTCCGAGCATGTTGCCCACAGGATACAGAGGGCTGTGTGCATCTTCTTCTGGGTTTCCCGATGGGAAAATTTCACCCAGAAGACTGTACAAGGAAAAGAGGGCTGGGGGCAGGGGCATGCCAGATATCCTCCTATGGGCCAAGTATACAAACATGATCTGCAAGCTAGCGATGGAGGCAGACACCAAAACCACTTGCCTTGTGAGGTACTTTGCAGGGCACATCCTAAGACACTGGGTCGTTTTCACCCCAACAACCCATAGGCTGTAGATCAGAAACCTGCCATGGTTCTACAAGACCCTGAACCAATGCTGCAACATGTATGGCCTTCAGAACATGGGCCTGGTGACCACAAAAAGCTACAGGAAGATACAAGAGATGGTGAGACTAAAAGACACCACATCACCTGTGGACCTGCTCCTGGGCAACGGATGCCAAGCTGTGTGGGAATGTACCCACTGCAAGAAGCTAAGCAAAGATCACAGGGACCTGAATTGGTGCATAGCTCACCAAGCTCTCCCAATGAGGGCCTGGAGACATAGAGAGGGGGAGTTGGAGAGACCCAGCTGCCCATGGCCTAACTGCCATGGGGCCACTGAGACAATAGAGCACCTCCTGTGGCTCTGTACCTGCACCAAGGTGGTATGGAAAAGGGTAAAGCAGCTCTGCGAGGCAGTGACTGGAGTCAGCTGGCTAACCAGTGAGGCCATACTGTACGGGCACCTCTCCAAACACCAAGGGAGCCCATCACTCCGTTTTGACCAGTTTGCATCCTGTGTCAGGAGTGCCTTCTGGAAGGCCAGGAATCTCCTCTTGTACAGACAAACGGACATAGAAGTAGCGGGCTGCATGAAGATGGTGCTGAGCAAACTCTAGACCTACTACCAGAGATCAGTAGCAGAGGACAGAGAGGATGCAGCAAAGGCCACCTGGCACAGAGCCACATTGCACAGGACCATACAACCCCCATGGGTATGGGTGGCCAGTGAACCTTTGGACGGGTGTGTGGGTGCGCAAATCCTGTTTTCTGTAACAGGATAGGTTTAATCCTTTTGAGATGTAAGAGGTTAGAGAGTAGATACATAACCTTATATAGAGAGAGAAATATATTTTTACAATCCCCACCCCAAAAACCAGCAAACTTAAAAGTCAGTTAAGACTTTCTAAGAGTGATTTGAGGTTTATATTTGCTGTGTCAATTAGCTGCCTCAAAAATTATTGTGCACTTTGAATATTTTTCACTGATATTGATTGTACGTTGTACAAAGATTGAAACTATTGTACAGATACAATAATTACTGTATACCTGGCAATGCTGTTCCAAGTGTATGCGGCTCTCTTTTTCCCTTACCCCAGTCTCAAACTTCTTTTTCTCTTGCCCCCCAGCCCCTGGAGATTTCTGGGACTTGTAGTCCAAATTAACAGTCAGCGTGGTTCTACAGATTGCCACTTGGTTCCTCTTGCTGTTACATGCATTACATTCACATTACAGTTGTTTCATCTCATTTTTGGCCTGTTCCATCGGTGTGCTGTGTCTGCTGTAACCTTCTAGTTTGCCAAACAAAAAATTCCTATGTCTTAAAGTAGTGCTGGACTAGGACAGTGTTGGGCTGCAATGCAGCCCTAGGACCAGATGTTCAGTTCTGAAGTCTGTTAGATATTTCTGTCATTCCTAGTTAGACATGTAGTGGAAAGTCTGATGTACTGATATTTGTAGAATCACCTGTATTTTTGCTTAATTTAGAATACCATCTCCTCTTCCACTGGTGCAGCTACCTTGGAAATGGCAGGTTTCCACATCTCCCTTACATTAAATATAATGGAAACCATCTTTCAAACTTCTCAAAGCCTAGCTGAGATCAGTGCCTGGCTGAAAATAAAATCACATCAGATTGTGGTGATCCTGGTGGGGAAAGACGTTACTGATGAATTCATCTCTGACACCACCCCATCCATCTCGCATTTGCCATCAAATGAGCAAATTAATTCTTTGGCCCTGTGCTAAAACAAAAGACCTACCCTTGTCATGAAACTTTTGACCCCGTACATGTTTAGCTCTTACACTGGAAATGGTGACAATGCGATGCTTTTATAACCGAATATGAAGCCAGAACAAAATAGAAAATTATGCTTTTTCTATACAAGTTTTAGAAATCCACAAGTTTCATGAATTCCATTCTATGAAATAAAATCTATAATTGAATTGATGTATTGATTAGAGTTGCTGGATAATTTTCTGTCAAAACAGTTTTCTATTGTAAAAATCTTATCTGATGGAATTGAAACATTCTCTAATAATGTGCCAAATATTTCAATGACAGTTACAAAACCCAAGCAAGCAAACACAGAAGCATTAACTCGAGATTTGCTTAAGTCACGGCTTCATGATTTTTGCAGAAACTGTGAAAAACAGTGGTTTCACTGCAAAAAAAAGATATTTCCTGTGCTTTTGTGCAGAATCCCCCGCCATTAAAGTTTACTGGAGTTAAAAATAACAAAGAAAGAACAGTAATCCCTGAAGCCATATACCACGTGGTTTGAGAGACAGCTACTGAGTAAAACAGTTAGAAGTAGGGTGGTCCAGGGAGCAAGACAAAATTCCCACTTCAGTCCTTCCTATATAAGTTAGTAGGGTTTTTTTTTCTTTTCTTTCCTCCTGCACAGAAAATCAAATACCTGACTTTTCATCCTGATTTGGGATAACATTTTTTTTCAAATTGAACATTTTTCACAGCAAACCAATTGCTTTTGTCAGCTATAACTGACATTGCCATATGCTAGAAGTGGATAATGGCCATATATACCCAAGGATCTCTTGTATGGATAGCTCTTTACAGGAAGAAGATCACACAGGTATTCTTATCTCCAGTTAAAAGATACTTGCAAGGGAGATATAAAGGCAATGAGCATTGAGCTAAATGACTAGAAGAAAATTGTTAAAGATCAAAGCATTTGGAAATAGTCTATTAAGCATGGAATGAAGGCTTGTGAGGAAAGAAAATACGGAGGGAAAAGAAACTTTAGGAAGATTTCTGTACCGCACTGAGGATTGTTCAGTACAAACTTCCCATGTTATAAGTGCAGAAGCAATTAGCACTCAAGAATTGGGCTCTACAACTACACCTGCAGATGTTCAGCATGTGGATGCCTCACTCTGGCAATCTTATTGTCTTGCAAGACAGAGAGATGCCTAACTACAATATAAAAATTAACCTAGCTTCTGTAAAATGAATGGAGGAATAAATTACATTGTCCTAATTTTCTCCTATAAATAGCTTTATACTATGTTAAAGTCATATTTAATGGCAAAATACAGATTGACAGTGAAATAGAATAGAGGTGGAATTTAACCACATAAATTCCAACAGGATAAGTTCCACCAGTTTGGCACTGCTCAGCACATCAGACAACAAGTCACTAGACAACAGCTACAATCCAGTTCTAACTACTAGGTCAGCACTTGGCAGCCTTTTTATTGGTGCAAGCTGGAGTTTGTGACCTGGCTAAGGCCATGGGATGGAAGTCTCCACCCTCTGGGGCATCGACCTGCCTATACCCGCTCACTTTCAGTGTAGATTCCTGATCCCTCTGAAGTGAGGGAAATGCAGGTATTGTGGAGCAACATGGAAGCATTGAACATGGGGTGGGTGACATGGTGCAGCTCTGTAGCACTGATCTCCCATGGTGGATCAGACTTTAGGTATGTTTTTGGATCCAGCCTGTAAATGATACATAGGTTGCCAGCCTCTGATCTAGGTACTTATCCCATGCCTAAATCCTGTAGTAATCCAGACTGTTGTTGGAGAGACACCAAAACCCCAGACACTGAAAACCAACAGTATTCACTAAAAACTGCTCAACTGAAAAACACAAAAGGCAGGTAAAAATCACCACTACTAAAATATCTCTGTTCCTGATCTGACCTCTGCTAAAAACTCTTTAAAAGCACCATATTCTTGGAACATTATACACCATCAAAACATACAAAGAAGTTGTCCTGAAGTTCCAGAGGACAATTACCTTCTATTTGGGTCAGAATTAACCAAGTCAACCTTAGTTTATAGCTTAGTCTTTTTTGGTTGGTTGGTCTGAATTTATTAGAATCATATCCTTTCTTTACACATAAAAAAAGCATAAGCCTCTATCTATCTATATCCTGTGGTTCTCTGGACTTCCCATCATAACAGCTTAATGATTTAGCACAGTGAGTGGTAACATTTTGTTTCCAGGTTTATGGCTCCCTGAAGTGTGCAACAATAATATCTGCCAATCCCCACCTCAAAAACATTTAATTTTAATTTCTTCAATTTATTGAAGAAGTTATGTTTTTATTTTCTGCCAAAATGCAGAAAATAAAAACAAAAATCTATTATCAGAAGTCAGAAGAAGTATATTAAAAGAAGGTAAAAGCTAAGGCCTTGAAATAAATGCATGGGGAAATTCTGACTTGATATTTTGACATTTGCTTAAAACCTAAAGGTGTGTGTAGACATTATATTTATAGCAACATAATGAGGGTTAGCGTTGTCTAAATGCATAATTGTACAGACATTCAGAGGGTTTAAATAGCCCTAGAAATGGTGTTCCTGATCTAATTTATTTCACCTTTGGAAGTGAGATAATTTAGATTGAGATTGGGTTAATCTGATCTGGGACAGGGTGAACCCAATCTCCTGAATGCCTGCAGGTACAGCCCCAGGGTTTAGAAAGCCCAGACTCTCACCCCGCCCAGGGGCTGTGCTGTAAACACCTCCCCAATTCTGAATGGGATATTTTTAACCTCCCCCACAGATCCACAAATCCCCTCTGGACCTGGCAACTGCCCCCTGCAGACCCACTAGCCCCTCCCTCCACCCTGAATTGCTTACATTGGGTTCCCCGCATCACTCCTGGGAGTGGCAAATGGCTGTATTTATTATTGCCAGTCTACATGTGGAAAGCTTAAAATAAACTTCACGGAGCTTCATCAGGTATGGCAAACAATTCTTTGTACCCTAAGGTATCTAAAGTGTGAAATTTTAAGTAATCAATAAACTCTTGATCAGTCCTTTTAATTCTTGTTTTAAGTGAAGTCACTGAAAGACTATTATTGACTTTAATAGACATGATATTTGGCCTGGAGATAACAGTACCTAGAATTTAATTTATAAACTGTATAGTTCAATCTGAAGTAACTATGGCTAACTATTTTCCTTTAGTTAGACATTCATAACTGAGTGGAATTTCTGGAACTGATTGGATTCATATGCAGTAAAGGTATTGGACACTGATTTTGTGGTAAGGTAGTAGTTCCAGCTCCGGGCTATAAAGATAGGGATCATGGTATGACAGACCCCCACCTCTGGTAAATGTTCTGAAATAGCTCAAAACCACCAATATTATAAACTGGCTTTAAACTCTTTAAAAATAATGAGACTAATTTTTTTTCTCTCTCACTGGGGAGTTTGGGAGGGAGTTGGTGGTGTTTTTAGGCCACATTCAGGTGACTCGCAAGCTTTCTCTGAAACCACGAGGATTAAAAATCTTACCTTTAAAAACAAGAGTGCTTGTATAGTCATCCAAGTGCTTGTTACCAAGACTGAATGTTTTACGGAAAACATCAGATACTGCAACACTTGAAATAAAAAATTAAAAACAAATCTTAAGAGCTGACAGTATTGAAATGATATAACAAATCTTAAAAATCAGAGGTCTTCAGTGTGTGTATGTGTGTGTGTGTGTGTGTGCGCGCGCGTGCGCATGCGCATGTCCTCATGCATGTGTGTGTTAAACTTTAATCTAAAACCTATGTATGTTTTCTCAGGCACTGAAACTTTTCTCCAGTCGTACAAAGTTTTGGTTTACCAAAAAGGTGAGGGGAAAAATAACTTCTCTTTCTTAGTGAAAACTATTTTTGAACCAAAAATTTTTGTTTACGGGGATTGAAGTCCAACCTCACAGCATTACCCTAGCAGCTGAACAATATTAATGTAATTATTGATTTCAATAATTATTGATTACTAATGTAATTGTTGATTTCAGATGATTATTAAATTGCTCTGAGATCTTGTGTGCTACTTTCATCCTTTCTGCCAATTTCTTAGACTATTATTTTGTAGAACTTGTAGGTTAATGATGCAGATGGAGATGGGATTCTCCAATGTCATATTTATATAAAATAGTTAAAAACATGCTTAAATTTAATTTAAAAAAAATCCCATTATATAACTGATGTAAAAAGGACATGTGAAGACATTTTTTACTTTAATGAGACTATCTTTGAGCTGAAAATTGGGCATTTTTTAAAGTATTTTGCAAAATGGTGGGCACAACTGCTAATTAAAACCAGTAATATGGCAGAGAGATTTCTTCAATAAGCTGGTTGTTTCTGAGTAATTACCATGATTTAATTAAAACAGAAATAACTGACGAGAAATTTGGCTTCTTAAAATGATTGACTATTTCTATTACCATGTAAAGGTATAATTAAAACTTATTAGAGAAATAATATTTCATTTGTGGAATACATGTGCTTTGCTTCATATTTCTTGGGGTCTTGCCTATTAAAACAGAAAACATTAGAAAACCATGAAATTCATACTTTCTTTCACCCCATCAACAGAATTAAAAACAATCTTTGTTAAAACTCAAAGCCAATAAAATAATGATGGCATGTAAAACACAGCTTTACAGCGTAGTTAGATTTCCAAAAATAAAAGTGCAGTAAAAATATCCACTGAATTTGACAAATAGCCAAGCAGAAACAATAGCTAGTTCACAAGCTTTTTCCCCCGCAAGTACATTCATGCTTCTGAATGTGTAGCAACATAAAATCACCTATTAAGAAATGATCATTCTTTGTTTGCTTCTAAATGAAACATTCTGTTAGAAATAAATAGTTGTACTAATTGCTTATTTACAATTTATTTTAAATTGGCTTTAGTGTGACCTTGCCTACTTGTTATGATAGATCCACTATATCTTTGGTTTAAACATCTGCCAGGATTTACTTCATAATGTTCTTTGTTAAAAAATTTCACAAGGAGAAATTTATTTTAACTCATTTTCCTAATTTGTTTTGGCTATTTGTAACCTATGGACCAGATTTTTCATTGCCTGGTTCACAGGCATGGGTGCAAGTGCAATGGGACTAGTTGTGAGCATTTAGTTAAGGATTTCTTAGGATCTTTTATTGGACCATCTGTGTAGGTGGGATAGTTTAGACAAGGTTTCGAATGCAGGACTTTCTTTAACCTGCAACCTCATGATAATATCTTGCATTCGAAAGTTTGTCTAACACTATCCCAACTACATTTTTGGTTCAATAAAAGCTATCACCCTAAATCCTTGGTCCTCACATCATTTTTGGACCATCATGGCTGCAACATCATTCTTGCACTACCATTTAGTTAAGCAAACTCATATGTCTTTGTGGGGCCACAATGGTAAACTCCAATCCTAAAATCATTTTTATGCATTTGCCTGAATTTGGGTATATGAGCTGCCTCAAAATGCACATAAAACAATGGAGCCTTATGAGTGTGGTGAAAGAAAATAAACTTACTGATTTCTAGTTATGAGAACAGCAGTTAAAAGGCAGAGATATGTGGATAAAAGAAAATTCCATTTTTTCTATGAATATTTGTATTTTAAGGGTTCTTAACATAGTACTGTATATATTAATAGGCTGAGCAGAGTATTTTTAAAAATATCTATATTTTTCATAAGCTTGTATAGGTTTCGATAACTTTGAAGGAATTCAGAATAATGGCATTGAATGAAAGACAATATACTTTTCTTCATTATAGTTCTTTTATTTTGTGTTTCTCATAATGGGTACTTATCTTTATTCATATCAACTAAAATTTAAATACGTTTATTGAACTTTAATTATTTTAAAAGAAGTGTACAGAAAGTATGAGAATATATAAAGGAACCCCAAACAAATGCATTTCAAACTTGCAATTCACTGGGCATGTCTACATGAGATACTTTACTGCACAGTAGAGCAAATTATTGTACAGTGAGCACCACCGTCTACACATGTAGACACTTACTGTGCAGTAATTTGCTCTACTCAGCAGTTAATTTGCTACCTGTAAATGCAGGTATTGAATTAACTGCTGAGTAGTTACTGCAAAGTGCAGTACTGCAAATAGCAGTGAGTCCCTGACTGGGCGGGGATTTCCCACCCAGCCAAGGGCTCGCTGCTAGCTGTCCCATTAGCAGATTGGGACAGGGGGTGAGGACCTTCCCCTTCCCTGAAGCTCTTTCCAAACTCTGTGCCTCAATCACCAGATTGGGGAATGGGGCTGGAAAAGAGCTGCAGGGCTGGGGTCTGCCCCAAACTGGGACAGTTCCCGGCCAGCCCCAGGCTGCCTGGGGAAGTATGCACATGCAGTCTGGAGCTTGCTGGGAACTGTCCCATTTAGGGCAGTTCTTAGTCAGTTCTGGGCTGCATGTGCAGATTTCCCCATGCAGCCCAGGGCTGGCCAGAAATTATCCCAGTCTGGGGCAGGTCCCAGCCAGCTCCAGGCTGGGTAGGGAACTCATCCCTGTTACAAAAGGCAAGCTCCGGGTGGCAGCGGAGGCCTTGTGCCGATTTGCACACCGAGTGAGGCACCGGGTGGCAGTGCCAACCCAGGTATGCTCGGGGCCCTGGGCAGGTGAGACTATCCGAGGAGAGCAGATGACTCCAGAAACCAGGTTGAAGTGGAACAAAATAAACTTTACTTATGTCCAATGGAGAACAACTTATATACAGAGATGATGATGATCGAGGTGAGACAAATAAGTACAGGTAAACGATCAGCACGAAAGCGGTTACAGCGTGGTACAATGCACTTGTGGCGTGATGGTTGCAGCCTGGTATAGGCGTACTGCAACACTCCTCTACTACGCGTTGATCCCCAATCTGCAGGGCCTCTGAGGACTGGGGTGAAACACCCTAACTGAGGTGCACAGTCCCAGAGTAAGGCCTTATCACTAATCACTCTCCATCTCCAACTCCCACTCACCACACAACAACGACAACCCACAACCCCCTTAGGGTGCAATTCCCTCATATACTTCTATCCTCACCAATCAGGGGTTCTCCCTGATGGACCTTTCTGGAACAGTCTTGAAGTATGTCAATCACTCTAACTAGGTCAAGTGACTTAACCCTTCACAAACAAGAAAGCATTCTGCTACCGCAGTACTCTTAATAGTCACATCACTTAACTTTTCTAACAACATAAAATCAGAATGTAATAACTTCAACACACTATCATGCAAGAAACAACAGTTTAGCTAACAATCTGGCAGGAGGCACACACTCTATTAGCACAACCCCATGCAGGTAAATCATAGCCCCTGCTATGGGATTGGAGCAGGGACTGAGAGGTTGCTCCCTGCCTCCAGGAACTACCTGCTGCTGGGGCAGGCTCAGCCTGGATGGAGACAATGTCTCCCTGCCCCAGCAGCAGGGAGCTCCCAGCCCAGCTCCATGTTTGTGATCAATCATGATTGCAGAGCTAGGGCTGGGAGCTCCCTGCTGCTGGGGCAGAAGGACATTGCTCTCACCCAGGATCCACCACTGGAACCTGCCCCAGCAGCAGACAGCTCCTGGGGGCAGGGAAAAATATCCCACCCCCTGCTGCCTGGCTGATTAGGAACAAATTGGCTCCCAAATGCTTGCTCATGTAGAAGCCTGTCCAGGGTGGATTTACTACAGAGTAAATTAGTCTAGAGTAAACCCATCCAACAGAATTTGCATGGGTAGACACATACAGTGATTATTGAAGTTTCATTGTATTAGAGCCCATTTGCTCCTAAAAATGTATATGATATTTCCTTTGGTAGGATCTAATAGAAGCTAAAGACCTGTTGAGAAGTTATCTAGTCTATGCCTGACTCCAGGCACGATCAGCTATACCTAACCATTTGTGAGATTTTTTTTTTAACCTTGTTTGCAACAATCTCCATGATATGTGTTCTATAGTTCCTAGATAATCTATTTTGGTGCTTAAATATTCTTACAGTTAAAAGATTTTTTCCCCTGATATCCAACCAAAACCATTTTTCCCCATTTTTCTACAATATACAAAGTAGATCTTGAGTTAATTTATACTAATTATTTTGTTTTCAGTGGGTTTGTCTACACATGAGCTTGCTGCACAGTGGACTAAATTACTGTACAGTAAAGCATCATTGTCTACACATGCATGGCAATTGGGCATAGTCCCATCAGACAAAGATACATCGGAGTTTATTTTGTTACATTAATTGCACATATAGATGCATTCAGTTTAGCAACATATACACAGAGACAATTGATAATCATTTTGAATCTTAGGATGATGAATACTAAAGTATTTACCATTATTGATTGTAAAATTAAATAAGATTAAATGGGAACAAACAGGAAGAGATAGCCCTTCTGCTTTCTAGTGGGCAATATGATCTGGTACAGAGCAGAGACCTGTTGGGGCACCTTGCATGATTGGAACATGGCCTAGAAGGCTACATCCTGCACAGAAGGGACCAAACAGGAAGAAAAGGTTGTGGAGTAGCTCTCTATGTGAGGGAGCAGTACACTTCTCTGGAGGCTCCCTTTGGGTCAAGCTTCATTGGGGGAGTGGAGGGTGAGGTGAGAGAGACTTAACTGTGGGTGTTTACTACAGGCCATTGAACCAAGGGGAGGAGCTTGATCTTGAGTTCTCACAAGAACTGACAGATGCCATGCATACAAGGGACTTGGTTGTCATAGGTGACTTCAATTACCTGGACATAGATTGGGAGGAACATTCAGCTAGGTTGGATCAGTCATGTATTTTCTTAACTATAATTAAAGAGATCTTTGTGGCCCTGGAAGTGCAAGGGCCAACCAAAAAGCCCACTCTCCTAGACTTGGTCTTGGCCAAAAAGAGATGATCTGGTGTGTGACTTGAACATTGAGGGTAAACTGGATGACAGCTACCATGAACTCATCAGGTTCACGGTCTACCATAAGGTTGACAAATCAGCTAGCAGGATTGAAGTCTGGGACTTCAAAAATGTTGACTTCAACAGGCTCAGGGCATTAGTAGGTGAGGCGATGTGGGACCAGGAACAGAAGACAAATGCGGTGCACGAAGAGTGGTCATTCCTTGAAGATATGATCCTTGAAACACAAAAGAAAGGTAGCAGAAGGGCTACTGGTTCAATAGGGTAATTGCGGGCCTCTTGAAAAAGAAAAAAGAGGCGTACACAGAGTGGAAGCTGGGCACACTCCTCAAGGAGGACTATACAACAGTGGTCTGTACTAGTAGGGAAATGATTAGGACAGCTAAGGTGGCAACTGAGTTTAAGTTAGCCAAGGGTGTCAAGAACAATAAGAAGTCGTTCTTTAGGTATGTAAGGAGCAGAAGGAAAACAAATGGAAGTGTGGGCCCCTGCTTAACACCTTGGGACAGCTGGTAATGGACACTCAGGAAAAACTGAACTCCTGAATGCCCACTTTGCTTTGGTATTTCACTGAACCAAGGGGAAAGACAAGCGAGATAAGAACCTCAGGGTGCATAGTGGTAATGATTGTCTTCCCACTGTAGATGCTGAGTTGGTGCAAAACTAACTAGAAAAGTTAGACGTTTATAAGTCAGCAGGACCAGATAGACTTCACCCAGGAGTGCTGATGGAGCTGGCTGAGGTCATTGTGAAACCTCTGGCAAAACTCTTTTAGAAATTGTGGTACATGGGAGAGATCCCTGAGGATTGGAAGAGGGCCAACGTTGTGCCCATCTTCAAAAAGGGGAAGAGGGAGGACCTGGGTAACTGTAGGTCAATCAGCCTAACCTCCATCCCAGGGAAAATCCTGGAAAGACTCATTAAAGAAGCTATGTGTGGTATGCTCATTGAGGGTAGGATTCTGAATGACAGCCAGCATGGCTTTGTTGTGGGTAGGTCTTCTCTTACCAATCCCATCTTCCTCTATGACCAGGTCTCTTGCCACCTGGACAAGGGAGACGTGGTAGATGTTACATACCTAGACTTCCAAAAGGCTTTTGATTTAGTATTCCACAATATTTTGGAAAAATTGGAAATATGTGGGATTAACTGCTCAACAGTTCAGTGGGTGGAAAACTAGCTGCATGGTAGGGCCCAGACAGTTCTCATGAATAGACCTGTCTTGTCCTGGTGAGAAGTGGCCAGTGGTATCCCTCAAGGGTCTGTATTTGGACCAGTGCTTTTCAACATTTTTTGTCAATTATTTGGATGCAGGGGTGAAAAGCTTGCTGGCCAAGTTTGCAGATGACACCAAATTATGTAGGAACGTAGTCATGCCAAAAAACAGGTTGCAGATACAGGTGTTTGCAGATACAGGCAGAGAATTGGGTGGACCAGAACAGATGCAGTTCAACACTCAAAAGTATCAGGTACTCCATCTGGGGGCAAACAATCCACAATATATCTACAGGCTCGGTAATGACTATTTGATTTGCACCACGACCGAAAAGGACCTAGGGATAGTGATTGACCATCAAGGTAACATGAGCTGGCAGTGTGATACTGTGGCCAGCAGGGCAAATAATATGCTGGAATGCATTAATTGTTGCATCTCATGCAAAACTAAGGAAATGATACTCCCACTGTACTCCACACTGATAAGATTGCAGCTGCAGTACTGCATCCAGTTCTGGGCACTGCATTTTAACGAGGACATGGAAAACTTGAGAGGGTCTAGAGATGAGCCACCCATATGATCAGGGACTTGCAAGACAAGTCATATGAGGAGAGGCTGAGGGATCTGGGCCTCTTCATCCTACAGAAGAGAAGGCTGAGAGGGGACTTGGTAGCATCTCACCGCTGTATCAGGGGAGTACATCAAGAACTCGTTCATCAGGGCACCCCTGGGGAAGACCAGGAACAATAGATACAAACTCCTGGAAAGCTGCTTCAGGCTCAGTTCCAGGAAAAACACCTTCACAGTCAGGATGTTCAGACTATGGAATAAACTCCCTTCACTGGTGGTGCAGTCACCTACCCTGGAAATCTTCAAAAGGAGACTAGACAGTTACCTCGCTGGGCTCACATAACCCCAGTTGTGTTTTCCTGCCTAGTGCCATGGGGCTGGACCTGATGATCTATACGGACCCTTCCAGCTCCTAACAATTTATGAATCAATTAATCTATGAGATTAACGTCTTTTTCAGTTATTAATCTCTTGGACCCACTTAATGGGTGGAATTTGTAGCTCCAAGAGTCAAGGATGTAATATATAATGCTGCTGAGTAAAATAGATCTGAAATAAAACTTTAGTTTATAGATGTCACAGCACAGGTACAGGTTTTATCTATTAACCTTTGATTGCCATTAGTTTAAGAACTGAATTTTATATCTACTTGTGTGTTTCATAGATAGTCATTCAGCTTTACAGAACAGATAACATTTGACATGAAAGCAGGAAGTGAATCAGGAGATTTTACCTACGGTATAAGTAGGTGAGCAGCATGTCTATGTTTAGAATCTCACCTATCTGTTTTTTCAGTGTGTGTCATTGAAGTCATGAGGCTGTAGATGTTGACTCATCAGAATAAAATGACATTTGCTGTTAGGTGTCTGAATATTCCATGCTGGTGACTTTTTTATTTTTCCCACACTGACAGTACACGAGCTCTCCAGAAATTACTGAGTTAGACAGCTAGGCTAACCACAGTATTTCATTTGTCATTTAATTTAACATTTGGAGGTTATGGAAGCATATGCATACACTTTCTGAGCTCTACACAAATCACCACTCTAGTTATATATTCTTATTGATGGCATCTAAACTAATGGCATCTGGATATTTGCAGCCTGATAGAGTTCAAGTTAGAAATGTTGATGAATGGCACATTCTGATAATTGCAGTATAGATGGTGGAAATGAAAATATACCAAATAACAGTATAATTCTATGCCACAGTAAAACAAAGAATCGAAAAAACAGAATGATGAATAACAAGAAACAGCTCAGTAAGCTTCAAAAGATACTAATTAAAGATCTCTTTATTTTAAAGTACCAAAAATAGAACAGGGAAGAGGCTACAGAAGAACAAAAACCTGCAACCCATTTGACACTTGCAGAGAAAAGAAAATAAAGCAATCCTGAACATATTTAGAACTAAATGAAATTTCAAGCTGAAGCTGGTCAATACTGCAACTTCTTTTTTTTAACCAAAAAGGCCTTAAAACTGATATTGGAGAATATGGTAACACAAGTGTATAAAACTGGAAGTGAAGAAGTGAAGGTTTCACAGGACTGCCTGATAGAGATACAGTCATGATAAGGGTATAGCTGGCTGCAACATTTTTGCTGAAATGTATTTTTGCCAAAATAACATTTTGTTAAAGCCGAAATGTTATGCAATGTGTGTTTCAGCAAATTTCATCTGGAAGTCTTCAGAAGTCCAGGAGTATTTGATACTATGGATGAGAGAGAGAGTTCAAAAAGTTGAACTTTTTATGCGCAAAGCAGGCATTTTACCAATTTTTGTTTGTTTGTTTTGCAAATTTTTTTTAAAAGTCTTCTATTCAATACAGCACAGCAAGGAAACACATTTTGAAATCTCACAAAATAGAACTGGCTAGACTGACCTGGGGATGACAGAGTAACATAAGGTTCACAATACATTAATTTAGGACGTGTGTACATGTGAATTTAGGCGTGCTTAAATTTTTTGCGCATTAACTTAATGCACATTAAGGTGATTTAGGCTCACATTTACATGTGCACATATTAAAGCACATTAATGTCATGTTGCACAGACTGATCTGAGACTAAAGTTAGTCCCAAGTCAGTCCATTCATAGCATTAATGCACCTTAACACATCTACATGGGTGCTAATGCACTTTAGCTATCTGTGCCTTAATTTTATACTTGATTTTGTAGGTATAAAATTTAGGCATGAATAGCCTAACATCACCATTTTTATGTAGATGGATGCCCTTAATGTGCCTTAAATTAGGTTAAAACACCTTAAATAAGCACGTGTAGATGCATCCATAAAGTCCTGCTAACTCTTCTACATATGTGTAACTTGACTTCTGTGAGGAGTTTCATTGTGAATCCTTGGATCTCTTGAGTGCATTTTAACAAGTCTTGCAGAAGTAGGACATTGACCACCATTGTTCCCCTCCCTTTCTGTGACAGGATAGAATGTTATGTCTTGTAGTTGTGTCAAGGTTGATTGTGTGATTTTACTAGTTTGTTAGAAAAAGAATTTGAAAATTTGTTAGAAAATAGGATGGTTTGGATAGGGATGATCCTGACTCTGCCAGGAGGTTGGACTAGAAGACTTTCTAGTTTTATTTTCTGGATTATTGAGTCAATGTAATCTCTTTCCTATGGGTGTGTCTACATGTGACACTATGTCACTGTAGCAATGTGCTACAGTGATGTAGCATTTGCAGGCATCTATATGTGACCAGCAGCTATTTCACCATAGTGATATGCACCCCTCAGCACAGAGTGCCACTATAACAAAGTAGCTGATAAAAATAACTGTGTGTGGCATGTACAGTGGAGTACAGGCTGTTACTGTGCTGTAATTTATCACATCTACAAGGAAACATTAAATTATGGCACAATAAGAATGTTGCCATAGCAGCACGTATAGACGTATGCTACATGTACTGTCCTCTAAGGAGAGTATTTCTGATGCATTTTTAGACCGTTATTTTTCTAGAAAAATGTTGGTTTTTCAAATGAAACTGGTGGGAACATGCCAGTTCCAACAAAAATGAAGGCTGATGGAGGAATGTGATAGAGGTCTTTAAAATCATGTGGACAAAACAAATAGGGAACTGTTATACACCAAGTCCTAGAATATTAGAACTAGGAGTCACACACTGAAATTAGTAAGGACAGGGTTAAAACTAAAGAGAAAGTACTCTTTTATGCAGCAAATAGTTATGTTGTGGAATTTATTACCAAAGGAGGTTGAAGAGATAGATAGTATAGATAGGTTAATAAAGGGACTATATACATTAATAGCATTGTCAGGGATGTATCATCTAGTATCTCTCAACCAGTGATGGTAGATACCAGTGAGGGTAATGAACAGAGGGTAGATCATTCTGGTAGGCACCACAAGATCGTTCTGGGTTGCTGTAAAGCCAGGGACTTGAAAATAGATTTCCTAAACTGCAGCTGAATGCTCTGGCTAACCTGGGGTCTTTTTGCTTGTTTTTAGTGAAAATATTGTAGGGTCTTGTTCACCCCAATCTGGGCAAGAAAACATTAAAAAAAAATCTTGTTTCATGCGTTGGGAAAATCATTTCCTGCCCAAACAATTAGTGAGATTTTTATGTCACCATTTTTCAGATTGCAACTAAACATTACGATTCGTATGATTCTAAAAACTATTGCATATCACTATAGTGAACTTTTTTAGACACATTTAAAAAGGTTTGGTGACGCAATGGCTTGTGAGCCATTCATAAATAGGAGAGAGATATTTTTGTTGAAAATGTTTTCTCTCATGAAATTCCATTTTGACATAAACAATTTTGGGGATTTTTTTGTGACACCATCTACAACAAAATGTCCCTCAACTTTCTAAGCAGTTTTGTTTGTAAAAATTATTTAAGGAAATATCAACTTTCTTAAAGCAAATTTTTTTCACAATATGTCAGTTGTGGTACCTAATGTGTCACGTTGTGACTTGATGTAACTTGTAACAAGATATAACAATCTAAATATTCTATGATTTTAAAAGCAAGTTAAAGGCAAATATTACTTAATACAGACTGCGCTCATTTTTTTCCATCAGAGTGTCTCCCGTTTATGTTTTTAATAAAAACACTTTGTCATGAAACAATTTGTTTTCATTTCAGATTTGAATGAAAGTGTCAGTTTTAAAATATTACCTTTTCCTGTGAAATTGGAAGTGTTGACTACCTCTGTTAATGAACAAAGGGATCCTAGATCAAATTCTCCTTCTATGTGTTCTCCTCAGCTTTTTCATTTAACATTCAAAATACAAGTTACAAGCCTTGCTCTGCCTCTTTTAAGATCTTGCTGTACAAAACTCTTTTTTCCCTCTGGCCTGGATTTCATTTTGTGCATTAGACGTTTCAGACTCTGAAACATTTAATGAAATCAGATTCAGCTTCCTTTAAAAAAAAATATTTTTGGCACTGCTGAGACTAGAGCATGTAAAGTAAGTAAACTGACTTTGTTCTATATCCATTAATACTAAATGAAAAAAGCTATATATTAAATGCATGTTCCTTTTAGATTATTCAGTTTTTTGATGACTCCAATTCCATTAGATAAAGCAACTGTGATTTGCTATTCTGTGAGCAACAAAGGGTGTAAACTAGAGAACTTGACGTAGTTCAAGGTCGCCTGAAACTCAAAAAGTTCTTTTTAGATTCATAGAAGTAATTAAGAATTTTGCAACTTTATTATCCTATAAATTTAAATTTGTGGAACCAAATTATATCAATTGCACAGCTGGGTTGGGGATTTATTTTAATATCAAGAGTTCTAATAGGAAATATTAAATAATTAAGCATTTGAGAATGCACATGACCCTAATACCTTAGGGGTGGAGTTGAACTCTCACTATTAGGAATCCAAAAGAATCTGCCTTGCACAAGTTATCCACCAGCTGTTATTGCAAGTTTTCTGTAACCTTCCTGCTGGCTACTGTTGATGACAGGATATTGGTCTAGATACTGGCCTAATCCAATAAAGCAATATGTGACTTACAGGCCTCTTCCCCAGTGGCAAAGCAGTTCTTCAATCTTCTCCCCCCCCCAAAAACAAACAAACAAACAAACAAAAAAACAACTCCCCCCCAAAAGCTCCAACCCCCTACTATAACACTATGCTTGTGTACCTAAAAGTCATATTTGGCAACTGAGGTAGGATTAAAAAGGCACTCCACCATTTAAGCTGAAACCAGTGAGTGCCAAATATTTGATATGTTTATTAAGGTAAATTCTACCATTTTATAGTAACACAATCCTATTTATTTCACTTTTATGCAGGATTTATTCCTCTTTTTATCATTAAATTTTATCTGAACCAGTGATCCTAGTACTATGAGCATTATTAACATCAATTATTGGCAAGACTTGCCTTATACAAGTTCATATCCATTAATTTAATTAACATATAGAAGAAAAGAGCAACTTCAAGTGCCTTCCAATCAATAAGTATCAACTCTAAAATTAGGCACTAACCCAAGGAAGTTAATTAAAAGAATCTGAGAAAGAGGCCTTGCATGCTTATACTGTCAGTGGGGTAGAATTAAAAGCCTCTGAAAGAGGCAATTCAAGGAGTCCAACAGTGAGTAAAAAGAGATCTAGAGAAAGTCATTACTTAGACAGCAGTAAACACAGGGTTGTTTCTAAGCTCTGATTCATCTGGAGCTGATGTTCCTGACCCAGAGATACTTATTTGGTGCTTCCATTCCTTGTGGTACTGAGTGATTTTCTGAAGGCAGGCACTGTGTGATATGGTGGTGGTGCTGTTTACATTTTTCTTAATATAAAGCTTGGGATTAAGGAGGATTTAGATTCTAGGATGCCTCAGTCCCCCACTACTATATCATGTGAAGACCAGGGCACTCTTTGGGAAGTGGATGATGTGAGGTTAGATGTCTTTAGGTGAAGGAGAGTCTAAACCCCAGGTTTCCTGCTTCAGGGCATGTGCTTTAACAACCAAATTATTATGCAAAAGATTGACAGCAGCTCCTCCTCTGACCATACTTCTAAATGGAAATGACAGGAGGTGTGGATTTAGGATGTTGATTGTGTTTGGCATACTCAAAGAATGAATAACTCATTGGGCCCCTCATCTGGATCACAAAGGAGCTAAAGCAAGGCCAGGGACAGACATTCAAAAAGCCTGAGCCTGAACTGATTCAATCTTTGCAGGCTAGTCTAACCTGGCTAGACTGAATCAGTTGGAAACTGGACAGATATTCTCTGTGGACTGAGGAAATTCAGGCACGTGCATTCAGTGGCTCAGGCTAGAAGTTGGGGGGTGCTAGAGCAGCCCTCATTTTCCTTCTTTAGGGAGCTTAGCTGAGGCCGGTGTGGCCAGGCCCTGGCAGGACTCCCTCATTAGAGATGTCTGCCTGCAGGGTCCCAGGCTTTTCCCTTCTGGCTGCTCAAGGGATGGGAGTGTTGTCAGCCTCCAGGCTAGCACTCTGAGGAAAGGGTGCATGTGCAGTGTGTACATCTATTGATGATACAGAGCTTTTCAATCTCCCTCCATGCTTTATCATACCATCTCCAGCAAACTGATAGGCATGCAAGCCACCTGGGATCTGATAAAAGTCTTTATCACTTTGTCATAGAGCACTTAGGTGCCCTGCTCCTAAGAAGCAGTGAGTGAATAAGAAGCCCAGCTGTTTGTTGCCAGGGCAACCGATCTAACAAGCTATCACACCTGCCAGCGGTCAGCTGACTGTAAGGGGCAGGGCATGGCTCTCATATAAAGCCCAGGGGCTGAGGCCAGCCTGGTAGTTCCCTACCAGCAGACAAGGAGGAAGGAATTCCCTGCTATAGAAGAGAAGTGAAGCCAAGCCTGAATGCAGGAGCAGCATCTGTCACTGCAGCGGGATGAAGAAGCCCTGGTAGGCTTGAGTGTGTTTATAGCCAGGTGGTTTCTGTTTGTGTTGTAGCCAAGGGGCTTGTGTTTGTGTTACTGTTTTATCACTGGTGGTTTGGGTGAGGCTATTAGGGTTTGGAGGAGGCCTCATAGGGAACCCACACTAGTGTAGGGACCCCAGCACCAGTGAAGGTGCAGCATTCAGGGTACATACACCCCAGAGAAAGGGGTGTTGCTGAGAAGCCCCAGTGAGGGTGTGGTGAGCCCCAGGAAAGGAGGCAGCACTTGAGAAGGCCCCTGAGAGAGGGCAGCAGTGCATAAGGAGCCCCAGAGAAGGGGGCGGTACTACTGAGGAGCCCTGGAGCAAGGGCAGCGTTACTGAGGAGGCCTGGAGAGAGGGTGCAGAGAGTGACAAGGCTGTGGAGAGCCCAGCACCAGAGAGGGTGTAGAGATAGACCTAACAATGTCTATTCCAGCTGCGAAGCTTGGGGCGTGTTATAAGGGGTGGTTGGAGCCATGCATAGGCCCTAAGGCTAGGGTGCCCCTGAAGCACCCATTATAGAGCGAGACCCATGAGGAGCCTGGAAAACCATGGGGTCCAAGTAACTAGCAAGATGTGACTGAGAGGGCATAAAAGGCAGCCTCCCAAATATATGGTGTTATCAAAGATCTGGCAGGCAAGAATTTGAGGGTGCCCTTGGGCCACCTTGGCACGGGATGGGGGCTTTGAGGAGATCACGGCCCTCCTGTAAGACCCCTCTGTGATGCACCTGATTAGCAAAACAATGGTCTATCTCCATGAGCCCAAATGTCTTTAAACAGTTTGCTGGCTGATCTGCTGGTTAGCTTCAAAAGCCCTTTTCTGCTGCCTGCCTGTCCCAGTGAGATTGGACGGACGGACACCCCCCCCCCGGCATTAGTTAGCATACCATATGCCTAGGGTCCCTGGGGCTGGAATCTGTGCTGTGAGAATTGGAAGGGAGGGAGCAGGGATTTCCTGCTTGAGCAGCAAGTTGGGTAAAGTACAAAGAAACCAGCAGACCTTGGTGTCCCTGCATATCTCTGCTGGAGCTGCAAATCTGAGCCAGGGAGCCCCATTGTGGAACAGAAAGCCCCACCCAGCCCAGAGAGTATACTGGGATTCTGATTTAACTTAAACCAGCAAGTGGTCTGTGACAGCCATTGCATAAACCAAATTGACCCAAATCAGTTCAGTCTGGTACGACATGCAACCACGTTTATCTCAAACCAGTTTCAGCCTTTTTCAAATGGGTTTATTTGCACTGAACATCTATTCTGTTACAGGTTTAAATCAGTTTCTGATCACTTAAACCACTTAATGTGTAATATTTGTCCCTAGCCCAAATATTTAGTGCCTCTCTGCTTAGACTGGAGAGCTTCTGTTTCTATGTAGAAGCTTAGATATCTAGGGAACTTTATGGCCACAAATGGGGGCACCACATTAATTTAGCTGCCTCCAGGTTTAGGGATCTGCTTAGTAGCAGGGTTCTTGGTGCACTTTTGGAGGGCTTAACAACCTAGAATGCACATAAGTTCCTTTTTTAAATGCCTCTTTACAACTGCCCAACTCCCTGTGGTTTACTGCCCCATCCCACATCCTTGTTTTCTATCCACATTTGGGACTTTTAAACTCTCAGCTGATTTTTCCCATTATGCTTAATTGTGAGAGGGGAGACAGGAGCCCCTAGAGCTGGGGGCGGGGGTGGAAAGACTATAGAGACAACAGTCCCACACCACCAGAGCCCCCACCAGATGAAATGATAAACTGTAGCCTAGGCAGTACAGAGCAAGCCACTGAGATAAACCCATTATGATGGCAGTAGTGTCAGGGCGAGTGGTTTGTACCATCCTTGACACAGGGTGGACTGAGACTAATCCCATTAAGATGCTCTGCCTGCATGAACAAGTCTCCATTTACCCCAGATGAAAGAACTCATGACAGTGAAAAGGGTTACCAGCAAAATGCCAGGGGGAATAGTGGCAGATCTATCACACCAAATGGTCCTTGGCCAGGATTGGCCAGAGATTTATGAGCTCCTGGGGAAGGTGGTACTGGTGGCTGGTAGGAGAGGAGGCCCCTGAAAATCAGGGTGAAGATAGAGGAGCCCTTTAGGACCTGGAGCACGTTACTAGCGGAGCCCAATTTTGAGATCTTCAGCAAGAAGAACCTATGTTCCAGGCCATCTGGGAGGTGGAAGTCACCCAGCATGATCAGGAAGTAATACGCCCAGAACTGTGTGATCAGCTGTCCTGTTGTGAGGTAAGGAAGGGGCTCCTGTATTATATCATGAGGTGATGGGGCGAGATGGAACAGGTGGCTCAAATCCTGGTTCCCCAGCTGTATCAGTCTGATTTGTTATGGCTGACCCAGGTAGGGGACACCTGTGCTGAGAGAAGACCATAGCCAGGTCGACCATTGATTCTGTTGGCCACACCTCTACCAAGAGGTGGAGTAATTCTATGCCACCTGTCCAGAACACCAATGGGTAAGCCTAAAGAACACCCCCAGAGCGCCACTTCAAACCATACCAGTTATTAGGGAACCCTTTGTAAGTGTGGCATTGGACATTGTAGGCCTGCTGCCCAAGTCATCTGGGGGACATCAGTTCATACTCGTGCTGGTGGACTATGTTACCTGTTACATGAAGGCCATTCCACTGGGATCAGTTACAGAACCACAGGTAGCGGAGGAACTTCTTAAGTGGGTCTGCTTGGTAGATCTGTCTTGTGAGATCGTGACAGATCAAGGTATGAATTTAATGTCCCATGTAATGAAGGGCCTTTGCCAGGTCTTGTGCCTAAACTACTTGCAGACATTGATATACCACCTTCAGACAAATGGCCTTGTAGAGTGCTTAATGGTCATCTTAAGGTCATGCTCAGACGTTACATGCAGGAAGACCTTCGGTGGTGGGATCTGCTGGTTCCTCCACTTCTATTTGCTATCTGGGAGGTGCTGCGGACATCGTTGAGCTTTGCCCCATTTGAATTGTTCTTTGGACATACCCCACAGGGCTTAATGTAGTTCGGGAAGGATGGGAGAGAACAGAGGGAGGAGGAGACCCCTCCCCCAATCTCAATATGTGCAGTCTCTGAGGAAGGGGTTGTTTCTGACCACTTGGTTTGCTTTTTGCAATCTGAGGGAAGGCCAGAAGCAGCAAAAATGACAATATGATAAAAATACAAGAGAGCATGAGTTCCAAGCAGGTCAGAGGGTGCTGGTGCTACTACCTAGCTCCATGAGCAAATTTCTGACCTGTTGGCAAGGGCCTCTTCAGATCTTTCCTAGGGTTGGCCCTGTTGACTATGAGGTCCTGTGACCTGGACATAAACAGGAGAAACAAATCTAGCACATCAACCTAATGAAAGAGTAGCGCAAGCCAGAAGGGGTCCTGGATACACCTATTCCTGACAAAGAAGAATTGGGAAAAATTCTAGATGAATCTGTGGGAGAAGGAGTATCCATAATTGAAACCTCACATTGAATCAGAAGGGGCAGATGGCAGGAATAGTATGAGAGTTCACTGACATGTTCAGGGAGACCCCAGGAAAGGCCTGAGGGGTAGTCCACAAAATTGCAACGCCTGATGGAGCCATCATGAGGGAGAAGTGGTGGTGGATACCCTACTGTAGCCGCCGGGCATCGAACATCCTACCTCAGGCTTCCTTGCCCCAAGGATTTGCAGATATCCAGCTTCGCTGCAGGAAGCCTTGGAGCAGGTCTCTCTCCCAGCCAGGGTCCGCTCCTTCTCACCTGCCATGACTTTGATCTTCCAGTGGGTGGGACTTCCGTCCGGATGGATGCCCTCTTCGGCTACCTGCAGTCAAGGTCTTCTGCGAGGCTTCTCCACCCCTTTCACCTCACCTTTTCCCTGCCTGGTGGTTCTAGGTAGTCTTGTCACTGTTTTCTCTGGCCGCCACCGATTGGCGGGGGGGGGGGGGCTTTCCTCCCTATCTCCTCCCGTGCCACAGCCCCTTCTTACCCGGGGTAACACAAACAAAGGAAAACTCTAATAAACTTAAACACTGCTAGTCCCCTGACGGGGTCTTGGCCCCTTGAGCGAGCCGCTACCCGTGACTCCGCTTGCTAGGCTTCACTCTCCTGGCTGGCCACCCAACATTCTTTGTCTTGCTTCCCTGGAAGCGACACCCTCTCTGGGTTCTTCCTGCTGTAGATCCCTCTCTCCAGCTCCCTCCGGTCCGGACGTTCCCTCTCCGGGCTGCCCCAGGGTTTCCCTCTCCCATCTGGACCTGCTTCTGGCTGCAGTCCTCTCTCTGGATCTTCTCCGGGCTGCAGGTCCCTCCACGTGTCTGCAGCTCCCTGCTTCTCCCCGGCTCACCCATTCTGGTTGCGCCGGTCTCCAGCACCCGTCCCTCTCTGGGCTCTTCTTGGCCTCTGGGTGGCATGTCTACCGCAGGTCCCGGTGCCCCGCATCCTCCAGGCTCTCTCCCCCGCCCGGGGTACGCGCTGACAGCCAGCGCTGGTATTCCACGCCTTCCAGGCTTGCTCCCTGGCCTGGGAAACATGTTGGCACCTGGCTCTGGTGTGCTGCACCTTCCGGGCTCAATCTCCCGCCTGGGGCATGTGCCGGCAGCTGGCTCTGGTGCTCCGCACCTCCAGCTGCCTCAGGTGCGTCCCACTCCCAGCAGCCACTTGCTTCCCCCGCTCCTTGTCGCGGTCTCTTCTTTTATCCTTGCTGGCCGGTGCTCCATGCTGACGTCACCCGCTGTCTACAGGTATTTAAAACCGTCGTCCTGGCCACGTGCGGGTTTCTCCGGTGATCCTGCGGCTCCTGTGGTAAGTAACTGACATTTTTCTTTTCCTTTCTTTTGCACTCTGTTGCCTGCTTCTGCCTCCGCGGCTCCTTCCGGGAGCTTCGGAGTTCCCTCGGGACTTCTCCCCCTGTGACACCTACCATGAATATCTTCTAGTAAAAGAAGAAATAGGAAAAATGCTGGAGAAGGGATCATCAGGGAGTCCCAGAGCCCCTTGTGCAGCCCAACAGTAATGGTCCTGAAGGCTGATGGGATGTTATGGCTATGTATCCAATTCCAAAAACTCAATACCATCGCCCAATTCAATGCCTCTCCCATTGAGATGCCCAAGGTGGAAGAATTGTTGGAAAAAATAGGTCAGGCTTATTTTATATCCACCTTTAACCTGGCAAAAGCATGTTGGCAAATACCTTTGCATCCAAGAGAGAGAGCCAAGACAGCATTTGGGACCCCAAGGGGCTTATACGAGTTCTGCAGGATGCCTTTTGGCCTCAATGGGGCAGCGATGACTTTCTGAAGATTGACTAATTGGATTCTAGCCCCCCATTGTCAGTATGCAGCCACATACATTGATAATATTGTGGTGTATACCAAGATTTGGGACCAGCATATGCAGACAGTGTTACAAGAAGTGAGGTAGACTGGCCTGACAGTCCATCCCAAAAAGTGTGCATTGGGTCAAGAAAAAACAAAATGCCTCCAGTTTCTGGTGGGGCAAGGCCAAATTTAAACCATTGCCCATTAAGGTGGCTGCTATACAGAGACGTAAGGTCCTACAAACAAAGAGGCAAATGTGAGCCTTCCTGGGCCTGGCCAGTTATTATAGGCAGTTCATTTCTTGTTTCACAAAACTCACAGCTCCTTTCATGACTACCATCAAAGCAAAGGGGAATGGAACCATAAAACTGCAGGAAGAACAAAAAAAGCTTTCAAGGAAGTTAAATGGGCCCTATGTAAGGAGGTGGTACTTCATACACCAGACTTCTCAGTGTCGTTTAACCTACAGGTTGACAAGTCACGCCAAGCACTGGGGGCACTGCCATCATAGGGTGTAGTGGGAGCCAAGAGACCAGTGGCCTATGCCAGTAGAAAGCTCAATGACCATGAAAGAAGGTACGCAACTATCAAGAGGGAAGGCCTGGCTCTGAAGTGGTGGGTGGAATACTTTCAGTATTACCAGCTCAGTAGAGAATTTACTGTTATAACAGACCACGCCCCACTGAAATGGCTAAAATCAGCTGAAACCATCAATGCCAAAATAACACACTGGGCCTTGGCATTACAGCCATTCCAGTTCATCATAAAATAGAAACCTGGGAAAGATAATGTAGTTGGTGATTTTCTGTCCCATTGCCATTCAAGGGACACCCCAGAAAATATACAAAAACCATCAGGAAGAAAAATCACTGCCTGAATACATAGTTTCATAGTTGGTAGGATCGGAAGGGACCTTGACATATCATCAAGTCCGACCCCCTGCCATGGCAGGAAAGAGCACTGGGGTCAAATGACCTCAGCAAGGTGTTCATCTAGCCTCCTCTTAAAGACCTCAGCATCACTTCTCTTGGATGTTGGTTCCAGACTCTAGCTGCCCTGATTGTGAAGTAGCGCCTCCTGATGTCTAGCTTGAATCTACCCTTTGCCAGCTTGTGGCCGTTATTTCTAGTCACTCCTGTTAGTGCTTAGGGGAATAGGGACTCCCTCAATGCCTGCTGATCTCCTCTGACTAGTTTGTAAACAGCCACTAGATCCTCCCCCCTGCCCAGCCTTCACTTGTGGAGGCTGAACAGGTTCAGGTCCCTCAGCCTCTCCTTGTAGGGTTTGCCATGCTGACCCCTGATCATGTGGGTGGCCCTCCTCTGGACCCTCTCCATGTTGTCCACATCCCTCCTGAAGTGCGGCACCCAGAACTGGATGCAGTACTCCAGCTGTGGCTTAACCAGTATTGCATAGAGGGGGAGGATCACCACCTTGAACCTGCTTGAGATGCAGCAATCATGTGGGACGCTGCTGGGGAATGGCAAGGCTCCAATGAGGAGCCCTGGAATTGGGATTCAGGGCAGACCCTCAGGTCTGCAATCATCCTCGGAAGCTCTGGAGGGGGCAGAGCCCAGGAAACCATGAACCCCAAGAAAGGGGAGAAGAGGGACACTGGCAAGAGTGACCAAGATGGCTGGACTCCAGGTTGGGGGCACCAGAGGAACTGGTAGGGACAGATCATGGGGAAGTCCCAGTACCTCTACCTGATAAAAGGGGAAGGAGATGGACAAGCCACTAGGACGGGGAGAGAAAGGAGCCCGAGAGAGGGAGAGAGAGGAAGGCGGGCTCAGGAGCTGTACCAGCAGGTGCCGGCATCTTTTCTATTGAGTTGTGAATGACCCCAGATGGGGCAAGTTTGTTTAACTTAAGAGGGGAAATAACCAACCTAAGACCCAGGTGTGCCCCCCCCCATAAGGTTCATGGCCCTGAAGACCCAGCCCTGGCAAGGCGGGCAGTGTGCAGAAGATCTGCAGGAAGCAGCTTCATCCCAGGCTGAAGGTGTGGTAAGAGTGGGGTAAAGGGGAGGTTTTGGAACCCCATGAAGACAAACCTCAGGGTCGAGACACCTTCGGACCCCAATCAGAAACTGTCTCCCCAACTTATAATAGCAAAGGCATGGCAGGTGAGAGAGGGGCAGCGCCCAGACCATCTCAGGGGACCGGAACAGGGTTTCACCCTGAAGTCGTTCGGAGGCAGGGCATCCACAAAGTGGTCCCTGAAGCCTTACAATACCTATCAGTGACATTAATCCTGGATTTGAAAAATCATAATGAATGGCCACAAATGGATAATTAAAAATGAAAATGTTGTTTTCCTCTCAATCAGCTTTCCTATTTCCTGAAAATTCTTAGCAAAAGACGGAAAACCCCAGCAAAGTGTTCTTCTAGCACTTTCATCATAGTATCATAGTATCATAGTAGCTAGAGTCGGAAGGGACCTGGGCAGATCATCTAGTCCGACCCCCTGCCCCGGCAGGAAAGAGCACTGGGGTCA
>JAGPOW010003316.1:154515964-154557584 GCA_030014935.1 Caiman crocodilus | reverse complement strand
AATGACCCCTTCCTTCCATTTGGTGTATGCCTCCCTCTTAGCAAGGAGATATTCCCGGATGCTCCTAGTGAGCCATAGGGGTTTACGCGCCCTCCTGCTTCCTTTGACCCTTGTTGGGATTACCTCCCTTTGGGCATAGAGGATCGTCTCCTTAAGGAGTGACCACTCACCTTGGACATCTGTCTCCCTTCCCCTCTGGGTCCTCAGCGCTTCCCCAACGATCCTCCTTATCTTGTTGAAGTCAGCCCTCCTAAAGTCTAGGGCTAAGTCTTCCTCACCGTCTTCCCCACCATGGCCCTCCAAAAACCCAGGCATCTATGGTCAGTTTAAGTTTCTTCTAAATTAAACAACTATGTTAGGAGCCAGAATGCATATGTTGATCTACTGTGAAAAACAAGACCTTTTCCCATTGAGCAGAACTGATCATTAACTATTGGGATTGTGAGGCCACTAAAAGAATATTTAAAGGTTCTTGAGTCCTCTGCAAACATGTTCAAATGCATCTCTAGCTTCATAATCATTTGGGAACAATTTTATATCCAAAACATTTCACTTAGGATTACTGGAGAGTGAAACTACTGCATCCATTAGTGATAATTTTTCAGTGCTTTATCATATCCAATGTAATTTATAGTACTAGTAGACTTTTGGAGATGTAACTCAAAAACCCTCCCAGCATCTTATTGTACTGAGCTGCAATTCAGATGTGAATGAAGAACAAAACCGAAAGCAGTGCAGACACAGAACACATATTTCTGTTCAAAAGAAGAAATGTGAAAGAGCTTAGATAGAGGGCTTGCCTGCTAGTTTTCTTAGATTGGATCATATTATTATATCAATATTTAATCTGAAATGCACTGAAACAAGGAGATGCCCTTTACACTATGCCATGGTATATCTAATACATACACAAATTTCTTTTAAAAATCAAAGTATTGTCTTACAATCCACAAATTTTCATTCAGTAAAGGACCCTTTATTGGTGTTTATTACACATAACACATATTAACCATTACCCACCATGCATTCTACATACATGCTTTATGCACATAATGAATCTGAAATATATAAGAATGTCTAAGTACATATTTAGGAGAGCACAGCTTTTCTGCAAATGCACAGCATGCTGGAAAAAAAACAGTATTAATTTTCAATAAAAAGCAGGCTGTTTCAAAAAGTATAGCTTAAGTTAGCAGAATATCTTTAAGTTTGCTGAGCAGCAACTTGCCTGAAGCTATGTGGAGCTCGTGCCAAATGCCAGAGCAGTTATAAGCTTTGAAATAAAGTCCCATCAAACAGGCTGCTTCTCTTCCTTTTCCATATTTGCTCTGAGCCTGAACTAACAGGAAGGTGGTCTGAAATTAGCTTGGGGACTTGACAATTTGAACACATTTGAGTAATTGTCAGTAGCTTTGATTGTTTACTCAAGTGATGGTTTTAAATACTAGTTCCTACAGCTGTAGAAATACATGGTGGGTTGTCAGCCTCGGCTGAAATGGAAAACTGGAGCGGGATTGTTTTTATTAGATGAAGAATATACTGTAATTGAGGATATAATTTAATACTGCTGCTTAAAAGCATTTGTTGAATGGAGCATTCCAGTTTCCCTTTTGAATCGAACACAGGGGCTGATCCAAAGCTTCCTGAAATCAATGGGAATCTATTCATTAGCTTTGGGTCAGCCCCTAAAACTCCTTTGCTACTGGAGCTAATTTCTAAATACATTATTCAACATATGGCTATGTTTCACCTCTGAAGCAAAGCATTCACTCTCCTTTCTAAATGTTTGCATTCTCCATTACTTCGCTTACTCTAGACAAGCAAGAGGCAAGGGCTGAAAAAGGGATTGTGGAGGTAGGAATCCTATTTTTTTTCTTATTGAGAAGTGTGAAAAGATAAGTAAACTAAGACTTTCTTAGGGAAAGAAGTACAATTTGTCCTTTTACTAGCTTGGGGATCAATTCTTTTTCCTTCCATGCAATTCTGTGAGATTTCACTGCAAATTCTCTTCACATTTCTGCCTAATTGGATATATTGCACATAAATCACCAGTCTTTAGGAAGCCACCCATGTGTCTGGGTGAACTCTGTTAGTGTTGTTTGATGATTAAGTTTTACCACATCAGTTTGGCTGGTCTGTGCCTGTGCTGGGCAGATCTCTCCCAACTGCCAGTGAATGCAGCAGCTGGGGAGGTGGGCAGGGCAGGGTGCCAAAGGTCCAAAGTCCCCTCCTCCAGAGAAGCATCATGGGCAAGAGTTCCCTCCTCCAGTCAAGCATCCTGGGGAGCCATGCAACAGAGGCACTTCACCACAGTGTCTGAAAAAGAAACAGTGCTGGGGTTGAGCAGGATCAGGTGCTGCCTTGCTGCCATAGACAGCAGGGCCAGCAGATCAGGGGGAAATCTCAGGGCTGGGTAAGGGATGCAGCAGGCTGCAGCCCTTTACAACATTTACCTGTGGCCAAAGAGCAGCTCCAGGTAGGGAACAGGATGGGCAGAGGCTGCTTGGGTCCTGTCCAGGTGGCACACAGGGCCTGGTAGGCTCCTATATAGAGCAACAGGCTTGTCCAGGCTCCTGGTGTGCGTGTCTCAAGGCACAACATGGCTGGAGGCTTTTATATCTTGCAGGTAGGGGCTGCTAGAGAGCAGCCCAGCCCTGGAGCAAGAGAGGTGGTGTAACGCATCGGGGTTCCTGGGGTGGCCATGACATCCCCTGGTGGCTCCACAACCATGAGTTGCGCTGCCTCTGGGGCACTCTCCCCATCTCTCCTGCCACACCTTGATGGATAATAAATTAAGAGGGAGATTACCTCCCAGACCTTTGCAAGGTTTCCCTGTTCTTAGGTCCGTCAGTGAGCCCCTGTAATCTCAGGCCCCTGGGCCCCTTTGCTGGACCTCTATAGTCTATTGTGCCTTGCTGGGCACCCAAAGCCTTATGGGCTAATTGTGTGGCTCTGTAATTGCCCCTTTACCATGCCCCATTCCTCACAAGTGTTACCAGTACAATATCCCTTTGTTGGGACCTCAGCCTCCTTAGTCTCTGACCTTTCAATCTAGCTAGGCCTACCAGCCTAGGTCCACTGGATAGCACTCAGCTTTGAGGCACTAGCTTCCCTTGTCCATTTGCAAGTTACTGAACCTCTGGCTCCTGTATATTGGGCCCCTAGACCCTCTGTGGCTCACTTAGCGTTCAAGCCCTGAGCTTGTCCCTGGCATGGCTGAAGACAGACAAGTGACCCCCTGGACACCAATGAGGCCACTACCACCTCCCCTACAGCCTCTTCCAAAAACCATCAATGAAAACAGATGCAAGTGCTTGGGCTATAACATAAATAACAACATGCAGTAGCCTCTGCCTGTTTAAGAATATAAGCCTCCACTTAGCCCATCATCCCAGCTTCCCTGAGCAGCAGCTCCTTCTCAGGTAGCAGCCAGGAAGAAATTGCCCCAGCTAGCCCCAGCCCTGGGCTTAAATGCTCCCCTGGTGCTGGGTAATTATCTATTAGCCAGTTGCTTTGACAACCTGAAGCTGTGGTGCCTTGCGTAGCCTACAGTGCTCCCTTGATAGGCTGCTTCCCTCTGTAAGTAACAGAGAGCCCCAGACTCTCTGTTAAGGCAGCAAGCCAGGAGCCCTTGGGCTGGGCTCTGGCCAACCCCCTAGGGGCTGGGCAGACCCAGCACTGAAGTTCCTGCATTAATATGCATTAAATTTAGTATTTGCTTTGTGCAGGTATCAAATATACGCATGATTAACCTAATATCGCCATTTTTAAGGTGGATTAAGGGTGCACACATATAGACACATGCCCTTAATGTACCTTAAATCAGGCTAATGTGCATTAAATGCCCATATGTAGGCATACCCATTGATGCAAGCAGCAGCAAACAGTTACCAGTCATAATTTGTGGTTCGCTACAGCCTGGGGAGTTTGCATGGTATTTCTGCGTATCCAATATGGAATTGAATCTCAATAGAACATAAATGGGGTTGATGCACCCAGGCAATATTGAATTTCTTGCAAGAAAGTGGATCAGGAAATCAGCCTGGATATACAGCAATCTCTTCAACGAGTTAAAACATAAAAATTAAAATCTACTAAAAATGGAATCTTGGCCATATTACTAGGGAAGGGTATAAGAATATGGCACAGGTGTGCAGGGTGAAAATTAGGAAGACCATGGCATGATCTGAGATGCAACTGGCAATTGCAGATTGATAAGAGGCAATAAAAAGAGATTGTGCAAGTATGTAAAAAATAAGAGGAAGTCCAGAGAAACTGCAGGTCCCTTATAGAATGCAGAAGGCAACATAGTTAGAGATGGTGCAGAGACGCATGCAAAAATGTATTCGACCTTCATGGGTGATAACAAATGCAGCCAGTTGGAGGTGGAGAGGGAAAGAAGAGAGAAAATAAATGGGAAAGAAACAAGGAGGGAGAAGAGAGAAAAGGAGAAAAAGAAAGGAAAAAGGAGAAAAGAGAGAGAGGAAAGAGAAAGGAGAGGGGTAGAGGCTAGGTCACGTGGGTAAGCAGACCGATCTTTGCCTTGAACAGTCTGCTGCAGGAAGGGCAGAAAAGCAGTGAGGACTGGGTACAAGACATTTTCTTTTCCCTGGCCACACGTTTCTTCATTGTTTCTGCTGTGCATTGCTGTTTGAAGGCTAATGCCCCATTCTAGATTGATGACCTCCAGGATGGGTGGTTGTGAGCGATTTGCTCCCATAACTGCAGGTCAATGCCAAAACTCTTTAGGGACACCTTTAGGGTGTTCTGATGCTGCTTCTTTGGTGCATCATGAAAGCATACTCCATTTGACAGTTCACCATAGAAGATGTTCTTTGGCAGGCAAGCGTTGGGCATTCTCAAAAGGTGGCCTGCCCCTCTTAGCTGCACCAGTTTCAGTGGAGTGTGAATACTTGGAAGAGCTGATCTTCTGAGCACCTTGGTGTCCAGAATCTTGTCCTGCAACATGATCTTTAGTATCTTTTGCAGGAAGCATGGGTGGAAGTGATTTAATTTCTTGACATGACGCTGGTAGATGGTCCAGGTTTCACAGGTGTAAAGGAGGGTCAGGAGAATGATGGCTTTGTATACCTTCAATTTCATCGATATTCCAATGCCTCTCGTCCTAGACTGACTTACGTAGTTTGCCGAAAGCCACACTAGCTTTCATTAGTCTCACATTGATTTCATCCTCAATATGAACAGCACGAGAGAGTGTGCTGCCAAGATAGACAAACTTGTGGACAATCAACAGTTGTTGGTCTTTAACTGAGATGTATGGTTCCTGCGGTATTGTGCCAGATGCAGGTTAAAACATCACTACAATCTTTTTCATGTTAATAGTGAGTGTGAAGCCATTGCAGGCTGATGAGAATAGGTCCATGGACCGTTGCATGTCATCCTATGAGCCTGTGCATAATCCACAGTTGTCAGTGAAGAGAAAGTCACGAAGCATTGCTGTCTGGACTTTGGAGATCACTTGGAGCCTGCACAGGTTGAAGATGTCTTCGTCAAAATTATACCTAATCCCAGTACTGTACCATACCATACTGTATGCAAAAATACAGACTGAAATAAAACTGGCTAGGTTGAAGTGCTGCAGAAAAGGACCAGAAGCTGACTATGAGCCAACTGTGTGTTCTTGTTGCAAAAAAAGGTAATAATATATTGGATTGTATTAATAGGAATGTCACTTGCAAATGAAGGAAAATTATTTTTCCACTCCATTCAGCATCAGTGAGGCCTTGCCAGTTTTGGGCCCCACGCTTCAAGACAAGCATAGACAGATTGGAGGGAGTCCAGGAGAGAGCAACAAAAAAATTTTAGAGGCCTAAGAAGCATGACTTCTAAGGAAAGACTTAAAAAAGAAACCTATGGTTATTTAGTCTGGAGATGAGAAAACTGAGGGGAGATTTGATAACAGTTTTCTAATACATGAACGGCAATTATAGAGAGGATGGTGATTAGACTATTCCCTGTGGTACTAGGGGACAGGACTAAGAATAGTGGCCTCATACTATAACAAAGGAAATTCAAGGTGGAGATTAGGAGGAACTTTCTGATTATGAGGATAGTCAAGCATTAGAACAGGATATACCTAGAGTAGTTGTAGAATCTCCATCATGGAAGAGTTTCAAGACTAGATTGAACAGACATTTGGCTAGGATGGTTTACTGAAGGATGATCCTGCCTTGAGCAGGGGGCTAAAACAGATGACCTCATTGGCTGCGTACAGATGTGCCTGGCCTTTTGATTCCTGAGGGACAATTAGCGGCAGGTCATCTTGAGCCACCACTAGGTGTCCTCAAGGAACACTTGTGCCATGTGTGCTCTGGTATGTGGTAAGTTACCCCAGGTGAGTACAGGGATGCTGGGGCCAACACTGGGATGGGTTCTGGGGACTTACGGGGCTGCAGCAGTAGTGATCCTGCTATGAAAATGCTGGCCAGCAGCAGAGTGCAGCTACAGCTGGTCAGGCTCCAACTTTGCATGGTACATGCTGCAACTATGTGCGCCACTCTATTTTTTTTTTCCCCATGGGGCTTTTTGATCCCTGGGTATCCAGATATAAAAAAAAAAGCCTATGTGCTGCTCCCTTGCAGTGTGGAAAACAATTGAATGTGTGGTATATGTCACTGCAGACATGTCTGTGATGCCACATACCTCACAGCTGTGCCCATCTGGACCAGGAGGTCCCTTCAATTCCTATTTGCTTATGAGCCTATCACCCTAATATAGATCAAGAAATATCCTCATCTTATAATAGGGCAACATTAGGTGCATGGTTGGGAAAGGTAGATCCATAACAAATTTAGTTTTAGCATGCTTTTGGTTGTTACACAGGTGAAATAGTATGTACTTTTCAGACTTAGTTGTCAAATAACTTGATCATTGTCACTTAAATGTCCTTGGTAATCATAAAGGAATCTTATCTTTCTGTTGGTTATATGAAGAAAACCTGGTTAGGCCAGCTCTTTGGGGCAAAACTGATCCCAACTGGGTACAAACATTCAGGGGAGTTAGAGGGTAGTTAGATTGAGCTAAAAATAGCCACCCAATCCAAGGTAAATTGTGATGGGGAGATGTGGGGTTGGCAGGACCAGGGCTAAGCAGGCTTGGAGGGAATTAGGAGGTATGTGAGGAGGTCAGGGGGGCAGGACAGGTGAGGTTCATGAAGGGATTGGGGGGCATGTGGCATCTTTGGGGGTGTGCAAAAATTGAGGATGTAAGCAGGATTTTTGTAGAAGGTATGGGGGGCATAGGCAGCATCCATGGTGGGGATCGGCGGAGCTAGCAGGTGTGCAAAGGGGATTGCCAGGATTGGCAGGCAGGCAGGGTATACAGGAGGGGTTGGGAGATCAGGGTTGTAGGTGGCATCTGTTGGGAGGTTGGGGGGCAAGAAAGATTGGGGGAGCAGGCAGGGTCCATGAGGGTTTGGTGGGGGAAGAGCAAGATGAGGGGGACTTTCCGGATTCATGGGAACCTATTTTTGCTCCCCCCTGGTGAACTTACCACCTCATCCCTCCCACAGCTCCCCCAAGGCTGACTTATATCCTCAGCTTCTAGCACTGGTGAACTCTTAATAGATTTCATAGACATTAGGGCTGGAAGGTACCTTATAAGGTCATCGGTTCCAGCCTCCTGCCCAGGGGGCAGGAAGCCAACTAGGATCAAAGGATCCCAGCAAGATAAGCATCCACATATTTCTTAAGTGTCCAGAGTAGGTGCTTGCACACCTCTGGGGGGAGTTTGTTCCAGGCCTTGGGGGCTCAGACAGTAAAGAAGTTTTACATTATGTACAGCTTAAAATGGTCTTGCGGGGATTTGTGTCCATTGGACCTTGTCATCCCTTGGGATGGTCTGGTGAACAGGCATTCCCCCAGATCCTGATGCACACCCCTTATATCCTTACAGGCAGTCACCAAGTCACCCTTGAGACTGTGCCTCTCCAGGCTGAAGAGTTCATAGCTCTCAGCCTCTCGTCATAAGACCTGTTCTCCTGCTCTCTGATCATATGTGTGGCTCTCCTCTGGATTCTTTCAAGTTTTTCCACCATGACTGGGAACAGCTTGAAGGATGCTGGGTTTGATGAGCTGGGAGGAGTCAAGGCTCATTTATAGGTTGGGTAGACAAGGGGATGGGAGACTAAAAATAGCTCAGTGCCAGGAGGTGGCTAGGAAAAGTGCAGCTTGGGGGCTGGGGCCAACAGTTGGGCTTTCCTATCCCTAGGGCTGTTCTGGGAACTACATGGAAGTTTAGAACAGTTAGATTGGTCTAAAAATGACCAACCCTATCTAAGTTAGATTACCTCAGAGCTAGGGTTTATATAAATCAAGCTGGCCATTTTTAGATTGATCTAAACTTCCTTGAAGTTCTGTACAGTTTGCACTTAGATCCCTAGTTAGGTCGATCTAAGTGTAAGGTCCTCACTAGGACAAACAAAGTTAGATTGAGTGGTCACTTTTAGGGCAATCTAACCCCTAAACCTCCCCATTTTGCCCCTCTAAATGTCTGTATGCACCCCCCACATGTCTATTGGGTCATGGGAATTTTGAGTTCCTTAAGTTATAAGTGAATATAAATCTGTTTTCAAGGTCCTCCTTTTGGTGGTAGGCCAAGAACTGAAACATCTTTCTTTCTGAACATGTCACACACATTATATCCCTACATATGTTTTTCTTCAGACAGCTGATTATCATTGTATTTTTCCATATACCATTTCCATAGGCAGACTTGTCCAGGGATTGTGGTGGAATTTCCCTTCCACCTATTGCATGCAGCCTCATGGTAAAACAATTCAGAGTGGGCAGGTGATATTAAAATTTTCCTGGGGAAAAAACCCCAAATTTCTTTTTACTAGATTTTCTTTGTCCTACACATACCACAGATTTTTCATGTTATGCCTTTTGAGTCTTAGGGATCTTATTTTATGGTTCATTGGAACATAACCTTGGATACAGTTATATTAAGGGTGCTATCAGTTATGGATATAAACTACAGTAATATACAGCAAGCCAGCTAGCTTTGAAGGAAACATAAGTGGTTTTGATTTCAGGCTATTTCAGTACTTCATAGAAAAACTGTGGTTTATATAAACACTAAGTCATATAATCTTGGGTCTTCCTAACCACTTATTGTTCAAATCTCTGTGGTAAACTTTCCTTATTCAAATGAAAAAATAATGAGGAAAAAATGCCTTCAGCCATTTCTTAGGAATGTATTTGGTAGCCGTGTTAGTTTGAGACAAAAAGAAATGCAAAACTCTAGAACCCTTGGCTCAGAGATTATGCCTTTTATTAGACCAATTATTTAGGCAGAGATCAACTAATTAGGTAGAGTGGATCCCTGAGGCATGAAAAATGCTGTATTTTAGCTGATTTCAGAAATCTAATCTTTATTGTTGAACAAAGAGGAAAGATTTATTGAGCCTTCCTGCATTTCTGACATCTGACACCTCCAGGGATGAGAACAGCTGTATCTGCACATCAGGGAGCGACCCACACAAAGGACTTTCAGGGATCATGGGGAACAAATATCCAGCCTCAAAGTGCCCCTGTGCAAAATGAAATGATGATTTTTTTCAGACAGGACTACCCTTTAGTAACATAATTACAACTGAATGTTGTTGTTCTAATTCTACCCCTAGCATCTCTGAGTGGATATGAAGAACTGTAAAGGTCTAGCACAAAGCTCAGCTTTTAAGGATACTGCAGATGTTTCAAGCATATATGAACTCAGGCCAAGATTATTAGTCTTCATAGAGTTTCTGGTAGAAAAGGATAACTCTTTTCATAAGAAGCATTATGGACTGAAAATTGGGGTTAAATATAGTGTGAGACTGGGTACTTAGTGTATTCCCTTTTGACATTTCAGCAGTAGACTACCACAAACCAAATTTTTAAAGCATTAGCTATTATGATTTTCATAAACGTGTCTCTTTAGGGAAGAGCCACACTATGACCATTTATGCTAGTTGAGAATCTGCTCTTATAATTATGCATTATTCGTATCCTCATACTGTTTAAGTCCAAGTTACAATAGAATTATTTTATATACTATGAAAGAGACAGATGTTACATAGATAAGTCCTTCCATGTTGTTAATGCAAGGGCAGTTCTGAAGATGCAGTAATAACCTGGATCTTCCCCTTCCTAGGAGTTTGTTTTCATTTTACACATAATTTGATATCAGTTAGTCTGTTATAATCCAATCAGTCTGCAATAAGAAAAGAAATGTCATTTTAGGAAAGACTGAATGAGGAGACAAGACAGCAGCGTAGCAAATTGGTCATGATGGAACAACACACAGACAAGTCTTTTGTATCTCTACTGTGCCAACAACACCCCGATATACAAGATCCAGTATTCATACAATTTCATTTTGGCATGGAAATGGGGAGAGGTAATTTTCTTCCATTACAAGAGTTCTACACATGTACATTTACAGATTAAATATCAAAATTGCATGATACATACATATGGCAATTATTAACTACAACAAAGATGTACTGTCATTTATTTATGTACTTACCAAGAATGTTATACAAGGAATTTTAAATACATACTCAGGAGCTTAAGACTTTCCATATTCCGTGTCATCTTTTAATGAAGAACATATATATGTAATCCTTAGTAATGACATTACATGTCTTTCATGATTATAAAATTCAGGTCTGCTTATTTTAGCTAGAAAACCTAAAATGTTCTTAGGGTACATAGAAGCATTACCATTTAAATTACCCTATCCAAAGTAAGGGTGATCTAAATGCTGCAGTGTGCAAGCATTCACAGGGCTTAGGATCACCCTAAAATGGTGCACCTGATCTAAAATTACTTTAAATTTACTTTTATCAAAGGTAAACTAACTTTAGATCAATTAAGAGTTAATCTGATATTGCACTGGGTAACCTGACCTAGTGAATGCTTGCACACATTCACAGCACAGGGCTTGGGAAAGTCCAGGCACTCACTACAGGCCTGGGGCTGTGCTGTTCCCCACCTTTCTAATTGAATTATTCCTGCCCTCACCAACCCCCATTCTACACCTACCAGCACCCCTCTGAACTTGCCAACCACCTAGCCAGACCCATTAGTGACCTGCCAGCATCCCTCCACCTCAACTTACCTCCAGTTGCCTGTGCCTCTCCCAGCAAATAGCAAACACCCACATGTGCTGCTTGTGGCTTAATTTAAACCACCCAAACCTGAGCCAGATCTTATGAACATTTGTTCACACCCTTAGTGATTACCATGTGAATATATACTACTATGCAGTCTTTGTGATCATCCAATCTGTAGCAAGCTGCATGTTTGAGGAACTGTAGCCCAGATGCAGGCAGGAAGCAAGTGAGTGCAGGCCTACTGGGAGCACTGAAACAGCTGGTAGGCTAATTGGCTGTCCCTGAGGAAGTAAAACATGCTCTGAGAAGGGAGCTAGGAGGAGAGAGTGAGAGCTTTTAAACTAGGGGTTTTAACACCAGCTCAGGGCACTTTTTCAGGGTCTGGAAAAAGACTTTAGCAGAAAGAGACAGGGAGTAAGAGAAGTCTCTGGGCTAGAAGCTGCAACACAGAGCTGGGGTGGTCCTCTTAGGCCCCAGGAAAAGATCACGGGGTGAGAGAGAAGGCTGAGAGACTAGAAGCAGCAGTAAGCCAGAGAACCCTCTTAAGCTCTAAGAAAAGGCCCAAGGCTGTGAAGTTGAGTCAGGCAACTCACGCCAGAGAGGGAGAAGTAAGATTGTGAGGTTGAGGAAATGGCAAGGAGCCACAATCATCTTCCCAAGATCTGGGAAAACTTCCTTGGTTGTGAGTTAACCCTTTATTAGCTATGTTGCTGTTTTTGTGCACTGATGGTCTATGTGTGAAGCTGTGTCCTGTGACAAAAGCAGGCCCAGGAAAATAAAAAATGTGCTGAAGTAAATCCTAACCCACTACACCATTCTAAGGGTTGATCCTGAAAGGTACTGGCCATTTTAGCCCCAGCTCAGCTAACTTTTGAGCAAGCCTGCTAAAGAAATGGTGTTCTAGCATGTGGCCCCAAAGACTGGATGATTGGAGCCGGGTGGGTCAGGGTCATCTGGTAGGCAGGGTTGGGCCATAGGCCAATGTGGGGTCAGTGCATAGCATCAGTGCATGGGTATGCTCTAGTGTGTTGGCCCAACTCCATGTGCCAGATCCAGCCATGGAGTGACCCTGTGTACAGACTGTGCATGTCTGATCTAGCTACAGCCTGCCTCCATGTTCTAGTGCAATCTGGCATGTGAGGCTGTCTCATCCATTCTGTGGGCCTAGTAACTGGATGTCAGGTCGCTGGTAGCAGGATTAATTACTGCAGCTCTGAAAACTTCAGCAATCAGTGCTGCCACTGTTCCACTATCAAAACATTTGCAGACCCACGAGAAGCTCTATGGGATGGGCTGGATGACACAGTCCAATCAGCCAGACTTGTCCTGCAGGCCAGAGGTTGAACACCACTGCACTGAAGTGTATTCCTCCTTTTGGGACTTTTGGTGTCACTAGGGTGGCCATTGATCCAGTTTTATAGAGGACAGTCTGGTTCCCTGGTACTCTGTCCTATTGATACAAAACCAGATACCTTTATGTAAGACTGGTGGAAGTCTGCAGAGGAAAATAGAGGGCATAAAGGCATCCAGTTTCCTATCAAAAGGACAGAGTAGCAGAAAACTGGGTTGTCCTCTATAAAACTGGATGAATGGCCGCCCTAGGTGTCACGCTCATCCAGACAGTCTAAGATACTATTGTCCAAATTGGCTTTTGTCTAATGTTTTGATCATGCTAACCTTATCTTTGGTCTTCTTTCAGCTATTTCTATGCTGCATGACAAAGTCAAGCTTCTTGTCCTTCATTTCAACATCAGGTAGTCATTGGCTACATCTTGAATCTGACCAGTTTTTGTGCTTTCCTTCACTCTTTGGCAATGACACCAGGCTCCAAGCTGCATTAATCTTTGCCCATAGATAGGTGTCTTCTGGTTTTGGTTTTTGGGTTTTGTTTTTTTTAAACTAGAGCTTCACAGTCTATAACAAATTAAGCCTTAAAAAAATGAGAAGTGTTTTGGAAAAAGAGACTTTTTTTCTTGAATTCTCTATGAATCTTTCACCAAAACTCACCTCATTTTAATGGTTAGGAAATTTAAGAATGGAATTTGGATATATATGACATTTATTAATTATTTTAAAATAGCAGATTTCAGTGTTTTCACAAAAAGGGGATACTTTGCTCTATTAGTTGACCCGTTCTAATAATGCATTAACATAATTTAAAAAAAATGGAAAATACTTGGATGTTCCCGTGATCAAGATCAGTATTTTTATAGTGCTGTATAAATATATTTGCTGCTGACCATTTCTAAGAAAAAAACTGTTTTACATAACAACATAGATGAACATAAATGTTAATGGTGTCATAAAAATGTGTAAAATTGCTTTATTCCCTTTAGGAGCTGTGATTTAGGTGAGCAAGTTTATAAAAATTTTTATTAGAATACTTTGCATTTTTAAAGTATCACTTGGTTGCCAAACATTATTGAAATAGTTCCTTGTGTAATCTCGGTGAATCATGTTATAGAAGCAATATGGCAAGGTGCTAAAGATCACCCACTGTTTGGAGAGGCTGTTGTACTGCTAAAGCCAGGATTCAAATGGTTTCCTTAGAGTCCTAAATGGGACAGATGTAGTTTAGCCACTTAAATTCCAACCTGCAATTCAAACTGGCTTTGAGCCAGCAGTCACCAACTCTTTTAGATTCCATTGTGGACTGCAAAGTTCCTCAGCCATCACGCTAGTGCTTAAACATGCACTGAAATTATTCCAGGTGGTGTGTACACTTTCCTTAGCTCTGTTGTAATTCGCATTGCTGCCTGGGGGAAACCTAAGCTCTACCTACATACCTCTGAGAGAGGCCTCTCTTGGTACCTGCAAAAAAAACTAACTATCATCAACAGCAGCAGATTCAGATCATTAGTGTAGGTGCCAGTTTATTTTGTGTGTGTAAGAGTGAAGAGTCTGGGGGAGGAGGACAGTTAGGCTAGTGGTCAGAGCATGAATATAGAAAGTTGGAAATATGAGTTTTAAGCCTGTTTCCATGTTAAGATGATACAAATCCCTTCTCCTGCTACTTGGAGCAGGGCTAACCAGGACTACAGAAGAGCATTTGCCCCTCTTGTTGCTGATGATGGTCTAGCTACAACAAATGAAGGAACCATAGAGCTAGAAGATCAGCAAAGAAGAGAGAGCCTGATTCTGTAGACTAATGGTTATAGCACTCCTGGGGGAATTGTTGATTTCAGTCCCTAATAACCAGGTTGATTCTCTCTTTACCAACAATCATCTAATGTACAGTACGTAAAGTCCTGGGAGCAATCAAGAAGAGGCTTGTCTTTTACATTAAAAACTAAAGCATACCCATGGGAGGAGGAGTCTTAGCATCTTACTTTAGACACTCATTGATTTTAAAAAATAAGATGATCTAGGACTCCCACCTTCTAGGGGAACATGGTCTTTTCTGGGCCAAAAAGTCTTGCTCCCTGTTGCTTGCTTTTCTTCTTTTGTATTTCTTGGCTGGTCAGTGGCTTCCCAGTTTCAGTGAGAGGGGTAGAGAATATATTCTAAAGTCTGGTGTTTTAAGGCTGCTTTTTTTTTTCCTGGGTAGTGGGAGAAATTAGTTCAAACACCTTCAGGTAGGACAGGGCTTAGAACTCAGACCTCCTGCTTCCTGGCCAAGTGCTCTAGCCATAGGATTACTCAGTGAAAGAGGGGCACCAGCCCTTGTACACAATGGTAAGAATCTCAGATGAAAGACAATGCTTGATGTGTAACATGAGCTAGATGCCTCAGCCTGGTGGTTGGGAGTCCAGCTACTTTTCTGTTCCTACCAGTTTGTTAGCGAGGATTTCTCAATTTCCCTTTGGGGGTGCTCATGGAGAATGTGAAGCAGTGCAGAGTGCTTAAGAACAATTCAGTTTAGGTCCCTACGTGCCTCTAATGGCACTACATTAACTGTTAGGATGGTAGATGCCTACCTTGGTCATAAGGTTGTTGGTTCTAGCCATGTTGGTCTAAAGACATAGGCAGACAAGGTTCTTTGGGCAGATGTGATATCTTTTTATTAGACCAGATACATAGCTGGAAAAAATCTTTTTCAGGCTTTCAGGCACAAAGACCCTTCAGGCATAGAGAGGGACTGTAGAAGAGTGTTTGTGCCTGAAAGCTTGCAAAGAAATTTTTCCCACTACAGTAAAAGTTCTTTTAACTGGTATCTTAGCAGCCACCATGCTTAATTAACCAGCCTGCCAGCTTGCAAGATAAAGTGAAACCAGAAGTGCCCGCCATGGCACTTCCACTTTCTCTGAGCCCCCTGGCAGAGCCATTCGGGTGGTTGCATGACAGCCTGCCTGATTGGAGCAGGGCTGAGCTGCCTCTGTATAACAGCAGACCCTGAGAAGCAGAGCTAGCAGTTTCTGTAGGAATGCTGCCAAGTTCACATTGTCTAGCTTGAGATCTGCTGCTCCCAGGATTATTCTGGAGGACAGGGTGGGAACTATGGGGAAGGAGGAGGTTCCTAGGGACCCTGCAGAAGTGGCTGCAGGCCTGGGGCTGAGGAGAGGCCATGTATACCTAGGCCTAGAGAAGGCACAGGCCAGTCTAGGAAGGGGTTTAGAGCTTGTGGCCCTACTGAGGGGCTATATAAGCCTGTGATTAGAACTGGTGGTTAGGCCAGGGGTTCAGATAAACCTAGTGGAGAAAAGGGCTTCTGTGTATAAGACCTCTGGGGCTCTAGGCAAGCCTGGCATGAGATGACTATTTTATGGTGGGGCCCAAAGTGGTTCTCTGCTGGTAGGAAGGTCAGCTGTTGCCAGATGCTTTGAATCCTAGCTGGCCAATGTAAGGGGGCCAGGGCCATCAGGCTGAAGGGCAAGTAACCCCACTGTGAGGGGCAGGCCAGGGCTGTAGAGAGCTACTGGGCCAGAGGTGAGGCCAGGGCCTACAGGAGCCTGAAGGTCCCCTCATAACACTACTGAAGAAGGATAGGAGGTCAGCCATCAAGCAGACTGGTATGAAGGAGAACGAAGCCCAGCCTTCTGATGGGAGGTATCCTGCAAGGGGGCTAGAGAGCCCAGCGCCAGAGGGGCACATCTACAGGGGATGAAGAGCCCAGAACCAAAGGGCACAGCAGTCAAGGGCCAGGGGCCCAGTAATAAAAGGAAGTTGATTAGAGCTAGCATCTCAAGGCTGGGCCTGACACAGTGGGTCTAGGCTAGAAGGCCTAGCTATATTAAAGGGGTGGATGTGAGTAGGCTGAGGCCCCAACAGTAGCTACAACAACTGTGCAACACCTGTGAGGCATGGAGTATGATAAAGGGAAGGCTTTGGAATCACGCAACTTGAACATATGTCTTGAAGTGCCTCGTGCGGCACAATATTGGGGAGATGTACAGTAAAGGGTTCAAGGACCAGCAAGTCCTGGTAAGGTCCAGTGGACCAGGGCTATGCGAAGGCCCATGGGTAGCCTCCTGCTCAATTTTTACCAGCAAAACATGGCAGGTTAGATGAGAGGGCACCTTCACAGTGGAGCTGGCACAGTTGTGGAGCCACTAGGCCATAATAGCCACCCCTAGGGACATTGTTTCATGATGGTTATCCAGAGAGGTGGCGAAATTTCCATCCCGTCCTTGAAGGTTTTCAAAACTCAGCTAAACAAAACTTTGGCTGGAATGATCTCGCTGAGGATGGTCCTGCTTTGAGCAGGGGGTTAGACTAAGTGACCTCCTGAGGTCCCTTCCAACCCTCATTTTCTATGATTGTATGATATCCAAAGAATCTCGTCTGCCTACATTGGTCAAATTAAGTCTGTCCCTGAAACAAGGCACCTAGTACTCAGACTTTGCAATACCTAGATGTAGATGCCTAAGAAAACTATTTGAATACTGGCTGATGTTTCCATATGAACCTGGGAGCTGAAACTCCTGACCTCATGGAAATGTATGTTGGACTGAGGGGAAAAATACTCTACTAATAGATGCAGAGCTGCATCATGGTACTGCTAGAACCAGAGATGGCTTTTCTTGGAGCTTTTGGTCAGAGGATCTGAGCTTTCTCTTAATGCTGGTGAGTCATATTCATATGAAATATTTTCCATTCATTGATGGGAAAATGTTTTGTAGAAGTGTGTTTAATGTCAATGGATTACCATTTATACAGGGATATGAAACATTCTGAACATCTAAAAACATTGCTTTTTTGATAGTTTTAGAATTGAATTACTTGGGGGTTTTTTGTTTGTTTAGTTTTGAAATGACCTTTCATTTAAAATGTTTACTCCTTTTATAATTAAAGTTAAAAACATGTGTTGTTTTTTTTTCCATTAAAACATGTTTAATTCCAATGGAACACTTTTTTTTCTATTCAAAATGTTAATTTCAAAGGAAATTGACATCTTTTAACTATGCTCCATTCCAGAATTGATTATTTTTTTGAACATGTGGAACTGGAAGAAAAATGTTTAACCCTCTCCTGTCCCTTCCACTTCTACTCATGACATGCCCCTAGTCACAACCCTGCCATTGCCTCTGAGCAATAACACTTTCTCCTCTACCCTTTGTACAGACCTGTTATGAAATTTTCTCCCTGATAGAAATCATAGTGAAGTAGGGCTGGAAGGGACCTCTGTAAGTCATCTAATCCAACCCCTGCCTGAGGGACGATCATCTCTATTTAGACCGTTCTATACAAATCCATAAATGAACCTCTTAATAAGCCCACTATCAACTCTGCCATAACGTAGGACATAACAGGCTGACCTGCCACAGGAAAAGCATGGAGACCATAGCAGTCAACATCTTGGTTCTGTAAAAGGTTATTAATATATGCTCAAGAGATCCTGGGTAGAGGGCCATGCCTCTTCCTAGAGAGGAAGGCCAAAAACCTTCATAATGTGTACCAATATGACTATGAGATTAAAATCCCTTGCTGTCTTCCTCAAATATGGCAATCGGTCTGATCCTGAGTAGAGAAGCAAGACCAGGAACCTCCAACTTGCGTCCCACCAAGAGAATTGGCACAAATGAGTCAAAGTCCCCACCCTTGGCTATCACCAACACCCAACACCTGTGATGAAAGCTTAAAAAGAAGAAAATACCCCTTGGTACTGTTTTTTTCTGTTTTCTGTTAATTATTTCCAAACCGACTCCAAATGAAGAAAAAATTGCCTAGGGGTGGGCAATTTTTTGGGCTGAAGGACCACTTAATGAATTTTGTTAAACTGTCAAGGGCCACACACAATCTTTCAGCAGACATCACCTTAAAAATTATAGATAAAAAACAAATCCTACTAAAAATCAAACATTACTACAACATACTCTGTGCCTTGGTATATAGGTCTGTCAGTCTTACCTCAGTCCTGGGGAAACTCTTTGAGAAGATCAAGGAGCACATCTGTGATGGGCCAGCATCGGGGATGATGCTCAGGGGCAACCAGCGCGGTTTCATTAGGGGCAGGTTATGTCAGACCAACCTGATTGCCTTTTACGATCAGGTCACAAAAGCATTGGATGCAGGTATCGCCACAGATGTAGTCTTTCTGGACTTCAGCAAGGCCTTTGACACGGTCTCCCACCCCATCCTCATTAAAAAACTAGGCGACTGTGGCATCAATGCCTACACAGTCAGATGGGTTGCTGATTGGCTGAAGGATCTTACTCAGAGGGTGGTGGTGGATGGGTCATATTCGACCTGGGGGAAAGTGGGCAGTGGAGTCCCCCAGGGCACTGTTCAATTTCTTTATCAGCGATTTGGATGACGGGGTGAAAAGCAACTTGTTCAAATTTGCTGATGATACCAAAATTTGGGGTGAGGTGGGAATGCTGGTAGGGAGGGAAAGACTACAGAAAGACCTGGATAGGTTGCAGGAGTGGGCTAACAAAAACAGGATGTGTTTCAATACAGACAAGTGCAAGTTGCTGCACTTGGGCAGTAGTAACTGACAGCACACTTATAAGATGGGAAACTCCCTTCTTGAGAGCAAGGAGGCAGAAAGGGATCTCGGAGTCCTCATTGTCTCCAAGATGACCATGGGCCAACAATGTGAGGTCATGGTCGGCAGGGCTAACAGGTTTAGGTCCCGTAGCCTCTCCCCATAGGGTCTGCCCTGTTGTGCCGGGATCATGCAAGTGGCCCTCCTCTGAACTCTCTTGATGCTGGCCACATCCTCCTGAAGTGCGGTGCCCAGAACTAGACACAGTACTCCAACTGTGGCTTGACCAATGTCACATAGAGGGAGAGGATCACTTCCTTGAACCTTCTCATAATGCATCTGTGGATGCATGACAGGGTACGGTTAGCTTTACTAACAATGTCCTCACACTGGTGGCCCATGTTCAGTTTGGAATCAATAATGACTCCAAGATCCCTTTCTGCCTCTGTGCTGATGAGAAGGGAGTTTCCCAGCCTATAGTTATGCTGCTGGTTGTTTCCCCCTAAGTGCAGTACCCTGCACTTATCAGTACTGAGTCCCAGCCTATTCTCATCTGCTCATGCCTGCAACCTGTCCAGATCTAGCTGTATGTAGCCTGTCCCTCCCTGTACCATGCCCACCTCTCCCCATATCTTAGTGTCATCTGCAAATTTGATCAAGGTGCTATTCACCCACTCATCCAAGTCGCTGATAAAGACGTTGAACAGTACAGGCCAGAGGATCGACCCTTGGGGGACTCCACTGCTCACATACCTCCAGGTCAAAAATGACCCATCTACCACCACTCTCTGGGTGCTGCCCTCTAGTCAATTTGTAACCTATCTGACTGTGTAGGCATCAATGCCACAGTCATCTAAGTTTTTAATGAGAATGGGGTGAGAGACCATGTGGAAGGCCTTCCTCAAGTCCAGAAAGACTACATATACCGCAACACCTGCATCCAAGGATTTTGTGACCTGGTCATAGAAGACAACCAGGTTGGTCTGACAGGACCTGCTACTATGAACCCATGCTGGTTGCCCCTGAGCATAATGTCCCCTGCTGATCCCTCGCAGATGTGCTCCTAGATAATTTTTTCAAAGAGTTTCCCCAAGACTCAGGTAAGACTAATGGGCCTATAGTTACCTGGGTCCTCCTTCCTCCCTTTTTTGAAAATGGGGACCACATTGGCCCATTACCAGTCCTCTGGCATGTGGTCATAGTACCATGAATGCTCATAAAGCCATGCCATGCCATGATCCCTGCTAATTCCCTCAGCACCCTGGGGTGGACATCTGAACCTGCTGATTTAGTCATGTCCAGCCCCTCCAGAAGTTTCCTTACATGCGTCCACTCTGCTCCCAAGCCCCAACTGCTGGGGGCTAGGGTGAACTGAGGCTTTTAAAGGGCTGTGGTTTGAATTACCTGCTGAACCCCCTCTTTCTCCCACCCAGGGAGGGAGAGTACCTCAGTCCTGCTGCACTCCTGCCAGCCCTGGCCAGCGTGTCCAGCTTCTCCAGCAGGGCTGCTCCTGGTGTGGCTGTAGCAGCTGAGGTACTGCTTGGCTCCCCCTGCCCCACAGAAGTTCCTCCTCATCCTTCCACCCTTGCTGTGCTGCTCCAGGCAGGGGGGAAGCTACAGCTGCGTGGCTCTTACTGCACCACATGGGACTCCAGCTCCAGCTCCCAGGCCCCTTCCACTCACTCAGTTACCCACAGGTGGCTGCTCATCATACTGGGAAGGTCAAGTATGTGGAAAGCAGTCAGGAGTTGGAGTTGGAACCTTGTGCACCATGAGAGGAGTCATAGATTCATAGATTGTTAGGGACTGGAAGGGAACTTGCAGATCATTGGGTCCAGCCCCCTCTGCTTTGGGTAGGAAAAGACAACTGGAGTGAAGTGACTCCAGAGAGGTGACTGTCCAGTCTCCTCTTAAAAACCTCCAGGGTAGGTGATTGCACCACCTCTGGAGGGGATTTATTCCACAGTCTGGATACCTTGACTGTGAAGGAGTTTTTCTGGTATTAAGCCTGAAACAGCCTTCCAGGAGTTTATATCCATTGGTCCTGGTCTTCCTTAGGGATGCTCTAGTGAACAGTTGTTCACCAAGCTCCTGATGCACTCCTTTGAGATAGCAGCAAGCCGCTATCAAGTCCCCTCTCAACCTTTTCTTCTTTAGGTTGAAGAGGCCCAGGCCCCTCAGCCTTTCCTTATATGGCTTGCCTTGCAAGTCCTTGATCATACGGGTGGCTCTTCTATGGACCCTCTCAAGTTTTTCCATGTCCTTATTGAAGTGCAGCACCCAGAACTGGACACAGTACTCCAACTGCAGTATCACCAGTGCTAAATACAGAGGGAGTATCCCTTCCTTAGTTTTACATGAGATGCATCAGTTGATGCATGCCAGCATGTTGTTTGCCCTGCTGACCACCATATCACACTGATGGCTCATGTTCATGTGGTGGTCAACCATTATCCCCAGTTCTCTTTCATCCATGGTGCAGTTCAAGCTGTCACCTCTAATCCTGTATGTGTGTTGAAAGTTATTTGCCCACAGGTGGATCACCTTACGTTTGGAAGTGTTAAACTTCATCTGGTTCCAGTCTGCCCAACTCTTGTATCTGCCAGTACCAGGTCCTCCTGTATCATCAGCTGTTCTTCTGGCATGGCCTCACTGCCCCATAACTTGGTGTCATCCACAATCTCGGCCAGTGAGCTTTCCCCCTTCCAAATCATTGATAAAGATGTTGAAAAGCACCAGTCCAAGCATGGACCCCTGAGGGACACCACTGGTCACTTTGTGGCGAGATGACACGGATCCATTCCTGAGAACTCTCTGGGTCCTACCCTGCAGCCAGTTTCCCACCCACTGAACCGTCAAGCAGCTGAGCCCACAATTTTCCATTTTTCCCACAAGGATATCATGGGATACTAGATCAAAAGCCTTTTGGAAGTCTAGGTGTATAGTGTCTATCTTGTCTCCCATGTCCAGGTAGTGAGAGACCTGGTCATAGAAGGAGATGAGATTGGTAAGAAAAGATATATCTGCAACAAAGCCATGCTGGCTGTCATTCAGAATCTTACCTTCTGCAAACATATTGCACATAGATACCCAGGGCTGTATTGTTTCTGATCCTGGTTTAGATCCTATTGTAACTTCTGGTGAAATAAGGTCATCTTGTGTGTACCTGGCACAGTTAAAGTGGAGGTGGTAAAAGGTTCTCCCCATTTTTGGGCCCAGTATTATAGCAGACTGGGCCCTGGGAGTCCAAGAGCTGGGTCCTCACCCAAAGGAATTTTAAAGCTACATTTGTTGCTTTCCAGCAAAGTGCTGTAACTAGGAGGCCATGAGTTAGGCTTAGCTAAAGCACACTCTATTCCTTCTCCTGAATTTGGCCCACTGGGCAGCTAGTCTGGGGAAGAAATGTGGGGGTAGGAGGAAGAGGACAAGCCAGAGGAGAAAGGGTTGTCTGCCAAATTAGCATTTCAGGACTTACGCGGCATTACATGTGTACCTGGATGATTCTATTCTCCCTAAGCATATATTGGCCCTTAGAGCACACTCATTAGGGAAGCACAGGGTTAGTATGGCTATGTGGAATCAAAACTATGTGCAAGTGCCAAAGCTTTAGTAGTGCGGCTTTATAAATGAATTCTGCTTGGGTGTATGAAGATAAAATAAGATTTACCTCTCTGAGTCTCTGCTGAACTTTTCTTGCCTGAGATGTAGGCAAGGAGGGGATTACATATGGTCAAATGCATTCAGATTTTTTTTTCTACTAGGAAAATGGCAATACATTGAAATTAAATTGAAACATTTCACTCTGTACCACAACTGTGAAGCTCTGAGAGCTCTGGCTTAAATTCAGTCTCTCTAGGTTTTCAGCTGTAAAGCTGGCCCCTAAAAGTGCTGGATGCAGCTAGAGATCTTTGGGCTTTTATGCTTCCTTCTATGGAAGGAGTCTGGGAGGCTTGGCTTGAAACAATGAACTTTTTTAGGGCTGTCAGGCTCCTGTTTTCTCCATATTCCACTGGATGAGCAACTACAGTTCAGGGGACCTCATCAATGTTAATAAAATATATATACTTCAGACATTCCCCGCTCAGTAGGAAAGTTCAAGATTTCATTCTAATGGGCGACTTTATTTAACTGTCAGAATTTCTTAGATTCATAGATGCTAGGATCAGAAGGGACCTCAAGAGATCATTGAGTCGGACTCTGCCTGGGCAGGAAAGAGATGACCCCAGCCATATGTCTATCCAGCCTTCCGTTAAAGACCCCCCAAGTTAGGGGAGAGCAGCACCTCCCTTGGAAACCCATTCCAAGTTTTGGCCACTCTCACTGTGAAGAAGTTTTTCCTGATGTCTAGCCTTAATCTGCTCTCTGTCCATTTGTGACCATTGTTCCTTGTTACCACAAAAGGCACCTGGGTGAATGGAGCATCTCGGCAGCATTCATTGCTGCACGCACCTAATGAATTTGTAGGCTGCCACAAGATCACCTCTCAGCCTTCTCTTCCAGAGGCTAAAGAGGCCCTAGGCCTTAAGTCTTTCCTCATAGGACTTGGCCTGCAAATCCTTAACCATACAAGTGGCTCTCCTCTGGATCCTCTCAAGGTTATTCACATCCTTCTTAAAGTACAGCACCCAAAACTGGGTGCAGTACTCTCAACTGCGGTCTGACCAATGCCACATAGGGGGAAGTATCACCTCCTTGGTTCCATTTATCATGCATCAGCAGATGCATGACAAGTGCAGTTAGCTTTGCTGATGATTTTGTCACACTGATGGCTCATGTTCATCTTGAAGCCCACTATGACTCAGATCCCTTTCTGCTTCTGTGCTGCTGAGAGGGTCACTTCCCAACCAGTAGATGCACTGGATATTTTTATGCTCTAGGTGCAGCACTCTGCATTTGCCCTTGTTGTACTTCATCTTATTGTGTTCTACCCACTTTTCCAGCCTGTCCAGTTCTTCCTGCAATCATTCCCTACCCATGAGTGTTCACATCACCCCCCAATTGAATATTATCTGCAAACTTGGACACAGTACACTACACACCCACATCCAAGTCACTGATGAAGACATTGAACAGGTCCAAGGACCGAGTTCTGTGAGACCCTACTACCCACATCCTTCCAAGTCAATACCGACCCATCTACTACCACTGCCTGGGTGGGACCCCCAAGTCAATTCGCCACCCATCGGACCATGTAAACATCTAAGTCATAAACTCTTAATTTATTTATGAGACTGGGATGACATACCATATCAAAGCCCGTCCTAAAATCCAAGAAAACAACTTCCAGTTCTACTCCTATGTCTAAGAATTTTTTGTGACCTGGTCATAAAACAAAACCAGATTAGTCAGGCATGATCTGCCTGCTACAAATCCATGTTGGTTGCTCTGCTGCATTATTTTTGCTGCTGGATTCACACAAATATGATCCTTAATAATCTTTTCAAAGACTTTTCCAAGGATGGAGGTAAGGCTAACTCACCTATCATTACTCAGATCCTCCTTCCTCCCCTTCTTGAAAATAGGGACTATGTTGTTTGTTTTCCAGTCCTCTGGGACCTGACTAAAGCGCCACAAGTGCTCAAACAGCTGTGCCAGTGGTTCTGCTCTGACTCTGGTCAATTCCTTCAGTACCTGCAGATGAAGCTCATCCAGGGCTGCTGACTTGAACACATCTAGTCCATCCAAGTGACTCTGCACCAAGTTAGCATTGACAGTTGGTAGGCTGGTGTCCCTCTGCCCAATGTAAGACCCATTAGGAGACTTATCTGGACCCTTGTTCAAGAACACTGAGGGGGAAAAAAAACTCAGTGAACAGCTCAGTCTTGTCCCCCATGTCTGTCATTAATTGCTCTTGCTTGTTCAGTAGGGGTCCTACAGTGCCCTGCACCTTCCTCTTATTCCCTACATACCTAAAAATATACTTTTCATTGTCTTTAATTTATGTCACCAGCCTCAGCTCTATAGTTGCTTTTGTCTTTCTAACTGCCTCCCTGCAAGGGCGGGCCAAGTAGGTATACTCCTCCTTGGTAACTTCCCCCTGCTTCTGCTTCCTATATGCCTCTTTTTACCCTTAGGCTCCCCTGGATTTCTCTGTTTAGGCAAGGAGGTTTTTTGTCCCCTTTTCCCCCTTTCCCTTGCATTGGGATTATCTCCCTTTGTGCCCAAAGGATCACTATCCTACAAAATGTCATTGACTAAACTTCTGAGCGCACTGAAGTTAGCCTTCCTAAAGCCAAACACTTTCACCCTACTAGTTATCTTACCCACTCTAGGCCATATGGTGAATTTGTTTAATTGGCGGTCACTGTCCCCAGGGTGACCAGCACTCTGCAGCTCCCCTATCAGGTCATCCCTCATAGCCAACACCAAGTCCAGTAGGCAGTTTCCCCCTAGTTGGACCGTATACGTCCTGCATTATGTGAAGTTTCTGTATGTAGGTTAAGAACCTATGTGAATAGCTGAATTTGACTGACCTGCTCCTCTCAGCAGATGTCAAGATAATTTACCTCCCTCCCCCGCAATGACAACCACGTCCCTAGACTGAATGGCTTCTCAAAGCTGCCTCAGGAATTCCAAGTCTAGCTCTTCCTCTTGCTGTGGTGGTCTGTAGCAGACCCCTACCACCAAGTCCCTTTCCCCTCGAGCTCCATGTATCCTAACCCACTGTGCCTCAGCTTTTTTCTCCTCTGATCCCATTTTGATTAGGGTAGATGCATAATGCTCCTTCGCATACAGAACAACCCCCCTCCCCCACTTTCCTCCCTACTCTGTCCTGTCTATACAACCTATAGCCATCAATGCATACTGTCCAGTCATGGGTAGGATCCCATCAGGTTCAACTTCTTTACTTTGACAGATTAAATTTCTACTATACTCAGGGAGGCTGTTAGGAAGGTCAAGGCAGAGATGTAGCTAGGGCTACTGACCAGAATTAAGGATAGTAAAAAGTCCTTTTTCAAATACGTAAGAAGAAGGCACCAGGGAACGTGGGGCTCCTATAGGATAGGCTTGGCAATCTGGTGATTGTGGCAAAAGAAAAAGCTGACTTATTTAACAAATTCTTTGCCTCCATATTCCTGAACAGGGACCCACTAGAATTGCAGACGGACCCAGGGGAGGCACCGCCATCTCTAGGGTCAGAGATGACCTAGTTAAGGAACTTTTGGAGGGGCTGGATGTGTTTAAATCAGTAGGTAGAAATGTTCTACACCTGAGGGTGCTGAGGGAATTGGCAGGGGTCATAGCAGAGCCCCTTGCATGGCTCTATGAGCACTTGTGGGGTACTGGCCAGGTGCTAGAAGACTGGAAAAGGGCCAGTGTGGTCCCCATTTACAAGAAGGGGAGAAAAGAGGACCCTGGTAGTTATAGGCCAGTCAGTCTTACCTCAGTCCTTGGAAAGACCTTTGAGAAAATTATCAAGAAGTACATCTCCAAGAGCCTAGCAAGAGAGCTAATGCTCAGGGGGAACCAACATGGGTTCATTGAGGGTAGGTCCTGCCTGACTAACCTGGTTTCTTTTTGTGATCAGGTCACAAAGTCCCTGAATGAGGGTGTTGGGCTAAATATCATCTTCCTGGACTTTAAGAAGGCCTTTGCCGTGGTTTCCCACCACATTCTCTTAAAAAAACTTGCACTGTGACTCTGACTGTGGCATTGATATCTACGCAGTCAGATGGGTGGCAAATTGGTTAGATGGTCACATGCAGAGAGTGGTAGTGGACAGGTCGTTTTCGACCTGGAGGAATGTGGGTAGTGGAGTCCCCCAGGGCTCAGTCCTGGGGCCTGTACTGCTCAACATATTTATCAGTGATCTGGATGTTGGTGTGGAAAGCACGCTGTCCAAATTTTCTGACAACACCAAGTTGTGGGGTGAGGTGGGCATGCTGGAGGGGAGGAACAGAATCCAGCTAGATCTAGACCAATTATAGAGATGGGTGGATGAGAATAGGATGGAATTCAAAACAGAAAAGTGCAGGGTACTGCATCTAGGGAGAAGGAACCAGCAATCACCTATAGGCAGTGTTCCCTCTAAGGAGTAGCAGTCCATGAGCACACCGCTTTGGTCCACAAGCATGCTGCTTTGGTCCATGAATGCGCCACTTCAGTCCCACCTCCCCTTTCAGTGGGACGCTTACTGAAGGTAAGCGCCTCACCCTTCCCCTGGGCTGGGAGGCTGGGGCCTGGAGGCTGACGCGGTCTCTAGGAAACTGCTCTGCTCCCCTGTATTGCCTCAGCGAGCAAGGAGGCACATAATATCAGGGCCAGCGAGTGGAGCACTTCTCAGAGCCTGCACAGCAGTTCCCCGGGGCCAGCAGAGCCTGCACTAGCCTCCCCCCAAGCCTCCATTTCTGCCTTGCCTCACCTCAGGGAGGAGCTGCTGTCCTGAGTGAGGTTCTGCTGGCTCTGGGGAAGTGGTCCACTCTCTGGCCCTGATACCTGAGGCAATGCAGGGGAGCAGAGTAGTTCCCCAGTGGAGCCCACACCAGACCCTGCATCCACCTCACCTTGGGGAGGAGCTTACCTTTAGTAAGCATCCCTTGCTGCAGCCCAGTTCCATTCCTGGTGAGTGCATGGCCTGAAAAAGTTGGTGCACAGCCAGACTTTCAGTGAATGATTGCACACGTGCACCTTAGAGAAAATCTTGTCTATAGGCTGGGGGACACCCTTCTTGTCAACACAGTGGCAGAAAGGGATCTTGGGGTCATTGTTGACTCTAGGACATAAGCTCCCAATGCGAGGAAGTGGTCACAAGCAGGTCCGGGGAGGTGATCCTTTGCCTCTATGCAGCATTGATCAGGCCACAGTTGGAGTACTGCATCCAGTTCTGGGCACCGCACTTCAAGAGGAATGTGTCTAGGTTTGAGAGGGTCCAGAGGAGAGCCACTTGCATGGTCAAGGGGCAGCAGGGCAGGACTTATGAAGAGAGGCTAAAGGGCCTGAACCTATTCAGACTCCACAAGAGAAGGCTGAGAGGGGATCTGGTGGCTGTTTACAATGTGGAAGAAATCAAACTTTGTGTTGTGGTGGTATCAGAATTGGCAGAGCCATCTTGGTTTATTTAAAGCTATACAAGTGATCACAAAGAGGGTTCTCAAAGGAACTCTGACCTCTACAAGCTTATAAGGGTATTTATACTTTAGACAACGAGAAAAGATGCAGGGAAAGCAACCTTGAGAGAAACAGAAAGATGTTGATCATTCGTTTGTCGCATGTAAGCAGTTTACTTATTCAGAAAACACTGTGTTTTGGGAACAGCTATCAGTTTTGGTGGTTTTTTTGGTTCTTGGAAAGGAGGAGGTTAACATCTGCTCACAGGCAAAACAAGGCATGAAGGTTTTTCCTTATCTTAGAATATTTTAAAACACATAGCATCAGCACCTTTTCCCCTTCTCTTTCTCTCTCTTCTTAGTCAAGTAAGAGGCCTGGTTAAAATTATTTCCACAACAAACTCACCGAGGGGGATCAGCGGGAATTGGGTGAAGCTCTGTACTCTTGGCCACTACCCAAGGTTACTAGGAATAAAGGGCACAAATTGTTAGAAGGTTCAGGCTGGATATCAGGAGGCATTACTTCACAGGGCTGCCAGGCTCTGGAACGGGCTCCCAAGTGAAATGGTACTCTCTCCTACCCTGGGGGTCTTCAAGAGGAGGCTGGACAGATATTTGGCTGGGGTGATAGATCCTGACACCTGTTCCTGTCTGGGGGCGGGGGGTCAGATCTGGTGATCTATTTAGGTCCCTTCCAACCCTAAGTACAATGATAGGATGATATAAGTTTTGTACTCTCCTCTTTACTTTCTTTCAACTGTTTTATGGGCTTAATTCTGGTTTTATTAACAAGTTTCTTTACATTAGTTCCTCTTGGTACCAACTTTACCAAAAATCTCTTTCACTGGTATGGATGTACATTAATAACATACAAGAGATCCCTTTATAATACGTTTAAGAGTTTATATCAGATGTGCATTTTTCAACAGACTTTAATATTTTTGTTATCTTGGGAATCTTTATCTTTGTAATGATAGTCCTGCCTACATTCTTGGTCCTGCCCTTTCAAAAACACATCAACATGTTTTACAATGGTGTGTTGAACTGCAGTCAGCTATAGCAAATTTAAAATTGGGAAATATTGCAGTCTTTACGAACATATATAATATTTTTTAAAAGGTCATATCTTGAAATCTGCTAACACAATTCTATGAGATTTTTCTGGCTGAATCCATGAGTTGAAAGCTAGTAGAATTCAGTGGGAATATTGCCTGAATAAATGAATGAAGGAGTGAAAAAGTAGCTCCAGGAGTTCAGCTACTGGAAAGCAAAATCTAAATGAATCCTCATCTAAGCAAAATTTATATACTGCCAGTTATAGTATATTCATAGATCATGCCATAAAATATGTTTATATAAGAGAAAACAGGAAATAGCTGTGTCTTTTTTCATAGGTTTTGTCTGTTTGTATGCAGTATCATAAATGTTGTGACATGAAGTATACTTAAAATAGCTTTCATAAATTCAACATTACCAAGCTCCTAACTTCCCCTGGCACACTTATATCCATCACTGTCTTCCTTTACTGGATATGTGGACCTTAAGTTAACCACAAAATGTTTATTATTGCTGGCTGAGCAGAGAAGCGGGTGACAGCATCATAGTATCAGCTATTTTCAGCTGTCTCCATAACTGAAAAGTCTCTCCCAGCTTCATAAACATGCTCAGAAAACCACCCGAGGTTGCATAAAACCTTCTATTTCAAATTCATGCTTTTGGGTTGCATGACCTTAGCATTATGAATGCTTGCAGGAAAAGACAAAGTAAATATGGTTTATATTCTCTAAATCAAAGCCATTTATGGCTGCACCTGTACTAATGTGCTAAAAGTGGAGAAAAAGGATTCAGGGGCTGGTGAATGACGTGAATCGTGCACAAGGATGCTTTAAGATAGATGCTTGTGCTCATGAATGTATGAAAGGGGGTGGGGTACTAACACTGGTAGCAATGCTGTATATCTCAAAAAAGAATATTTGCTCTATGCCTGGAAAACTGGGTCGTGAGGTTTTTTGACGTAAATAATAGAAGTCTATTTTGCATCCTACAGCAATCTGGAGTCATTGTACCTTATGCAAATATCACACTTGCTACTGGAGGGTGCGACTTTGGCTCAAAGAAAGTATGGATTTTAGTTGATGTGTTTGTGCATATCCTGAGATCAGGGGAAAGCACCTCATCTAGAAGGGCCCAGAAATAATAGCAGCAGACAGGGGCGTGAAGTTGGGTTATGCATCCTACTCAGGAGTCATTGTAAGCAGGCTACCTAGCACACTACGCTAGTCCCTCCATAGTGTGCTGTCAGAGTAACTGTAAATACAGGAGTTGCAAACAGCCTGTGCATTTAGGTGTGGATTAATACAGGCCTAAGAAATGTGAGTACTGTGAGGAAAGACTTTCAATAACTGCATCACTTTGGATACTGGCTATAGATTTCTGTTTCCCTTCCACAGTGCTGTACCTAGACTCCTGGTGGCCCCAGGTGAACTTTTAGTATTGACACCCCCTCCCCCACCTCACCAGATGTAATGCATTTGTAATTTATTTTTATTTTTGGGGCCCCCTTTTTGCCCAGGCCCTGGGCACCCGCATAGTTTGCCCATGCCTGTGTCTGGGCCTGCCCTTGCAGTTGAGAACCACTCTGCTATTAACCCTTGAGCTGAGATGCTGCTAGCTGTGGAGATCCCAGATTGTTTGTTTGCTTATAGGGTTCTGAGGTCTTTGGGAAGATGTCTTGAGAGGCTGTTTTTTTTTCCTCAGGCTCTGAAGAGACCAAGTGATAAACTGCATATTATAGTTAGGCAACAGAGACTGAGAAATCATCTTGGAGAGATCACAATGAAATCTGTTCATATGTGTGCTAGGGTGTAGGAGACGCTTGTAATGATTGGAACTGTCATATTTGATATGATATGATGGGAACAAATAGTAAAACCTGTATGAGAAATGCCAGCGGATTAATGTCTAATAGAATTTATTTCCAATGTATTTGTAGCATTCCACATACAAATTATAATGATTTTTTTTTTGTTGATATTTACAATCTATACTCAACGTCTGTTTTACTGGGAAACTGTACATTTATTCTCTGTATATTTTTTTTTTTAATCAGGCTGGAAACAATTACCCTCTGCTTTTCAGACTTTTACATATAAATCTTGAGGTTTAATTGTGTATAATATTTTCTGAACAGTTCTGGAAAAGATAGAGCTCTGACCTGTCTATCAGGGGAACTAAGCAGAATTTCAAGGAAAGTGGAGTATAATTTAATTATAAATATTTGCCCTGGCATTCCCCTGTTGTTTCACAGGCATAATAAAATGCTAAATCTTATATCAATGGTTCACTAGGTGATTAAAAAGTTCCTTTCCCTTAAAGACTAAGGGCCTTGTTGCATGTTAATTTTACACAGCTCCTGGAGCTGTTAACCCCTGGATTGTCCACTTGCAGATATGCTGCCTAAAGGGTGCTTAAGACCTAAAGTTATGCCACTCCAAGGCAGGTTTATCTCTAATCCATGATATCCACACTAGGCTACACGCTAGTGTAAACACCTACTCACTCTCCTTTCCCCACTGGCTCAGACCTGCCTGCTACCCCCCTGCTCTCCCAGGTCAGGTATGCTGTCCCCCAGCACCCCAGATCCCTAGTCACCTCTCCCTTGCTTACTTTTGGCTGCTAGGATGTCCTGGGGGAGTGGGCACAGAAGGAGGAACCTGCCTGCCCAGCCCCCACTACTGCTGCTCCCTGGGCAGGTGGGCAGCCACATTTAAGCTGGGAAGCATGGGGCAGGGGAGGCGGGGGGAAGTCTGGAATGGTTAGGGAGGAAAAGGGTAGGGAGGAGGTTCTTACCATTCAGCCCTCAAGGCCCCTGCTGGGTTGAACATTTGACTTCCTGAAACTTAAGCTAGCACTAACACCCATCAACATTTGAGCAGCTCAGGGTGCAATGTGTAGCAAAGCCCCAAGTATTCTACTTGTGTTATGGTTGGTCTGAGTGAGAAAGATTGAATGCAAATCTCCCAGGTAACAGGCTTTACTTTATTATTTTGATGACTGACACCTATAGAAAAGCAGCAGAAATATTTATAGTGTCACTTCAGATCCTTGTTTTCCTTGGTGGCATTAATTACTGTGGCCAAAAATATTTTGAAGTGCAGTATCTCGACTTGCATATCTTTATCTGCCAAGATATTGTGGAACTACTATTCTTCCTGCCATTAGAAGTAGAACATTGTTGGCAAAGATCTAAACACAACCTATCCAACACAGTATGATGGATACCTTGTTAGTCTAGACAGAGTAGCAGACTACAGAAACTTTTTATTTTTTAAAGACGGAGGAGGGTCCTCCTCCACTACTAGTATCTTAAAGGACAAAACCAGATGCATGAAATATTCTGGGATCCTAAATTTAGTCTGCATTTATTTTTTGTTTGAATTAGAATCATTCAGTCAACTACTTTCGGCAAATGAAGAAAGAGCTAGCATGAATCACCAATAAAACACACAATTCTTTCTCCTGACCTTAAACACTGGCACAGCTTTAAAAAAAAAAAAAATCCTTCATTTTTTTTTTTTTTTCCTAATAAGATGTATGGTAGAAATTGTAATACACTGACACCAACTCTTTTTGCAATCACTCTATTCTGGATTAACATGTGGTGAATGAAAGCAAAATTCAACCCAACTTTATAAAGCACGTTTTGATGAAAAGTGCTATGTAAGACCTGAGTATTTCTATTCCAGGCATGTATATCTCTTATATACAATGCCTAGCAACTAAAGGTGTTAAACGACAATCTTTTGGAGAGATCTGGGCAATGGAAGGAAAATGTTCTCTGATCTCAATTTTTCTCTTAGCTGCTTTTTCCCTTTCTATTTTGCCAAGGTGCAAGTTGAAGCTTTCTTTGAGTCTCCTGTGGGATATTAGATAGATAATGGACATTTACTGTAGGAACTTGAGTTCTTTTCTGTAATACAATCTTTAAATAGAAATAAAAAGATCTTTTTGGACAAAAAAGATGAGTTTAGCAGGAATATCAGCCAGATCATCTGAAAATCAAGAATGATTAATAGAAATAAAAGTGACTCTGGGTCAGATTTAAATGGTCTTAGTAGACATCTCAGTGGGAGTTAGAGATGTAAGTCATTCAAATTGCCCTGGTGCCAACACCTCAAACACTCATCATCTTCCTAAAACTACTATGTAGTTTCACAGTGGCATAAAGGGAACTGATTTCATGGTACTGGAAGAGTGTTTCCTCAAGAACCTGCAACAGCAGCAGCTTTTGAGTCCACTGCAGCAGCAGCAGCTCTGCCTTCCTGCTGGGTTGGCTGCTACAGCCAGAATGTGGGATTTCTGAGTCTCTGGAGCTACAGAAGACTTGCTGATAACTCTTCTACCCCCACTCTGGCACACCATTCCTCCCTCTCCCATTTCTAGGGCACCAAACAAGCTAGTTAAAGCTCCATGCCTCCATTTGGGACTCTAAGAGGCTCCAGAATCACACACAAGTGCATGCTGCTGTACACCTGCAAATAAGTGGCCTGCACTTTGAAAACTGACTGTCCCCTAAGCTCCAGAGCAATTCATATTTGTCCCAGGAGGCTTCCAACCTCCTCTTAGATCTCTGCAGAGTTTCACCATTCATTCGGACTAATAGCACCAAATTCTTCTCAAAAGTAGTAGTGGTGCCAACTCTTGCCCACCAGCCAGGATTAGAGCTTTCAGCTAGGCTATCAGAAAGCTGAGTTCAAAGATACATCCCCACAATGCTCATCCTGAGGGGATTTGAACTCATTTATCTCACTTCACAAGGGAATGCCCTACTAATTAAACTATATAATTGTCTAGGGGTGGCTGTTCTTCATCCTCCCATTGAAGCTGAGCCAGTCTTGAAATAAAAATGGCCCCAGAAGGTATACAGGCAAAATCCCCTTCTGCAGGGATCTCAGCTTCACCTCAGTGTTTTATCAGAAAGCAGATTTTGTTCAGGAGTTGATGTGATTTGAAAAGATTATGGGTATGAGTGGGTGAACTACTGTGGATAAAGGGAAAGTACTATACATCAGTTGCGCCACAGCAAGGCCTATGTTTTTGCCTTTTCCCCATGGTATGTGGAAGCTAAATTACACCTCTTAGCCCTGAGGTGTAAGGGATGGGTGTGTCATGATTTAGTTTTACATGTCAGTTTCTATGGGGCACTTGTATAGCAAAGCTATGCTCCCTTTAACTTTGTCATTATTTGCCAGCCTGTAGCCTGAGGAAGACACACAAGCAGTGATGCTCATCATGGAAGTTTCCAGGAAGTGTGCAGTAGTGCAGTCGCCTCTTCCTCCACCCAAAGTTTAAAACCAACTGCCTGACAGTGGCAGCAGCATTTCTATTCAGGCAGCAGTGAGGGAGTCAATTGTCTTGGATCATTATAATGTACCTGATTCCTTCCAAATTCTTCATTTCTTTTCTCTTTCTTGATGGTCTTGATGTTCTACTAATCAAACTATCTTTTCTTCTGCAATTCTGATGTCTGTTTGCTGCTCCTCAGAGGGCACATTTACTGAGCAGTAACTGTAAGTGCTGCACAGTATGGGCACATGTGTATATGTGCACACCTGTAATGCATGGTAAGTATGGCAATTTATGCCAATTTGAGCATAAATTTGATACCCGAATCATGCAAGTATCAAATTTACACCTGACTAGTTACTGCACAGTAACACATGTAGACTCCTTACTCAGTAACACTGTATGGGCTTACTCACAGTACATTTAAGCTGGCGTAAACGCACGTGTAGACATGCCTATGATGTAGCTCCTATTTCACAGCTTGACAGACTGTTTGTTTTTAACTCTAGCTAAAAACATTAACCCAGGTGAACATTAATTCAGAAGTGGAAATAACTTTTAGTGACGTATTGGACACACTGTCAAAATGCTCAAGAAGCTAGATTTTTTTTTAATGAATATGAAAAAAAAGTTCATTTAATTCTAAGGGCTACAGGACTAATGAAACCACCATGATTTGTTTTTGCCTAGTTTGTTTTATACATGAGAGAGAATACAGAATATTCATGCACATTCCAATAAAGATATACTTGTTTCTGCTTCTGTTTCAAACTGAATAATATAACCCTATTTCCCTAGTGTATTAATAAAGTGTTTAGTTTCTTTTTAACTGTAGAAAAATATTTTGTGTTTTTGTGTTGATGCACCAAACCATCTGCACCCTGCTTCTCTAAATTCTGGATCTACTCCTGATGCTCTTAACTCCCCTAAGGAAGATGTATTAGAAAACAACACAACATTTTTCTTGAGACTAAAATCTTGATTAAACTAGTAAATTTAGAGGTGTTAGGGTTCAGGACAGTATTTTTTAAAGACGTGTATCTTTTTAGTTAGTTATGTATTTTTGAAAGGTACTGAATGAATGTGCCTGGGGACTTGTCTTCAAACTGAAAGTGACATAGCACAAAGAAATGGTAATGCACACTTCTCCATGTATTGTTCCACCTCAGTATCGATATTTAAACCCTACCACATAGCAGAGGTATAACTGCAGTTTCGCATCCTGGGTGATAGTGAGCTACAGGGCAGCAACAGCAAGCTAGGCCAGCCATGGCAGCTTGTTGCGGCACACCTCGCTGCCCCGCTCCTTGTGTATAGAAAACTGCTGGGGAGAAGCCTCAGCAGTGACTAAGCAGTGCAGCTGTGGGTTGCCAGGGCAGCCAAGGAGAGTCAGCTGACCTAGGGGGCAGGGCCTGGCCCAGAGCCAGAGTCAGGCTGGCAGTTCTCTGCCAGCAGCTGGAGGGGCAGGAGCTCCCAGAGACAGTAATGTGAGTGCAGCTCACAAGAGCCCCAGAGGCTGGAGCAAAGATGTGGAGTGGTAGCCGGGAAGCTTACTTTGTTATGGCCAGCTACCTTATGTTTGGTTACAGCCAGGAGGCTTGTGTTTTGGTTTGTTAGTTTGTTTCACACCAGTGGTTTGGGCGAGGCTGTAGGGGAAGGAGGAGGCCTCATAAAGGGCCCACAGGGTGTGGGGCCCTAGTGCCCAGGAAGGGGAGCGATATCCTCAGGGGAAACCCCACAGTAAGGTGGGAATCCTGGTGCCAGTGGGGTGCAGTAACCTTAGCAGGAACCCCAGCAGTGTGGGGAACCCTGGTGCCTGGGAGGGCACGATTCAGCGCTAGAGAGGGTGTAGCAATACGGGATGAGGAGACCTCAGGCCCAAGAGGGGCAGCTATGGAGAAGCCCTAGCAGGGGGCAGTATTTGAGAAACCCTAGGCAGGGGACAGTATTCTAAGGAGCCCCAGAGGGGCAATGAGAAGCCCGAGAGAGGGCAGCATTTGGGAGAGGCCCGAGAGGGCAATACATACCGAGAAGCCCGAGAAGGGGGTGGTATTTTAAGGAGCCCAGATGAGGGGCAGCATTGTGAAGCCCGAGAAAGGGCAGGTCAAACCAGCAAGAGGCTAGCGTGGCATTAGACTCCGGTCTGAGGCTGGCTGCTGCGGTGGACCCCAGGAGAGACGGGTTAGCAGCAGAGCACCTCCTTGAGAAGGACAAGTGCTGCGGTGGTCTCCTGGTTGAAAAGGGGATAGCAGCACAGTATGCCTGGCCTGAGAAGAGGGTAGCCATGCAGTGGGCCCACAAGACCGGTGGATCGCTAGGAGAAACCTCTAGCGAAAGGGGGCACGGATAGAGAAGCCTCTAGTGAAAGGGGGCATGGATAGAGAGGGCCCAAGAGAGCGGGCAGGCTTGATTTTGACACACCAGTGTCCAGGATGTCAGCAAGGCTTGGGACATGGTATCAGGGGTGGTAGGAGCCACGTTTGGCCCTAAGGCCAGGGTGCCTGGAGTGCCCCCTTCATACGGAGAACATCCCAGTGGGTCTGGGAGATCGCAGGGACAAAGGTCCCGGTACGCCGTGCCCGAGACAGTATAAAGGCAGCCTCCCATCTTATACTTATTAAGATCAAGTCGTGGCAGGCGAGAATTGAGGGTGCCTTGGGCTGAACTTGACGGGAATGGAGGGCCTTCAGGAGGTCGTGGCCCTTCTGTAGGACCCAGCCGCGACACAGCTATTGATGGCTCCCTGCCCCCAAACCCCCTACTTCAGAACCCAGGGCTGATGCCCCACTCACCTCAGGGCCCTCCCTCTGCCCCTTAATTAGGCTGCTGATTTATGGCTATTTATTCCTTTGAAATTGCTAACAGCAAAAAGTGTCAGCTTTATGGTAGATGCATTTTTTTACTATGCATTTCATTTTTCTTTTCCATTTTGACCAAGTAATCTGTATGACTATCTGAGATTTCCAAACTGGGATATGTGGGTATCATTTTCTTAGAACATCAATGATGCCTCAAAGCTTGTAATTCTCAGAGCTGATCATGTACAGCAGATTATTCCTATAATATGCTCTACACTGTTTTCACTTTTATTTTGACAACTTGGATCTAGAAATAACCCAAACACCTGGGTTTTTAATTTTTTTTTTTTAAAAACACATTTCATTGCAATTTTATATTGATTAACACACTGTGTGGTCTTAATCTGTGTCAAAATATGCACACACAATTCTTTTATTTCCTGACAGATAGCATGTAGCAGTGTTTTTATAAGCGTAGCTTTTGGGCATTGGAAACAGCGAATTAGAACAAGAGGAATATGCTCATTTGCAGGTTCTAGCATGCGGTGGGGGAAGAAATCCAGGCATAAAGAATAAATACTAACAGTATTGGACATGTTGTTCCCCTGCATGATTCACAGGTGTTCACAGAATATCATGCAAATGGCTTCAAAGAACCACCTAACGGGTGGTGAAACCTAAGTCTGGATACTGTATGCTTTTCAAAAGAGTAATGAATCTGTTCTCTATTTGTCTTTCCTTTTGGCTTGTTTTTCTTCTTCTATGCCTAGCTTGCTCTGATGCTATGAGCTGTGGCCTGAGAATGTGAGTTCTGCAGGGTGCTTTATAAAAATGGGATGTCAACTTGGTTATTAGTGGCATGGGTTTTACATTACATTTAGCATTGTAAAAACAAAGACAGCAGGTAACATAGGGTGCGGGCTCCATGTTCTGATGTTTGTATTAGATGTGTTTGTAAATGAGGCATACTGCAAAATGCATGCATAAGCAAAGATCCTTTTTTGGTTATTCCAGAGGCAGGAGGTTAGAAATGGCTTATTCAGTTTGCATATGGGATTAATAAGAAAATTTAGATACTGATTCAAAGCTCAGCAGAAAGACTCTTGGGATGTAAATTGATGTCTCATTTAATGTAATTCTGACTGTCGTAGATTTTGACTTGGATCAAACAGAAGCAGCACAGTCTCTCTCCCTCTCCTGCATTGCTGCTCCTCTGCCAGTAGGTGGCCAATAACCTTAAAGGCAGACGAGGTTCTTTGGGTAAATCTCCTACACCCCAATAACCTTAAACACACTTCAGTGCCCCAGAGGGAAAAGTCTTGGTACCCCTGAATACTTCACAGGTACTGGAGGTGGGACCATGGGTGGATATGTTTGTCAGATCTCAGGACAAGTTTGTTAACAATCTCATTGACTCGGTGGGCTTTTGAAATCAATGGATGTTAGGCACCTATTTTTATTTTGAGGATCTGGACCCTTAGCAAGACACTAAACATTTTGACCTTGGTACTCTAGAAAGCAAGACAGCTATACATTTCATAAACCAACAAAATAAGATATATATGAGCACAAGCTTCCATGACCTTGAGTTTACTTCATCATATACTGTCACAGGATCCTGTAATACCATGGCTGTCCAACTTCTCAGAGCCCTGGGGACTACATCCATGTGGGCCATATGCCCCCTTACTGGCATAATGCCACATGTTTCCCTTACCATTGTGCTGTCTCCCTCATGCTGTGTTTCCTGCCACCACGGGGCTTCTCTGTGCCCTGCCTACCACATGGGCTACCCATCAACCCCTCCCAACACCACAGTTTCTCCCATGCCTCTCTTCCTATGCCTCCTTGCTACTTTGTGGGCTTCTCTGTGCTCTCTTCCCTTCCCTTCCCTCCACCTCCCCCTTTCCCTCCCCGCACCATGTAGTCTTTTCTATGCCTTCTTACCACCCAGACTCCCTTACTGTATGGGGCTAGCTGGATCTTAGAGCCCTGGACTCCCCAAATATATTGTCCCACTCCCATGGACAGGGACAGAAAGCTCAAGCTGGAGGAGAGAGGAGTATCCTGGAAGCTCCAGGGGAAAGCAGTAATCAGAGCAATAGGGGAAGCATGGCCTGGGAAGGAATTTAGGGATGTCTCAACCCTTTATAGGCCACATGTGGCTGACCCATGTGCTGCCAGTTAGCACATGCTTAACTATAAGCATGTAACTAGTTCCTGTATCTTCAGTAGAACAACATATGCACTTAAAGTTGGGCTTCACTTTGTTCAATGTTCATCAGATACTCAGAGACTGGCTATTACCATGGGGAGTTCTCATCAGTTCACCTCTTACTCTACTACTTCATGATCTTCAGATGATGATAACTACTGTTGGATATCTAAGTTTTTCTTATTCACAAGATGCTATAGAAAAGCAAGATCTTTATTACTGCGAACTTCAATTTCTTGCAATGCAGTAATATCCCAGTGCATTTCATTTACTGAAGCAATGAATAAAAAAAAGAGGATCCTTCTATATTCTTTTCTGTCTTTACTCCTCCATTTTTGCTTACAGTTTTGTAGCAGCACATTCACATGGACACTTGTTACATCTTAATGATTTATATGACCTATTGTGGTACCAGGATGCAACTCCATGGACACATTGATAGAAGACATTTACTCTGCAGCAGATTAATTAGCTGCACAGTAGACATCACCTGTATAGATGCCTTCCTTTATTAGGCTGGAGTAAATTAATTAATTTGGCAGAAGGACAGTATTGTATTTACAAGTACTATCTTGCTGCAGACTTATTTACTGTGCAGCAGCACACATTTAGACACCGATCCAGGAGTAAATTGCTCCTGGTTAGCACAGCCAACAGGGAGGCACACTCCTGCCTGCTGGGGCAGGCCCGGCTAGGTGCAGGGGTCTCGAGGCATAAGCAGCTCCTCTACCACCCAAAGGAGCCACCCGGAGCCTGGGCCTGCAAATTCCCAAAGTGGGGGACTGAGATGGCTCACATTTGCTCTTTGTCAGAGCTAAAAGCTACTGGATTTATCAGGATTTATCTCTGTGCCACATTTAGGAATGCCGTTGTGGAGCACACTCCACTGATTCGCTCATCCCATGTGTATCAGGACACGTAGAAATGTGACCGTCTTTGGATACACCAATAAACTTGCTTGTGACAAAAAGCATAGGAGCAGCTCTAGACAATTAGTCACAGCTTCTCTAAAAAGTAGACAGAAGTAATGAAGCATTTTAAATATCTTAAATTTTTTTTAAGGACAAGTGGAACAAATGTATGAGACCTCTGAAACAGTTCTGAAAGCAGCTGAAGGAACCAAGAATAAATGAACTCTTAGTTTGAAATGTTTTGTTCTTGTTTTGTTTTTCCTAGTTTCATAGATGTTAGGGGCTGGAAGGGACCTTACAGATCATTGGATCCAGCTCACCTGCACTTGGGCAGGAAAGAACAAGTTGGGCATTAAGATACTTTTTGAAGATTGCCAGAGTGGGTGCCTTACCACCTCTGGGGGAAGCCCATTCCAAACTCTTGGTACTTGACATTTAAAGAAGTTTTTCTTTATGTCCAGTCTGAAGTGATCTCATATCAGTTTGTACCCATTGTCCCTTGTCCTCCCCTGGGGGGCCTCAGTGAACAGATGCTTCCCCAAGCCCTGATGCATGTCCCCTGCTTACAGGCAGCCACCAAGTCTTTTCTAAATCTTCTTTCACAGGCTGAACATTCCCAAGTCTTTCAGCCTTCCCTAGTATGACCTGCTCTCTAGGCCTCTAATCATGTACCCTTTGGACTCTCTTGAGCTTTTCCACATCCTTCCTGAAGTGTGGCACCTAGAACTGGATGCAGTACTCCAGCTGCGGTCTCGCCAAGGCCAAGTAGAGGAGGAGGATGACATCCTTAGCTGTGTTCAAGATGCCTCAGTAGATACATTCCAGTGTTTAACTAGCTTTGCCAGCTTCAGCATCGCATTGGTGGCTCATGTTCATTTTGTGGTCAATCATGACACCCAGGTCTTGTTCAGTTGTGGTGCTGAACAAGGACAAATCAGTAACAAAACTGGCATAGGAACAAGCACAGGGACAGGTTTGTCAGTTTCCAGGTCTGCTTCTGGTTCCAGGTCATTGCTGGGTCACCCCCGTACCTACCAGACCCTTCCTTACTCCATGTGCTGCCAGAGCCAAGCAGGAGCTGGGGTTGGATGCACCCCCACTCTCACTACTCCATTTGCAAGGCACCCCATCTGACTTCAGGGGTCCTGCTGGCACTGCTGGCAGTAACCCCCTCTATTTGCAACTCCCTCTATCTGTCTGTTCAGCTTAGGAGTGAGGAAAGGGGTCAGCAGGGCAGGCCTTATGAGGAGAGGCTACGGGACCTGAACCTGTTTAGCCTCCACAAGAGAAGGCTGAGGGGGGATCTTGTGGCCTGCTA
>JAGPOW010003316.1:154497017-154511551 GCA_030014935.1 Caiman crocodilus | reverse complement strand
CCCCGGTGCTCTTTCCTGCCAAGGCAGGGGGTCGGACTAGATGATCTGCCCAGGTCCCTTCCGACTCTAGCTACTATGATACTATGATACTATGAAAATAATAGATCTGTATGAATAGAGACCTATTTGATTTGGATTTGGATTTAGCTGATTTGGAAGCTAGTGATTCAATTTGGAGATCTGGATCACTTTTCTGAATTGATCTGGCCAAATTGGCTTCAGAAAATTTGGCACCGATTTGGAGAGATTCCGAGATTCGGCCATAAAGTATAATGGGGAATCAATAAAATATCTATAACTTTGTTCCTTTTGGTTGATTCAGATGAAACTTACAGAGATGGTAGCCCCAGCTGAGAATATGAAGCCTGCCAAGTTTCAAGGAGATGGATGGGTGCAGGGGTTTCTAGGAAACTGTACCTCCAGCTGCTGATGAGCAAAACGCGTGATATGGGTGACACTGTGTGTAAGTTAAGGCACATGGGAATGAAAACTGCAGAGATGGTGGCCCTGGCTGAGGCCACAAAGCCTGCCATCTGTCAAGGAGATAGGTGCAGGGGGAGTCTGGGTTCTGGGACCCTGCACTTTAGGGTGTTAACAGGCAAAACTCACGACATGGGTGTTTGTGGTACTGTGTCTGTCTTAGGGCACAGAGGGGTGAAAGCAGCAGGCCTGATAGGCCCTGCTGTGGCCATAAAGCCTGACAGCTTTCAAGGAGATAGGTGTGGGGGGGTCTTGGCTTCTGGGGCCCTGCACCTCTGGCTGCAGCCAGGCAAAAATCATGACATGGGTGGGTGACACTGTGTGTGTGTGTTTAAGGAGTGCCCTCACCAGTGCCTCTACACAGCATGATAGTGTGTCCCAATGAGGTCTGCTTCTCCCCTACAGCCTCAATCCAGTCCACCACTTTACATGACAACAGGTATGACAATCTGGTATCTTTTTAGTAGGGCAATTGTATAGTTGGAGAAATGTGTTTTAGCAAGCTTTTGGGTTGAAAAACCCTTTTGTCAGGCTGAGGAAGCACCTGCAGTTGGTGTGTCTCCTGGTCCTGGATGAAAGGAATAATAATGCAGTAATGCAATGCGGGCAAGAAAACCAGGAAATGGGACCATCAGGGGGTGGGGGACAGGCTGGAGTAGAGGGAAGGGAGGGAAAAGGGGATATAGTAGCTCAGGTAAAATTGCAGAGGTACCTGGGGAGTCAGGATGTCTGACAGTTATAGTGCGTCAGAATTCCACTGTTTATATTGAGTCCAGAGAATCACTGGTCCTGGCATTTATGGGGCTGCCATGCCACCAGCAGTCCCACCAGGCCTCCCTACCCTGGCAGGGTGCAGTTTTGGTGGTCATGTCCAGGACGTGGGGCCTTCTTATTCCCCATAACCCCAGCTCATACCTCCAAGTTCATCCTGGCTTGGGAGTGAACTCAACACAGATATGTTCTTCCCCTGCTGGCTGGTGACACAGTGAGTGCTCCTTCCAGCTGATAGCAGGGCATTACCTAGCTTTTAAAAATGAAAAAAGGAAATAGGTTGTAGACAGAGGAGGAGCTTGAGGAGGGTGGCACCGAGTCTGTCTGCAAGCAGAGGTTGGCGAACCCCAGCAGCAGGAGGTTCACTATCAAGAACACCAGCTGTTCCACCAAACTGTTCCAAGAAGGTGCAGTGGGGTGTCGCAACATCCCCATCAATGCTGAACACTCTCTCACTTGGAACACTGATTGGCAGACAGGACAAGTGTTGCTGGGCAACCGTGGCCAGGTCCTGCCACATCTGACTGCGGCTTGCCTAGTAGGCCAAGGGGACGCAGTCCAGTGGCTCCATATCCTTGGTGAGATAGGTAGCCACTGAAGCCTCGGCACCACCTGCCTCTGGCTGGGGTCTGGTGCATTTGGACCTTTGCATTAATCCATGCCCATGGCTCACATTGGCAGTGGTTGGCGTGGAGGAGACTGGCTGGTGCTGGTCCTGGTGCTTGTGCCAATGGTGGTGCTGATACTGGGAGTGCTGGCATGAGAAAATGGATCCCCCTCTTTCACATGCTCTGAATTGATTCAGAAAGTTTTAAGCTTTGACTGATTCAATTCAGGTTCAAAGATTTGGCCCTGAATTGAGCTGAATCTTCTCTGAATTGAATTGTGAACCAAAACTTCGCACAGACCTACAAAATAACCCTCATCAAATGAAGGCTCAGATGAAGGTCATCCACTTTGGAGCACCTTAGAGAACTTGTGTTCCCTAGGCTTAATATCCTGTACAATCAGGGCTAGTCTGATAGAGCCCAGCTGTGTACCCAGAGCTGTCTGCGGGGATGAAGAATGGAAAGAGGAGGGGGAGTAAGATGAGGGCTGGGGTTTACCTGATCTGAACTGGAGCATGGGTGGGTAGATTGGAGCCCCACTGCCTTGTGGTTCCACCCCCCCCAACCTCATTGCTCCATCTCAGGCTGGGAAAACCCAGCCCACAACTTGCTGCCCCTCCCCTCTCCCCATCTCCTTTCCTGCAGACAGCACTGGAGCTGGGGATGGGGCCGGGGAGAGGGGTGGCTAGTCTGTTGCAGGCAGGCTCCTTAGGCTCCAGCAGCCAAGCTCAGCCTCCCGCTGCCCCCCAACCTAACAGGGAAACAGAACTCTGTTGAGTCAGGTGGGGGGCAAAAACTCTAACTCATGGCACTTTATGCAAAGCATCATGACTTAGAATGTGGGTATGTATGTTTGTCAGTGCCCTAAAAGGGATGAAGAACTGAATCATTAACAAAGATCTTTTTAAAAAATAATCTGATTTGTTATCACCTAATTCTTTTAAACAAAAGCTAAAGCTACTTGAAAAAAGTGATATCTATTTTTGTAAAATGCAAATTTTTATCTTTTTTTCAAGGAGTTTTCACAGTCCCTGCCCCTTCTCCCCCTTAGTTAATCAGGCTTAATTTCTGTCGTAGTTATGAAATCTTTACTCTAACTGTTCTTCAGAGGCTTGACCCAACAATACTGAAGTCAGCAGGAGTTTGCCCATTTATCTTAATGACCACAGATTCAAGTTTGAGCAGCCTCTCCACAAAAACTTCTGGAACAAAGAAGGTCTGAATTTCAAATGTTGAGAAGAAGTTGAAAATAACATTTAAACAGCAATAATTCTTTTGCACACCACCCTTTTACAATAACTTCCCACAAGTGTTTGAATTCACTACTAAATTCTTGGGTGATGTATTTATTTTGGTTTCATAACTCTAGAAATGCTGCTAAATGCATCAGGGTTTTGGGAAGCATTTACAGTATCAATGGGTAGAAAAAAGTATTTGAGAGAGGCAAGTGAAGTGCATAGGTTTTAGTCAGTTTAATTTTGTGACCTGATCTTTACTGGTATACAGCCAGTTCCCAGTGGGACAGTGCAGTATGGAAGGCATCATCACAAGAATTGTTCTTATGGTTACAGCTCCATTTGGAGCTTGGTCATCTTCACAGATGTGTCTGTTTTTATCAAATCATCATATGCATCTGACAAGCTTCTATTTACACATGTTAAATAGAATATAAACAAACTAACTCCCCTTAAATATTTATCCTGATGTAGCCTCACCTTAAGCCCAAAATGCTTGACAGAGATCCTTTTGATTCAGTGACGGAGTCCAAAATGATCCTCCTTAATAGCACAGGTGTCTCTGTGTCCCAGACTTCTTGCATCAGGGAGAGTGAACAACTTAAAGGTACAATGTTTTTTCCTCAGATAAAACTTAGTAACACTTCAGAAGCACCATTTTACAGAACATTCTAATTACTTATAACTAAGCTTACTAAACTAGACCTTCTAATAATGCTCAGTCACTCTCTGAGATGATTGTCACAATCTCTTGCATGTGCAGGTCTCCCTTGAGATAGTGCCACTGAAGCAAGTCCATCTGTTCTGGAAATTTATCTTGGACTTACTGGTCTTACATCTGTTCCAGCCCTCAGGTTGCCATTTGAATTGATTATGAATGTAATAGACATTTCAATATTAAAAACAAAACAAAACCATTTCACCTGCTAGACTGGGGTGGGACAAAATACAGCTTGTGGGCTGGATCTAGCCCACCAACTGATTGGATCTAGCTTGGGGGGACAGGTAGAAGGGACCCAAACACTTATGAATTCATTGGATCCAGCCTATGGGTGCCTCCATGGCACTCTGCATGGGAATAAGCCCCACCCAGGGCAGCTCATGTGGTGCTCTAGTGTGCATCCTCCAGTCCTAATCCTGATGTGCTACTCCAGGCTGGGAAGAAACTTGATCCTTCCCCAGCACATGCAGCTCTGGCTGAAGCTCTAAGATGCCTTCTACCCACATGAGCCAGAAGCCAGAGCTGGACCCCCATGTGCCAGGCCAGGAGCCACTTAGCTAAAACTTCCCCCTGGCCCAAAGTGGTACCCAGCAGCAGGAGCCACTACTGGAGGTGAGGGGGGCTGAGCCACAAGGACCAGCTCTGCCAGTAAGCTGTGCATACTTATTGGAGCTGGGCTGGTGGGCTCAGGCTGGAGCACTGGGTGAGCTGTCTTAAGCAGGGCTTGGCCCCATGGACTGCGCTACCCAGATAAGATCTGCTGCATGTGCCCCCCATGCTGTTCTTTCTTCCTTCATTTCTGGCTGGTCCCTGAGACCTAGCACCCAAGCAGACCCTCCACTCACACCCTGACACACAAACACCCTCCCTCACACCAGGCAGGGGCCATCCCATGGTCTCACCCCGTGTTTTCAGCCTCGCCAGCCCATCTCACTCCCAAGCACTGCTCCCCATCCTTCATGTGGCCCCACCCCACATACGGAGTTTTGGTGAGTTGTTGTGCTGGGGCTGGGGTGGAGGGGGGAGAGAGGGTGTTGATCCAGCCTACAACAATTCATTAGCCCTCTGTGTGGTCCCTAGGCCCAAATAATTGCCTACCCCTACTTTAGACATATTTGCAGTCCCCAGCAACAGTACTGCCACAGAAGCCGCGTACTTTCCAGCCAGGAGGAACAGCAGGGGCCTGTGGGCATCCATGGCTATGCTCACAGCATGGGGAAATAGAATGCACTTTCATTGCAGCTCTGCAGCTCCTAATGCTGGGAGGACAGTGGAATGGAGCATATATTAAGTGGGTGTTCTCCTGCATCTGTCTCTGCTCTATTGGAGTGCTCCCATCACTTGATCCAGGAGACTGGAGACTACTGCCCCCATTTTGGAACTTGAAAGGTATGTGGGGGATTAAGGGTTGGAAAGCTGGAATTCCAGCTCTCAGGCTTGCAGGGACAGGGCCTTGGGGATGTGGCATGAGTCTTGTGATAACAGCTGCCAATCTCCAGTCCCCAAACCCCCATCATTCTTTGGTTCTGGTGGCAATGGTGGTGTGAGACCCCTGTGCCAATGCCACATCTGTGATTCCAGCACTTCAGCCCCCAATCCTCTTGTACTCAAGTACTTCTGTTGTCAAGGGAGGGGGTCTCACAGTGCTCTGTGATGGGATGCTCTGGAAGAGAAGAAATAGACTATTAGCAGCGTGCTTGCTGACAGTCATTCATAGATTTCTAGGGTTGGAATGGACCTATTAGATCATAGAATCTGATCTCCTGCTTTGTGCAGGAACAAGCACTGGGATTAAGTAACCTCAGCCAGGTGCTTGTCTAATCTCCTTTTAAATGCCTCAAGTGTAGGGGAAAGAGCCACCTCCCTTGGAAGCCCATTCCATATTTTGACAACCTTCCCCATAAAGAATTTTATTCTTGATGTTCAGTCTAAATCTGCTCTCCTTCAGTTATCTACATCTCTCTTGAAGTGTGGTGCCCAAAACTGGATGCAGTGCTCCAGCTACAGCCTCACTGACTATGGCCTCAGGTGTCCAAAAACATACCATGGCCTACACCCCACTCCTTGGGCCCATCATCCCCTCTTCAACTGATTACTCATGGGGCCAGCCCTTTCACTGTCCTTCAGGCCTACTCCCAATGCAGCCCTAAGCAGTGCACCCTGGACGGTCCTCCTTCCCTCTTTGGCGCTACTCGGCTCCCTCACACACAGTCCTTGAGGCCGACTCTCCTGTTCAACCCTACTCTGTTCAGGCCCCACAACTCTGCCCCCTCCCAGGGCAACAATATTCCATCCACTCTACTGGACACAGGATTGAACACTCCTTTTCAGGCTCATGTACTACATTGGCATGCCTGGCTTTACTCTACCCTCTCCCAGGGCTAGGATCTCACACCCCCTGGGGCTCAAGTGCTGCTTCCTCAGCATGCCTGGCCCCCACTCTTCTTTCTTTAATTGACCTAAGGGTGAGGACAGGGGTTTAGGTGCCTTGACCTGCCTTCCACTGGGGTGGTAACTGGCCTGGCATTTCCTGAGGGCTTACACACCACCAGGAGCCCCACTAAGCCACCCATCCCCAGCAGGGAGCAGTTTTAGGTCATGCCCAGGACCAAGAGCCTCCTGCTTTTACCATCTGATGTTACTGTTATAACCCAGCCAGACAATGTTTCTGCCTGTGCTGGCAACAGCCAACTGCAGCCTTTATATACCTAGTTCTCAAAATGGCAGCTGCTATCAAGTACCTGCTGGCTGTGTGACTCAGCCCTTGAAGTGACAGACACCGTAAAGGGTGTTTTGTCACACTTGAATTACTAAAATGATTATTACAAGAATGAATTAGAATTGCAGTCACTGAAATTGTATTGCTGTATTGGACTGGTCCCCCTGAGTGAATGTGAGTATGTATGAATGAGTAGATAATTGAATGACAAAGCAAGAACCTCTGGCTGTTAATTGGCAATAGCCTAGCCAGAGTACCTTTCCATTACAAAACTCTACAAGCCATTTTAATCTAATCAAGCCACCTGAAACCTGCAAGGACACAGCCATTGAGTCAATCAAGTCAAGGGCAGAACCCCCAGTGACTGAATAACAGCTGTCATGCACTACTCAAGACCCATGTGGGACAGCGACCTCTGGATTGGGCAGCCAAGATGATGCTGGGGGATCACACTAGTCTGCCAGGGAAAGGATAAAAGGCAGTAAATCATGACCCTCTCCTCTCATCCGGCACCCAACCTACTGAGACAGAAGGAAAAGCAGGCAACCTCCTTCTGGAGGGAGAACACATCGCCTTGGCAGAAGCTGACCATTGACAACAGACTCCAGTGCCCCGGACAGATATAAACCAACATCAGTGCTACAATACTATTGCAGCAATTGTGTGTGTGCATATGTGCTAAGGTAACCAGTACCTTTCATAACCCCCCAGAATTTGCATTTATAATTTTATTAAAACTTCACATCTCATCTAACTCATCTAATAAACTAGAATTTATGATGATCCTGTGAGTTGGTCCTTTGTAGCCAACATGCTGACCCATTGTCAGCAGAAGCATGGGGCAGTACAGAAATGTGGGGAACTACAGGGCTATGTGGGTACCAGTGTGGGGTGGCATGGGATCCAGGTAATCCTCAGCACCTGGTGCTTCCATGCCAGGGCCCATTCAGCCCCATGCTTCCACCCCTGTGTTTTCACCCCTATCAGGAGATTCCAGGGGCATACATCTGCAAGGGCAGAACCTGGGCAAGAGCTTCAAGGGCTTAATCCTGTGTGCCCTGGGAATGGGAATTTTTATGGGGCTTAGCATTTGTTCTTGACAATTACACTGCATGCAGCATCAATGGGAATTCTCCAGATGTGCAAGATTTGGCCCTGAAGTTCCTAGAGTGTTATCTCAGGGAGGTTGAAGAGTACAGACAGTTCTGGGCTGTCTATACTTTCCCACCTGAAAGAAAAAAGCAACAGCCGTGAAAAAGTGGTTAAATTCATGTCACCCAAAGTCATGGCCACAAATTATTGCATGACAAAGGGAATGATAGTTGTCTGTTTGATTTGTCTTTGTGCTGCCAGAAAAATTCTTCTGGTGGGTGGCACAAAGATGATGAAAGGTGACATTTGTTTCTAACCGTTCCTTCAAGTGTTTTAATAGTGTTTTCAATAGTTGTTCCATTATTTAAACACCAGTCTGTTGGAGTGGGGATGATGAGAATTCAATGTCACATGTATAAATCCCAACTTCCCTACCGCTTAAACCAGGGATATCAAATTCATCTGGTCCTGTGGGCTGTATGAGTGGTGTGAGGTGGGTCTGTGGGCTGGATCAGACCCACAGACTAGTGCAGATTCAGTACAGAGGGCCAGTCTTGTGTAGATTCCATATGTAGCATGCTCCCTGGACTAACTCTGTGTGCTGTGGTTCATGAATATCAGCCCCAGTTCTATGAACTGCATGCAGCACATACTGGATAATCCCTATGTACCACATGCAGCATGTGAGACCAAGGCCAATATGCTCTGCATCTGACCCATGGTCCAATCCAGGGCATTTCATGTGTGATGTGGGAGGCCAGTCTGACACCAGCAGACTGTATAATAAGGCTCCACAAGCCAGATTCAGCTTTCAGGCCATATCTTTGACAGCCCTAGTTATACTCATGCCCACTAAACTGCTGTCCAAGGTCAGACATTACTAAGATAGGCAAACTAGCAAAAAGTTACCCGAAATGCAAAATTCCCTGCACAGTTTCTCCTTATAAAGCTACCTCATGAAAATAAGAATAATATCTAGAAAACATCCCTACCTGATCTCCTACTCTGTTTTCTGCTTGTGGCCCTGTACCTCCTGGCCAGCCTCCTGCTCTACTTTTTCTCATTAAGGTTGGAAGGGACTTCATGAGGTCTAGTCAAACTCTCTGCTCAAAGCAGTGTGATCCCCTACTATATTATCCCAAAGGTTGCCCATGCCACTTGTGGTACTCATGCCATGCACTGGCCACCCCTAGTCTAGAATAACTGAATAGTTGTGTTTGTTTTGTTTTGCCTCCCAGTCAAATCTATGCTTACTTTGCAAATGTGCTTGTACCATGGAAGACCTGCAAATCAAGAGAAGTGATTCTTCCTCTGATGAGGCTTCACCTGGAGTACCATCTCTAGTTTGGAGCCCCACATTTCAAGAAGGACATGGACAGTTTGGAGAGTGCAGCACAGGGTTAAAAAAAATGGGCCTCAGAGATGAGACTTGTGAAGAAAGAGCCAAAGAACTAGGATTATTTAGCCTGGAGAAGAGAAGACTGAGGGAGTGGGGGAGAGAGTGTTGATAACAGACTATAAAGACCTGAATGGTGATTGTAGACAGGCTTGAGATGAGCTTTTCTCTGTGACTGTAGGGGACAGGACAAGGAGCAATGGCAAGCTGCATCAGAGGAGATTTAGGCTGGAGATTAGGAGGAACTTTCTGACTGTGAGGGTGGTCAAGAATTGGAATAGGCCATCTAGAGATGCTGTGGGTGAACAGAGGCTCTTTCACTTGACCTGTTTTTTGTGGCATGTTTGACAACACTTAATAATTTCTTGAACATTGATATTCAACTACGGCTGGTATAAAATGTTTCTACCCATTTTCTTAGACTTGTCAACTCCTAACTGAAATTAATTTATCTATTTTTAACATAGCTTTCTGTAAAATCCTTGTATTTTTTAACTGCTTGTCACAGCCTTAAAATACTGTCAGAAAAATTTCCAATCATGGCACACTTCATCTGACACCAAATGGGGTTATCTTTTACTTTCAGATTGAAAAGTGCAATAGTATAATAGAGGCTGGGAAGACATTTGAAGAGTTTTATCAGAAAATCCTGGGTCATAAAACCTGAAATGTTTCATTTCACATATCTCTAATGTCATCATCCTTTTCTGAATCCTGCTGGTTATGGGGTGGTGGTCATTGGAAAATCCAGTTCCTGGTTATGTGCCTGGTCCCGTATACCTGCCACCTGAGAATTGAAGGATGACATTCCCATACCCTACAGAGGCCTGCTTGGTAGGTCTGACCTACACTTGGTGATGCTGGAAGTTAGTAAACTCCCACTCCAAAGCGGGCAAAAAAAAAAACCCTGGCAGTTTCACAGAGTTATTGCAGAAGGCTCCATTTTTGTCAAATTAATTGCTGCTTTTAGCCAGGAAACTGAGAAGAACCTCAATTCAATTGAGCTGCTGTAGATTTAGGGAGCTTGCAGTACCGTTCAAATTTAGTCCCATAGTGCCAACTGCTTCTATTTACAACAGATCAGGGCAATGCCCAATATTACAAAGATCATCCTTGAAAATGTCATAGATTATTATGATTTCTGATGAATAGGTGTGCTGTGTGTTAGTCAAAGAGAATTAGGGCTGGAAGGGACCTCCAGAGGTCATCCAAATTCCTGCCTGAGATAGGATCATCCCTATCCAAACCATTCTATACAAATCCATAATCTATACTCTATGTAAGACTATCAGCAATCCTGACACAACATAGACCCAACACCCTAACCTGCTATAGGTAAAGCAGGGGAACCATGGCAGCCAGTGCTCTTCTATAACTACCACACCAGGGCAGCCAAAAAAACCCAGCCCTTGGCATTTTCACTCTGGGGGCTGGGTTCAAACAGTTGGAAGAGAAAACGACATGAACCCCCATCCTCCCAGTCAGGAGTCGGGGCCCCTGGAGGGACAGTTGCATTGAAGAGGTCAAATGGAGGCTCAGGAGATAGTGCCACAGTGAGGGTTTGGGACTTTATGGTCATGGAATACTGTTCCAGGATAGAGGCTTGTTGGGAAGAGATGACATCCACCTCACACCCGGTGGGAAGAAACTGCTTTCATCCAAAATGGCTGACTTGCTGGAGAGGTCATTAAACTAGGTAAGTTGCAGGATGGGTGTGCAAATGGAAATGCAAGCCAGGGGACATCCAAATTGGTTTGAGAGACTGGTGACTTGAGACCCTGTGGGTCAAAATATGGGGGGAATGAGGAGAAGGGAACTTGATACTAGGTGACTACTACAGACCGCCGCACCAGGAGAAGGAGCTGGATCTGGAATTTTCCAGAGAACTGATAGAGGCTGCATGTTCAATAGACATGTTTGTCATGGTGACCTCAATTACCCTGACATCTGCTGGAAGGAGCATTCGGCCAGATCTGACTGATCACATAGGTTTTTGACCTGTGTGGAAGAACTTCATTTAGTACAGGAGGTGACTGGGCCTACCAGGGGGAAGGCTTTGTTGGATTTGGTTCTAGGCAAAAAGGAGAAAATGATAGGAGATCTGAGGATTGAGGGTAATCTGGGAGATAGTGAATTCTATCATCTCATGATCACTATGTATCGTAGAGCAGGGAAGTCAGTCAGTAGGGCAGGGGTGCTTGACTTTAGGAAGGCTGACTTCAGTGAGCTTAGGGTAATAGTGGGAGAGACCCTATGGGAAGAGGGATTGGAGGGGAAGGGTGGTCATTCTTCAAAGAAGTAATCCTCTTTCCTCTGTGCAGGAAAGATAGTAAAGGGGCTGGGAAGCCCTCTTAGCTTATTAGAGGAGTGAAGGAGTGATTTAAAAAGAAAATAGAGGCTTATGGATAATGGAAACAAGGGGTAGTCACCAAGGAGGAATACACAGGTATAGCCCATATTTGTAGAGAGAGGATAAGGAAGGCACAGGTGGTAACCGAGATCAGGTTGAAAACCATAATCAAGGACAAAGAACTTCTTTAGGTATACAGGGAACAGGAGGAAGACCAAGGGAAATGTGGGGCCCTTACAGAATGGGACATAACAGACAGTCAGGAGAAAGTTGGACTCTTTAATGACTACTTTGCATTGGTGTTACTGAATGCAAATGGTGGTCTCCCACCTAGTTGGATACTGGATGGATGCAGAGAAGAGAAATTTGCCAAACAAGGGTCAGTGTTGAACTGGTAAGCAAGCACTTAGAGTGCCTGAATGTCTGCAAGTCAGCAGGACTGGATGGACTACACCCAAGAGTGCTGAGGGACTTGGCTGGATGTCATTGCAGGACCATAGGTGAAAGTATTTGAAGACTCGTGGTGCTTGGGAGAGGTCCCAGAAGACTAGAAAAGGGACAATGTGGTACCAATCTTTAAGAAGGGGAGGAGGGAGGATCCACAAAACTATAGGTCAGTGAGTTTGACCTCAATACTGGGTAAAATTTGGGAAAAAATATATCATGAAGTCCATTTGTGAGAGACTTGCAGAATGTGTGATACTGAAGGATAGCCATCATAGTTTTGTTGCAGGCAGGTCATGTCTGACCAATCTAGTCTCATTCTATGATCAAGTAATGAACTGCTTAGATGTGGGAGACTCGGATTTAAGAAAGGCCTTCAATATGGTCTCCCATGATGCTCTTATAGTAAAAACTGGGGGATTGCGGGCTGGCAGAATCCACAGTCAGGTGGGTTGGGAACTGGCTAAGGGGTCAAACTCAGAGAGAGTAAGTGGTCGGGTCTATATTGTTTTGGTGGGAGGTGGCCAGTGGTGTCCCACAGGGTTCAGTTCTTGGTTCCATGCTGTTCAACATCTTTATCAACAATTTAGATTAGGATGTGGAAAGCATGGTGGCCAAGTCTGTGGATGATACTAAGTTATGGGGGAAAATGTTCATACTAGTGGATAAGATGTGGATCCAAGCAGATTTGGACAAGCTGGAAAGGTGGGCAGAGCAGAACTGGATGCAGTTCAATAAAAATAAATGCAGAGTGCTTCACCTGGGGAGAAGTAACCAGCAACATGAATATAGGTTAGGAGGAAATGTCCTGGCCAGCGTGATGGCTGAAAAGGACCTTAGGATTATGATTGATCACAGGAGAAACATGAGCTGCCAGTGTGATGCTGTAGTCAAAAGAGCTAAAAGCATAATGGGATGCATTAGCTGATGCATTATGAGCAGGGCTAAGGAAGTGATACTTCCTCTCTACTTGGTGCCGGTAAGACCCCAGCTAGAGTACTGTGTCCAGTTCTAGGTGCTGCCCTTAAAAAAAAGACATGGAAAATCTTGAAAGGGTCCAGAGAAGGACCACAAGAATGATTAAGGGTCTGGAGGGCAAACCTTATGAAGGAATCTGGGATTGTTCAGCCTGGGGATGAGAAGAATGAGGAGAGACTAGTTGGCCATCTATAAGTATATAAAGGGTGAACACTGGGAACCAGGAGAAAAACAGTTCACTATGGCACCCCAGGGCAAGACAAGCAGCAATAGCCATAAGCTGTTAGAGAAAGATTTCAGGTTGGATATAAGGAAGAACTTCTTTATGGTAAGAGTGACCAGAATCTGGAATAGACTTCCCAAGGATGTGGTGCAGTTCCCAACCTTGGAAGTCTTCAAGAGGAGACTGGACAGACACCTTGCTGGGATCATTTGATCTCAGCAGTATTCTCACACAGAGCAGGGGGATTGGACTCAATGATCTTTTGAGGTCTCTTTTAGCCCTTAATTGTTATGATATAATTTCTATGATAAATTATTGTCAATATAAATGTAAGAGAGTCATGGTAGAGGGAACCCATCACTACAGAGGAAAGCAAAAACCCTCAATCCATACCAATCTGACCACATCATAAAATTAATTCCTGACCCCAAATATGGTGATTGGTCTTGACCCTGAACAGAAGTGTAAGGCCTTCTAGCCAGGAACCTCCAGCTTTGATCCCAGAAGGTACACTGACACACCCCAATCAAAGTTCCCAGCCTTGGCTGTAGCCAATGCCCAATGCCTCTGGGATGGCTTAAAAAACCCTGACACATATAGCAGAAAAGTGGGGTGGGAGAGTGGGGATAACCAGGAAAGCCCAGAAGCATGGGAAAGACCTATGGTTGGAACACAGGCATAGCTATACCTAGATCATTCCTGACCAGGGGCTGTTCAACCTCTTGGAATACCTTGACTGATGAAAAGTCTACAGCTTCCCTAGGCATTCTGTTCCACTGCCTTACCCTTCTGACAGTGAATAAGTTTTTCCAGATATCCAAGCTAAACTTACTTTGCTGCAACTTTAAGCCATAGGTCCTTGTCTCCCACTTCACACAAAGAGAAAGAGGGTGTTTTTTTTATTCTTTATGGCAGCCTTTCAGGTATTTTAAGTCAGTTGTCATGTGGCTTTTCAACAAGCTGAACATGCCTAGCTCCTTCAGCATCTCCCCATACGGTTTGCCTTCTAAGTCTTCTATCATCTTTGTTGTCTGACTCTGGATCCTCTCTAACTTTTCCATGTCCTTTTTAAAATGTGGAGCCCAGAACTACACATAGTACTCTGAAAGAGGCCTACCCAGTACCAAGTAGAGAGGCACTATCCCCCACATCATGTCTTTCATGTAATGCTTCTATTGATGCAGTCCAAAACTTTATTTGCCCTTTCCATAGTGCTGCCATCCAGCCATCACCCATTTTATATTTGTGTTTCTGATTATTTCTGCTGAGGTGTGTAGCACCTTGAATTTTTCTACATTGAACTTCATCCTGTTAGCTCTAGATTAATTTTCCAGTCTATCAAGATTATTCTGGATTGCACTCACATCTTTCAGTGTTGTGCAGACTGCATTGTAGGCGGTGACTCATGACACCACCTGAGAAGCCAAACCCCCGTAGTGAAATCAAACCCCTTGTAGTAACGCCTGAGGCCAGTTTCATACCATAAAAGGAATAGAATGAAAACAAAGAATTTCATA
>JAGPOW010003316.1:154471248-154491617 GCA_030014935.1 Caiman crocodilus | reverse complement strand
GCGGCTCCCAGCCGGGTCAGCTATCAGCAATCTGGGAGGCTCCCCTCCAGATCAGCTGCAGCTGCCGGCACCACCGCACTCACCAGTTCGCTGCCGCTGTCTGTGTGGCATGTGGCAGAGAGGGAGTTCTTCAATGTGTACTTTCTGTTTCAGAGTAGCTGGATGGGGGTGATGCAATGATGATGGACTGTGGTCAAGTAGGGAGTGAGGACAGAGCTCATTGTTAGAAAGATAGCTTTTCTAACAAGGGAACTCATGGATAAGAAGTGCTAACAACAAGGGGAAAAACAAAAGCTGTGGAGTTCTAGATACATACCACACTGGCCAGCAGCATGTGTAGGGAAGAGAAGAGGAGCAATATATTGTGGGATGCCTGGAGGACTGATCAGATCTGTGTTACAGAATGCTTGGTGTCTACACATAACACTGAACTGGTTCACAATGAACCAGTTCAAAATAGCACTTGATTTTCCAGCTGGACTTTTGAACAATTCCACGGAGATTTAGAGTTGTTTAATGGGTTTTTAAGTTTGTCCAATTTAGATTTAAACCTAATATAAATTGTTGTAAGTGTTGTATGTGTCCATGTCCTTGGTATATTTCTTCTCTGTTTTTCCTTTTCTAGACCAATCAAAACTAGTTCTATCAACCTTTACTAATAATCTTTTATTATAAATTTCTCATTCTTGTCATTTTTCTTTTGGGCTGTTTCTAATTTGTCTACATTTTTCTTAAAGTTGTTGCCCAAAGTTAGACCCAGTATTTCAGATGAGATATAATTGGTGCACCTACACAAGACACTTAACTGTGCAGTATTGTAGTTCACTGTGTAGTAAGCGTGCACAGCTACATGTGAGCACATTTGTCATGCATAAATTTGATACCTGCATTACTCACAGTTAGTTACTGCACAGTAAAGCGCATGGAGATGTGACCCAGGAGTAAATTTCCTCCCAAGTCAGCCCTGCCACTAGGGAGCCAGCCTTAGGCTAGCCCTGGATCTCTGGGCTAGGAGTCCCTCCTCCCCAGGACTGGGCTTCCTCTATGGTAGCCCCTGACTCAGACCTTTAAAAGTCTGCAGCCATTTTGAGCCCTGGGTCACACCAGCAGGTGCTGTGTCCCCCTAGGCAGGCCTCAGGCCAGCTTTCACAGCCTACCTGGACTCTGGCACCACTACTGACACTGCTACTGCCATTGAGGCCTGTAGTCTGCTCCATACTGCTGCAAGGTAGTGCTTCTGCTTCCAGTTGTGCCTTCTCTGCCCAGGCCTTGTAGAAGGAAGAACTCCCACCAGACTTTGCAGATGTTATGCAACACTCATACTGTGATGATGACCCAGTGAATTCGAGGCAGGTAGCAAGGGTACACCAGCAGCCCTTCAGGCACCCAAAGGTGCATTCCACCAAAGTGTAGGTCTGGGCAAGGCAGTGGTTAAAGTGGGCCTGGTGTGGATCCAGGTGGCTAGTGTAGGGCCTACTGAGTGGGTAGGTGGGGTCCCTGATGAGGAAGGGCAGGATGGGCATGGCACCCAGCTGCAGGTCCAGCACCCCCAGCAAAAGTGCCCACTCTCCACTAGGCCCAGAAGGCTGGAGTTCCTGAAGACATGTGTCCTACTTGCCTAGCTGGTGTTCATGTCCACGATGGCTTGGAGTACCACAGAGTGAAAGCCTCTCCAGTTGTAATAGGGGCAATCTTCATGGGGCAGGCAGGTGACAGGGATGTGGGTCCCATCCAGGGCCCCAGTGCACTGGGGGAATCCCAGGGCATGGAACTCCACCCCCACGGGGTCATGTATGTGGAGCATAGTGTCCCATAGCATGTCCTGGAGGGTGCCACATACCTACAGAGCAGCTTCCCTGGAGCTGACCTTGCCTGCGCCAAACAGGTAGCTATTGTACTGCAGGCTGGTGGGAGTAGCCAGCTTGAGCATGGTGAGGGCCAGGTGGGTGTCTGTGAGGAGAGATGGCCTCATGCAGGTGTGCTGCCACCCCAGATGGGGCTGGAGCTACTCTAGGAAATCCCAGAAGGTAGTCTGTGTCATACAGAAGGCCTAAAGCCACTGCTCATCATCCCAGGTGTGCTGGACAACATGTTGCCATACTCCTGGCTGGCCTGGTGGGGCCAGAGGCAGTGAGGCCGGAGGCTCAAGAGGGTTATGGCAGCTCTGGCAGTGGCAACCTGGAGGTCCCTCAGTGGTGTTCCACTGCTGAGACCCTGGAAGCAGGAGCAGATAGGTAGCAAATATGTTCCTATTTCTCTGCACATGTCAATGCTTGCCTGGCACCATTTACTCACAATAATTTACTCACGATTAAACTGGTGCCACAGCAAATGCATGTGTTGACATGCCCAATCAGTTAAGTACAGTAGAAAAATCTCCTGTTGTCATGTATATGACATTCCCACTAATAGCTTTTAGAATTTTATTCCCCGTTTTGGATTTATGTACTTGATCACTCTTTTTTCATTAAATACTTTGCCATAGTACTTCCCATATCATTTTGATTTTGGGGCATTTATTCCATTTAGTCAAGATCATTTTGCATTTTTATCCTGTCCTCTAAAGTGCTTGTGACTCTGCACAATATGGTGCTATATACAAATTTAATTAGCATACCTTCTCTTCCCCATTGTCCAAACAGGGGTAATATGCAAGCTGAGAACAGGACTCTGGACAGATTCTGTGTGATCCCACTTGAAATGTTTTCTCAGTTTGATAATGCACCCCATTATTGATAACTCCCCTGGGGAAAAAATTTTCAACCAGTTGTGTGCCTTCTTCATGGTGTTTTTCTGTTGTTTATACATTGTGAATTCTGTGTGTGACAGTGTCAAAAGCCTTGAAAGTTAATCTAAATATCACAGCTATTGCTCTCTCTGTGATCCACTAAAATAGTTATACTGCCACAGAAGGGAACTACTTTGGTTTGATGCTATTTGTTATTGGCAAATCCATCAACCTTTTTAAGACTGAGGCAAAGAATATTCCAGTTTTATCTGAATCAGTCTGTTATTTCTTTCTTCACATTTTTATTACTAGACCTAGACTTACTTTTGGTTTCCTCTTTCTACAAATTATTTCATAGACGTCATAGACATTAGGGGATGAAAAGGACCTTGTGAGCTCATCGAGTCCAGTCCCCCCACTATAGGCAGGAAGCCAGCTGGGATCAAGTGACCCCAGCAAGAAAAACATACACATGTTTTTTGAAAGAGTCCAGAGTAGGTGCTTGCACCACATCTGAGGGGAGTCTGTTCCACACCCTGGACACTTGTACTGTAAAGAATTGTTTTCTTATGTCTAGTCTAAATCAGCCTTTCTGGAATTTATGACTGTTAGACCTTGTTATCCCTTGGGGAGCTCTGGCGAACATCTGTTCTCCCAGGTCCCAATGTATCCCTCATATATAATTGTAGAATGCTACCAAGTCCCCACTGAGCCTTCTCTTTTCCAGAATGAAGAGTCCCAAGTCCCTCAGCCTCTCCTCATATGGCCTTCCCTCCAGGCCTTGGATCATATAAGTGGCTTTCCTCTGGACTCTCTCAAACTTTTCCATATCCCTTCTGAAGTGGGGGGCCCAAAATGGGATTCAGTACTCCAGCTACAGTCTTACCAAGGCCGAGTAAAGTGGGAAGATGACATCCCTGGTTTTGCTTGAGATGCATTAGTGGATGCATACCAGAGTTTGGTTTGCTTTGCCAGCCACAGCATCGCATTGGTGGCTCATATTTATCTTGTGGTCAGTCAAAACCTCCAAGTCTCTTTCGGTCACGGTGCTAGCAAGCATAGCACTGCTGATCCTGTAAGTATGTTGGGGGGTTCTTTCTAATGAGGTACAGCACCTTACACTTCTCTACATTGAAAGCCATCAGGTTTCGGTCAGCACACCTTGAGACTGTGTCTGAGTTTAGCCTGTATCCCCAGCCTGTCCTGCAGTGTGACTTCCCTCAACCATAATTTGGTGTCATCTGAGAATTTAGCCAGTTCACATCTGACTCCTGAATCCAGATCATTAAACAAGATGTTAAAGAGTACCGGCCCATGTGCCAAGCCCTGAGGGACACCACTGGTCACCCTGCACCACATTGGTTTGCTCATGTCAACTAATACTCTTTGGGTCTGACCCCAAAGCCAGTTATCTAGCCATTGGACCATAAGCTGATCAAGGCCACACAGTTCCCCAGCTTAACCATCATGGGGAACTAGGTCAATGGCTTTCTTGAAATTTAGATATATGCCATTCACATCATCTCTCTTGTCCAGGCCATGTGTTACCTGGTCATAGAAGATGAAGTTGGTCAGGCAAGACGTGGTAGTCACAGAGCCATGTTGGCTGGCATTCAGATGCTTGTCTTCCATTAGTCTGGTGTTAACGGATCCCTTGATAATTTTCCTCAGGATTTTTCCAAGGGCAGACTGATTGTTCTATAATTCCCTGGGTCCCTTTTCTTGAAGATAGGGACCATGTTGACTCTTTTCCAGTTTTCCGGGACCTTACCCGAGCACCACAGATATTCAAATATCTTTGCCAAGGAGGATGCAATGATGTCTCCCAGCTCCTTCAAGGCTCTCGGGTGTATTCTATCTAGGCCCGTGGACTTGTGAATGTCCAGTTTCTCAAGGTGTTCCCTCACCTGATCCACATCAATTTTGGGCCCATCACCCACTCCCAAAATGGTTTGTGTCCTTTCTGACAGTATGACCCCCCTGGGAGGGTAAAAAACTGATGTGAAAAAGTAATTTAGGAGATTGGCCCTTTTTTTGGTCATCAGATGTCAGATGCCCCTTTAGATCTCACTTGTGGCATATGTGCCTCAGTTTGGCTACTCCTGATTTAACATATATTAGCTGTGGAATATTCTTCTGGGAAAAACGAAGAATAAAAGACTATATGAACAGACATGTTGAAAGGAGTTGAAATACAGTTAAGTTGATAAGGAGGAAGAGGGAGGTGTGAGATACCTAACAAGATGTAGAGAGCAGGGAAAAGGAAATCTCAGGAAGGGAACAAACTAAGAAAGTAACTACAGAACATTAAATGGTAGTTGTGGAGTGATGTTGTTTAGCCATGAGGTCCATGAATTATCTGAAAAGCAAGGATTTTACTGGACTAACTGCATGATTAACTCAGACAGGCCTTTGAATGTGAAGTATTCTTCAGAAAGCTTCTCTAAATCTATCCCAATTATGCAGTTTTTCCAATAAAAGATATTACCCACTAAAATACTTGCCTCCTAGAGAACATGAGAAAATTAGCTATTGAGTGTATTTGTTGGAGAGGAGAGGGCACGAATACAGGATGACAGTTACCTTATTTGGGAGGTTCAGGGTTTGAATTATGGGGGAGCTTGAGGAGGGCTGAGCCTCCCCTGCCCCATAAGAAATGACAGCCCCCCACCCCGGCCCGCCCCATTGCTAAGGCAGTGGTGTTAGTAGTGGCTCCTTCTGGCTTTTGGCTACAACCAGTGCAGAAATATATTGAGTTGCAATGTAATTCAAAACGCTGGTGAGGTTTAGTCTGTTAGGAAATTTGCTAAAGGTCCTTTCAGTACTAAGCTTTTGTATGTAGTGTATGGGGAAAAAAAATAAGCCAATAAGCAGTGTGCTGCCTTCTAACTAGTTCTGTAACATATAAATGAGTTTTTAGAAAAGTTCCTCTTCGTGTTCCAGTCCCTGTACTGCAGTCTGACCTAATCGATACTAATCTAGAATTAAATCACACCAATGTAACACCAATTACTGCAGTAGAACTGCTGATGATTTATGCCAGTGTAAAGGAGAAGAGAATTATTGCAGAAACAGTTTGTTTAAAACTGTGTAATGGCAAACAGAGTCATTTATGTGGGGCTTCTTCTCTGTTTCATATAACCCTGTTATGAAAGGGCTTTTATTTTTCTTCATGGACATATGGTTTCACTTAACTATGGTAAACCAGTAATTTCAAATGAAGGAAATATCTTCATAATGGAATATAGTTACAGATGCTGCCCTGAATGTAGTAGACTAATGCTGGTGGTTGCGTAGCACCCCAGAGAATCCTTTATTCAACTAATTTGTTGTTGTGAATGGGGGTACAGCATCTGGTACTGTGCATTTTTACCTAATCAAGCCTGCACAGATAAAACCAGGAAAAAAAAGTTTTTCATTGTACAATTATGGAGCTAACCAAAACCCTCACAGTGCAGATAAGGACCACAGAATAATTACTCTGGGGGGTTGGATATATGAAAGACAGAGTGGAAGTTGGAGAGAAGGATAGTTTGCAAAGCTTTAGATGATAAATTAAGAAAGGGAAAAGTTTTGAAATATATTGAATCTATAGGAGAACCTCAGCAAACTCTTCACCCTAACTAGAAAGAAGGTCAAAATTATGATTTTTCTGACCTTCCCCTGACTTCCTCAAGATAGTGGCAGGATGATGATCATCACCCTACATATACCTCTTCCCTTTTTTGTTTTTTTTAACTATGTCTAATTTTCATCTTTGTCCTCATTTAATAATGGCCACAATCCTCTCTACAAGCTCATCAGAAAAAGAGTTCTAAGGAACTTGGAAGTCCAATGATTCCTAAAGCTCTGTTCTTCTGCCCTGATGCAATTATATCTTGAAATACTGTATTCCTTAGAATGGGCTCGGGATATATGTTACAACTGGTACCCATGTGTATGTTTTTTTTGGATTATAGGTAGCGCTAGTATCTAGCTAAAATTTTTTGTTCCAAGACAATGTTTTCATGTGCTTGTAACTTTGTCAAACATCTATTATGATATTCAAATACATTAAATTATGATTTAATTGGAAAAAGAGGCATTGCTTTCTTCTATTCTGATTTTGTTTCTCTAAATATATTTCTCAGCTTTGCATTCTGTTTTCACATTCTCCCAGCTCTAAACTTTTATACCATATGTTCTGATTTAAACATTTCATAAAGTTGTTAAGAAATTTGCCTGCCTGTTCTTCATGGGCCAGGGGTTCCTTCAATCTCAATGTTCCACCCAGGTAAGTATTTACAAATTTGCATGTCAGTGTCCTGTTTCTTCCCTCCTTTTCACTAATGATATGTAAATGCTAGCTGAGTCCACTATTCACTTTTCCAAAATTGTGTAGGTGATTCAGTGGCATATGGCTCTCAAAATATGCTTGAGAGAGAAAGAGTGTGTATGTACAGCTGTTTAATTTGTTGCATGCTGTTATATTCTAAACATGAATGCAGGATACCAGAACTTGAATCGAATATGTATACTTTATCCTCTAAAGAGAACTTTAAGTTTTGCATACAAATGCTCTTTTATTATTTTAAGAAGGTTGATTTTATTGCACTTCAGTTCATGAAGCATTTTTTCTGTCATCTTAGCAGGAAATTGCCACTAATTCTTATTTACTTCTCTAGTAATTAAAACCTCTCTAGTCTGCCTTATCAAATAAATGCAGGATGTGTTTGTACTAAGCTTGCTTACCCTGGAACGTGTTGTTTGGTACCACTATTTTCTAAGTTTTGCCCACCATAAATTCTCAGATTATATGGCCATATTATGTTAGTCAAAGGATATGATTATCTACTGCTGATAAAGCATTTCTTAGAGATATATTGTATATTGCAACTTTTGTTTTTTCCTTTCAAAATTAGTCACAAAACAGGAAAGAGATTCCAAGGGTTTTAGTAACATCCTTAAATATAAGTTCATGTTTTCTCTCAGGGGTATAATTAAGTCAAGTGACAGTACATTTTCCTGAGAAAAAAATTAGCAAAAGAAACAAATTCAAAGGTTTTACTAAGTTGTTTACTTGGATGGGAAGAAAGAAGATTGCTAACCAAGAGGACTTACATCACCAGCTAAACTTTTCTTACATGGAGAAAACATGTATTTGGCTTTCTCAAAGTTAAACAAAGTGTCTCAGGCAGAAGATCTGCAAACTCACAATTGTACTTTTCACACTGCCTTGATACTTATTTCACCCTGGTGTTGTAAGGATAATTTATTTTTACTTGTAATGCAAAAATCTAGAACTCTTGGTTCAGAGACAATACCTTTTATTAGAACGACTGAGAAAATGCAAATAAATATGTATTTTCTGCAAGCTTTCAGGCTCAAACACCCTTCATTCGGCTCAAGGAAAGTTAAAACTGAGCCTGATAAAAGGTGTGTGAGCCCAAAAGCGTGCAGAATTTTTTTTTTTTTTTACAATATCTCTGTTGGTCTAATAAAAGGTATCATCTCTGAACCAAGAGTTGTAAATTTTTGCACTTCTTTTTGTCTTAGACCAACACAGCTACTAAATAATATATTTCTTTTACTTGTAAGGCATTTTGAAAGAAGTCACTACCTCATTTATATTTTGACCTCAATGATATTCTCTGACTAAATAAGGAAGGCTCATGTAATTGAGGGTTAACAGGACCAGGATCTCTTTTATTAGCTAAAAAAACCCATAAATTCATTGCAGTTCCTGGATTTGGCAAAAGTTCCAACAATAAAACTCCAATTTTTACTTTAAATAACCAAAATGAGATCATTAGTTTTTAACTTCCTGACTATACAAGCCATGTAGTATCCTTTACTGAAGTAATTCACCAGATTGAACCCTAAATTAAAGGTCAGATTTCAGTGGCATGTGCAGAAGGAGGCAGAGTTCCATATTCAAGAATCCATTATTCATGTCATACAATGAAGTTGCAGAATCACCTAAATAGGACAACTTTCAGAAAATGTTCAGGTCCCAGTTGAATGTCAAGCATATGTGAATACACAGTGCTCCAAGTGCTCTTGCTCACTAGCATAGTAAGAGCTCTGTATTCATCAGTTTTAATTATTAACTAACTTTTTCCTTATCCTTTCCACTTTATTCCTTAAGATATGATTTATCAGGCTTATAGTTTAGTCTTAGGGTTAAATCTTATTTCATCATTATGTGACTAAGTGACATTTACATAGCTACATCTTTGCAAGTTTTGGTACTTATATAGTATTTAGATTGTTTGCACTTGTGCAACTATACTTGCCCTGAGCTTCCCTTTTACACATGGTCAAAAGGCTGTGCTATAACTCCTGCCCCAAATGATTTTTCTGGACATTGCATTTAATAGTCATTGGATAAATTAGATAAACATCAGTGGAATAGTTTTTCCCTTCTACTCAACCACACTTTGTCTGGCTTGCTCTTCTTCTTTTAGTGCCATGCCTTTCCCTCTTGGCAGCTCAGTGTGGCCATCTTCGGGGGGTGGGGGAGGAGGTTGTATATATTGGTGACACCCAACCCACAGAGTGCTAGTTAGACCACTTTTCTGGAAAGTATGAGGTGCAGGTACAAGTTCTCCAAGGGGGGCCCTAGAATGTGGGTCTCCCACTTTGTGAGCAGTTTCCCCAAGCTGCCCAAGTATTGACTTGGTAATTGGACTAAAATGTGGGTGGGCTGTCTTGTTTTTCTTTAATGGGGTCCCTGGGTGATCCTATTTCATGGTGAATGGAAATAGAATCTGAACTCAGTGTAAGTGCCAACAATTGCACTTACACAGCTATGTAAATACTACTTAGACATGTAAAGATGAAATACTATTCAGACCTTAACATGTGTGTCTACACAGAGCAGTATCCTGCAGCTACCCAAGATGTCAGCTGCATTTGCCTGACACTCCACAGGATAATTACCCCTCTTGAGATGCAGAATGTATTATCTCAAGTAGAACACAGTGTTATTAATGTGGCTGTATTGTTTCCAGTATCTAAGGTAGCTCCATCGGAGCTAATTTGCCTCTCCATACAGAGCACTGCATTGTCCCATGTAGATGTAATGTTTTTGAAATAATAAAAAGAAAACAAAATTTCTGCCTATTAAGCCTTTAAAGTTTGTCTCATTTTTTCCAGTCCAGATGATGGCCATATGCTTCTGTGGGTAACATGCTGTGGTGGTGGGGGGAAGAAAAATTTTGCAAGATAATCAAAAGTGGCTGGGACGCTCTTGTGCTAGAAAAATGAACTCAAGTAAATGAGAACTCGAAACCCTAAAAGGCAGCAGAGGAAAACATTTCTAGTGTGCTCATAGAGGACTGAAGTGGAGTTTTGCAGTCAGTTGAAAAGTAGGAAATGTTGTCTACGAAGTCATCTACAATATGATGCACCTTTTTGGGAGAGGACTGCATTACAAGACTGGTGGAACTTGTGATGCAAAGCCTAAACAATACAGCAAGTAGCAAATATGGGTTCTGACACAATAACCACAAAGATTCCTGAGCTTCTGCACAGTCCAGAAGGGAAATAAATGCCAAACTCCAGTGCAAATGAGGTCAGGAAATAGAATATGTTGTAGGCATTGAAATAGCATTTCTCACTGCTGATATTTGCTATTGGCTCCAAAGAGACACATACAATAATATTCATCACAGTTGTGGGGTGGGGAGGGAAAGCTTCACTGTATGAATTATGTTTATCTTGGACAACCATGTAATTTCATCTCTCAGTCCTGGATGACCTCCAAAGGCAGTATGGATACAATGACAACTATATTCTCACTACTGGGGAAAGCACTAAGACAGCATCTATGGCCAGTTCCATATAAGGAATTAAGTGCAGCTGAGCCTTCCTACCCTGAATATGGAGGTCCCTGGTTCTGGGAGAGGAACACAGAACCAGAATAGATGCCTAAATTTCTTGTAAGTTAAATGGGGAGAGTCGGGTGATTAGAACTGAGATCCACACCACTCAGAATGCTGAGCAAAGTGTGGGGAGAGGACTAAACAGGGAATGCCAAGGAGGGGAGCGTGTCTGAAATCCCACTTTTCTCCAAAGATTAGGTACTAAGTCAGGGCTGTAGCTAGGTACCCAGGTGAAACTGGGATTCACAGCCTAAGAAACCCACATAGACTTAGGCACCTAAGACACCCCTTGGGTACAAGAATATTGCTTATTCTTTTCTTTAAAATTGAGTGGCTAAAGGAATCTCCTAGGAAGTAGAAGACAGGATTATAGGCTGTCCTTAGTTTGGAGGAGCAGAAGATAGGCATCTTCTCCCATTAAGAGAGTGTTCTCTTCTTTTGGCTTTGGACTTATGCTCCCACTGCCTTCTCTTCTTTGGGCCCCATGACTTCTGCATCTCTATGTGCATAGTGGTTCAGGTACAATAAGAGGAGTGGTAGGTGTCTGCACATAACTTACCCCATGGCCTGATGGTTAGGGAACTGTCCTAGCAAGGCCGAGATCTACTTTCCTGAGTGAATGCTCTAGTCACAACAATATGATGGAAGCAATTGTGTACCAGCAAAAGCACTTTTCAACAAAAGTAAGCATGGCTGCTGAATTCAGTGCTGCTAGTGTGTGTTAGGTGTCATGAAGATTCCTTGATAGATCAGGACCCTCTGGAAATTTAGGTACAGGAATGCTTTAGGCAGATTTGGGTGCTCAAAGGTTCATTTTAGCTAAGACTGCAGAGTTTCTGAGTAGGAATGAGAGCTGAACTTTAGGAGCCTAAGTATATTTTCACCAGAAAACTTAGACACCTACAGCTTAGGCATTTAGACATTAGGCAGGGATTCTGTGGATAGTTCACTTGTACTTAGGCACATGAATTTCCCCTAAAGTGCAACGTAGTTATGAAAGGCCTTATTTAGATCTAGACTTAAGCTGTGTGCCCAAGATCACTTAAGAAGTCACAGAATTGAGGGCAAGTCTCCCCTAGCCTGGATAAATATCTTAACAATTAGGCCATCTCTCTTCCCCACTGTATCTTCTGGTTCATGGAGAGGGAGAGGGTGGAGAAATCTGCTACTCTCCTAACAAAGATTTCTCAGTGCAGGAAATTGCTGAGTTGAAAGATCTGGCCTTTCTATAGTGCTGGAAAAATATAAAGGGATGATACTGAATGACATAACCTGGTTGCCGGTGTTACTAACTTTATTTTTTAGTGTCATGGACACCTTTTCAGAGTCTTTGAAGAATAAAATGAGTGTCAGGTTTTGCCAATCCTGTCAACTTTACTTAGGCATAACTTTTTAACACTTGTGGAAGCCCTTAGTGAAATTAAAGTCCTAACTTGAGAGATGTTTACCTAGACAACTACATCTATCTAAAAGAAGGTAGTAGTGTAAATAAATTAATCCTCCTGTAATTACCTAGTGATTAATGTATTTTCCTGGGACATGCAGGCTCTGAGTTTCAGGAGAGGGGAAGCTTCACCCCCTTTCTTTCTTCACTCCTTTGGAAGTGTGTACTTACAGTGCTTCATAGCTAAGACCCTAACTGCCCAACTCTGAGCTAAGTATGGTTGACAGCATCCTCCGCCTCTTCCTACAGAAGCTGCCAAGAATCAAAGATTCATGGAGCCAGAATGAAACTGAATCTCCTGCCAAGGGAAGTGGGAGTCCTGCGATTTGACACCTGCTCCCAAGCATATTTATATATTTAGCTTGATAACTGTTTAATGACCCCAGGGTCTTGTCCTCAGCAAGTGTCTTAATCGCTTGGCTATTCAACAAAAAATAGGCACCACCAAAATAATGTTGATGCGGTCAGAATCACATCATCACTTGTTTATTTATTTCTTGCTCTGCCAACTACAGTTCTGGGGAACTTCTGTGAAATTTATAGTCCTCCATGACTAAACTGGATTCTAATGGAGTATATACTTACACACCTTAATGGTCATATTGTATTATTTTAGAATATATGGGATGTGTCTGCATGTGCAAATGCTCTGGGGTAGGTTTACTGGAGAGTAATTTACAGCTGTGTACATGCACAGGGAAGCAGAAGTAGATTTGTTGCTCATGGCAGCAGTCTGCTCCACCTTTGCTGGGCCTGCACCAGCCCCCTGCAGCAGCCAGGGTGAGCTCTAGGCTCCTCCTGAGTGCTAGCCCAGAGACTGGCAGGGAAGCACTGTCTTCTGCTGGGGCCAGGAGCTGCCTGCTGCCAGGGCAGGCTTTGCCACCAGAGCCTGGGTGGGGAAAGTGTCCCCCTGCCCCAGCAGCAGGGAGCTCCTGTCCCCAGCACCCTGGTCAGAGGCAGGGGCTTGGAAAGAACTGCAGGGAATGCCCTGCCTAACTAGAGGCATGTTGCTAGCCGCCCCACTGGCAGGTTGGGGCAGGAGCCTGGGACCTGCCTCTCCCTAGAGCTCTGTCCAAGTCACATACCTCGACTACTCAACTGGGGCCCTGGACGGGAACTGCTCCTGATGAGGGCAGTTCCTGATCAGCCCTAGGCTGAACAGAAAAGTCTGCATATGCAGCCCAGAGCTGACTCAGGACTGCCTTAAGTGGGATAGTTCCCAGTCACCTCCAAGCTGCACATGCAGACTTCCCCATGCAGCCCAGAACCTGGGGTCATAACTGACCATAAAATGAACATGAGCCACCAGTGTGATGCTACAGTTAGCAGAACAAACAATACACGCATCAATGCATCAACCAATGCATCTTAAACAAAACTAAACTAGTTATTCTCCTGCTCTACAGCATTGGTGAGGCCGCAGCTGCAGTATTGCATCCAGTTCTGGGTGCCACACTTCAAGAGAGATGTGGAGAAGATTGAGAGAGTCAAGAGAAGAGCCACTTGTATGATTAGAGTCTTGAAGAGCAAGCCATACAAGAAATGGCTGGCAGATATGGGACTGTTCAGCCTAGAAAAGAGAAGACTTTGGGAGGATTTAGTGGCCACTTACAAATATATTGAGATGAGCATCAGGGGCTAGGTGAACAATTATTCATCAAAGCACCTCAAGGGAAAACCAGCAACAATGATCATAGATTCCTAGAAGAAGGTTTAAGAATGTATACAAAGAAAAACTTCTTCATGGTTCATGTGAACAGACTCTAGAATACACTCCCAGCAGGGATGGGGCAGACACCTACCTTGGAGATCTTCAAAAGGAGACTGGGCACACACCTAGCTGAGGTTATTTGATCCCAGCAGTCTTTCCTGTCCAGAGCAGAGAGCTGGACTCAATTCATAGATGTAGGGTCAGAAGGGATCTTGTAGATCTTCTATTCTGACCCCCTGCCTTAAGCAGAAGAGAAAACTGAGCTCAAATGATCCCAGCCAGGTAAACATTGAGTTTCCTCTTAAAGACCCTCAGGGTAGGAGCTGGCACCACTTCCCTTGGAAGTTGCTTCCAGATCCTAGCCACTCTGACTGTGAAGTAGTGCCTTCTACTGTCTAGTTTAAACCTACTCTCTAGAAACTTATGGCTGTTATTCCTTGTTACTCCAGGAGGCGCTCGGGGGAACAAGGTCTCTCCCAAACCCTGCTGGTCTCCAGCTCCCTCTTTAGCCTTCTCTTGCGAAGGCTGAACAAGTTATGGTCCTGTAACCTTTCCTTATAGGGTCTGCCCTGCTGTCCCTGGATCATGCGTGTGGCCCTCCTTTGGACCCTTTCAATGCTGTCTACATCTCTCCTGAAGTACAAAGTCCAGAACTGGACACAGTACTCCAGCTGCGGCCTAACCAGTGTCGCATAAAGGGGGAGGATCACCTCCCTGGTCCTGCTTGTGATGCATCTGTGGATGCGGGACAAGGTAAGGTTAGACCTACTGACTGTGTTCTGACATTGTTGGCCCATGTTCATCTTGGAGTCAATAATGACTCCCAGATCTCTTTCTAACACTGTGCTTTTGAGAAGGGAGTTGTCCAGCCTATAGGTAAACTACTGGTATATATACTGCCCAAGTGCTTCACCCTGCACTTGTCAGTATTGAATACCATCCTATTTTCATTTGCTCACCCCTGTAACCTGTCCAGGTCCTGCTATAATCTGTCCTTCCCTTCTGGTGTGCCCACCTCACACCAAATCTTGGTGTTGTCTGCGAATTTAAACAGGGTGCTCTTCACCTCATCATCCAGGTTGCTAATAAAGAAATTGAACAGTGCAGGCCTAAGGACCGAGCCCTGGGGGACTCCATTGCCCATTTCCCTACAGGTTGAAAATGACCTGTCCACCACCACTCTCTGAGTATGACTCCTTAGCCAATTTGCAATCCATCTGACTGTGTAGGCATCAATGCCACAGTCACCTAGATTTTTAATGAGAATGGCATGGGAGACAGGTGAGACAGGTGGGAGATAGTGTCAAAGGCCTTTCTGAAGTCCAGAAAGACTATATCTACTGCAACATCTGCATCCAGTGATTTTGTGACCTGATCATAGAAGTCAATCAGGTTGGTCTGACATGACCTGCCCCTAATGAAACCATGCCGGTTGCCCTTGAGCATCATCCCTGCTGCTGGCCCATCACAGATGTGCTTCTTGATAATCTTCTCAAAGAGCTTCCCTAGGATTGAAGTAAGACTAATGGGCCTATAGTTGCCCTGGTCCTCCCCTCGTGATCGCACGAGGTCCCTTCCAGCCCTAAATTTCTGGGAATCTGTAAGCTGTCTCAGTCAGGGGCAGGTCCCAGTCAGCTCCAGGCTGGCTGGGAAACTCACCTTTTCAGGGAGTTCCCAGCCCCTGCTCTGCAATTGTGGAGCCATGGGAAGGAGCTTGTTCCTAGCCCCAAGGTTTGCAATTATAATAGCATTGTTTTTTATGTGACACTTTAATGCACAGTAAAAAAGGCTACTGCACATTAAAGCATATGTATAGCCACACCCACTGGGTACAGCTACCTGTGTGCTTTACTATTAAGTAGTATAATTTGCTGTACAGTAAAGTATCACCATCTACATGTGCACAGCAATTAGGTCAGTAAAAACTAAGTTCCTATGCCATCAGATGGTCCCATCAGACACAAGTACTATCTTATAGTGGAGTAAATTACTACACTTAAATGTATGCATAGACGGTGATGTCAGGGTTAGTTTACTCCTCCACAAATTATACCAGAGTTTATTCAGTCACATGAATTGCATGTGTAGACATTCCCACTGAGTCAGATGCAGCAAAACTGGAGAGAGAGTGCAAATTTAGATGTACTGACAGAACTCAGTCTACTGTATGGCGTAAAGCAGAATCTTGTTTAGTGACTTAGATATCTAAAAGCGAACTAAGTGTCTCTTGCTGGCACCTGCACACTCATGTTAATGGCAGCAACCAGAAATCACTTTGCCCCAGGTGCTCAGCTCATCCCTATATAGCTATTTCAACAAACCTTCTATTGTGAAATATTTTGAGGTCTATTAGACATCAAGACAGTGGAGTACTTACAGTACCCAATACCAGACCCATGCCATAAAATAATAAAAGTGATTAACATTTTTGGCAGAGACCTGACATGGTAATCACGTGTATTTCCAAGCTAAGAGAGCCAAAGAAAAGGCTAGGCCAGTGTAGCCAGTGAAGACAAGGAAACTATATATGCATTTTAATTTACCTAGCAGCTAAAGAAAACAAAAGGCTAAACATGCATCTCAAGAGAAACTTGTAAAAGAAACAGGAAAGATGCCCTGTACATGACAAACACACCCTGCTCACATTTCTCTCAACAAGCATCCAATGTACAAGGTGTTAAAATATCTGAACCATTCAATGTATGTCTGGAGTTTGCTGAACAGACCATCACCCATACAAGCTACTGCAAATGTGCCCCGTTGATAAACAAACACCTCAAAACAGGTTTGGTGACACCTCTAAGGATGGAGGTGTCCTGTTGGACCACTCAGACCCATCACGTGTAAACTGACCTATAATTGCAGGGGCTGCAGAAAAAGCACAAATCTTGACACCTAGATGATCAACCTTTTCCTCACTGTTTGTTTGGACTCTAATCAGCCAGCCGTCAAGGAAAAATGCTTTGAAGCTATATAATTAAGCAGTATAAAAACTAACCAGATTTGCCAACAAGCTGTGTGCAGTCAAAACCAAGCCATCCTGCCACATAGCCAACAAGTAAAGGACAACACTTTGAGGCTATACAAGAACTGCTTCCTGCCTGCATTGAGTAAAGATCTCTGTGTGGCTAAAATAATACTAAGGACTAATAGCTTGTTTTATATTGGGAAAGAATGTTTTTCTTTTATTTAGTTTTGTAGCTTGTTGGAAGTTTTTAAAACAGGCCTTTCTGCTATTCACCAACTGAACTTTGTGTCAATTCATAAAGCACTAGGTTAAAACATTGGTTTCTAAGTGCAACCATGGCCCAGGCTATGAAAGATCCAGGTCAAATTCCAAATCAGATTTAAATTGTGTAGGTCCAACTTCAGCATAGCTGGGTGTCACACACCATACAGGCCATATTCTGGGCGTATGGGCCCCTCAGACCACTCTTCCACTGTGTGGGCTTCATGAGCAGCACATAACCTCTCCCTCTCCACCGTCCAGACTGCAGCACAAGTGACGTATGGCCCCAAGCCCCTTACAGTGCATGTTGCACTGTGGAGGTATCACCCCCCACCCCAGGTCTTTTTCCATTGGTTCATTTGATATAAATCAGTTGCCCAACTTGTAGCTTGCAGGCTTCATGTGGTATGCAATGGACTAGCACATGGCCTGCAGGCCCCTGTTACCACATCTCTCACTCCCAGACAGTGGGAAAGGCCTGGGGGTGAGGGGTGGGGTAGGTTGCTACCTGCACAGTGCTTCAAGTTTCCTGACCTATGGCAGATGGCACCAGAACCATTACAAATCTTTTCTTTTTCTTGTGGAAGTAATTATGGACAGGGCACCCAGAATACCATTGTGGGGTGGGATCAAGTTCCTGCTCTGTTATTCCCTTGATTCCTGTGAGAGTATCCTAACCACCTAAGATATTAGATATTCTGGGGTGAGATTCTCATCATCTTGGGCCTTGAAGCCTTAACAAGACAGGGAAACCATTTCCCATCTGGCTGCAGTGAACATGAGATCAGGGAACAATATTGTCCTATACACTTGTTTCAGTAATATGAAAATAGACATACTGAACACTGCTGTGACATATTGATTCCAATCTTCTTGTTCATCGCTGCTCTAATTTTTAAAGCAGTACATTATATTAGAAATTATGGCCAAATCCTCAGATAATATAAATCAACATATCTTCAGTGAAGCCACCTCTGAACACAGTAGGTTTCCTATGCATAACTTGGGGTCAGATTCAGTCCTGCTGAGTTAGAAGTTGGGTCATAAAGCCACAAAGGGCCAGGCTAGAGTTCTGCCTCTACAATGTAATGACCTTCATGTTTCAGCCATTAAAGCACCCATTGAAGTCACTGTAGTTTGAAACCATTTGTGTTTATATCTTTTGTCAGTAAAAATGTAAAAGATGCTTTTGTAGAGAGAGGGGTAGCTAAAGCCTTGAGTGACTCTGTTTCAATTACCTGTTTTGTCAAGATTTCCTGTGCAATCTTGGGCAAATCATTTGGAACTACATTCAGAAGGGGACATGTGTGTTGCAACTAGGAGTCCTGTCAGCAATTGGATTTAATAGCCCTAAGTAAGGTGCCTAGGTTCCCTTTCACAATTTATGGGGGAAAGTAGGTAACTAATAATGGAATTCACAAAAGCCAGCATGCTAAGTGGGAACCAAACTGATAGGCAGTGGTGAGGACAGGTGTCTATCCATATCCACAGCTCCCACAAATATATTTTAGAAACATCAAGTATAGGATTGGGAAAACCTCCTCCTTTAACCTGACTGTTTCCCAATCTCTTCTAGTATGCAATAGCCAATGAAGATGTCATTAGAAGAATAGATATCTGCACAGTGAGGGGCTTGGGGTCATACAATGCTCAAGCAGCCTGCACGGCAGGGAGCAGGAAGCCTTGTGCTGGCCACTGATATCATGGAAGATGAGATGGAGTGCACCCTCAGCAAGCTTACAGGTGACACCAAGGTGGTGGGGAGTAGTAGATAGGCTGAAAGGTTGAGCTAGGATTCAGAACAACCTAGATAAACTGGAGAATTGGACCAAAAGAAACCTCATGAGGTTCAATAAGGACAAGTGAAAAGTCCTGGCCTTAGAGCAGAACAATGCCATCCTGGCACAGGCTGCAGACTGACTGCCTAAACAGCAGCTCTGCAGAAATGGACCTGGGGGTTACAGTGGTCAATAAGCTGAACATGAGCCAACAGTGTGCCCTTGTTGCCAAGCAGGCTAAGAGCATACTGGGCTGCATTAGTAGGAGCAATGTCAGTAGATCAAGGGAAGTGATTCTTTCCCTCTATTTGGCACTGGTAAGGCCACATCTGGAGTACTGTGTCCAGTTTTGGACACCCCCCCCCCACTACAGAAAGGTCATAGATAAATTGTAGAGGGTCCAGCAGAAGACAAAAAAACTGGTTAAGGAGATGAGACATATGACCTATGAGGAGATGTTATGTCTCAGTTCCTTGTTCTTGGGAACCCTGGCACTGAACACAGTCTGTCTGACTCACAAAGAATTCCCCTCCCTCCCCTCCTCTACATAAATGAAACTGATTAAGATGCAGTGAGAGACACACCTAAGACCCTCAAGATAAGGGTGACAAGAGTGAAACAACTGCCTTAGGTCTCATTTGCATCCAAGATGGAGCCAGATGACCATTCATTTACATGAGAGATGGAGAACAGAAATCCTGAAGCAGAGACTGCAGTGAATTCTGGGACCAGAGCAGCAGAGGAGTACTGCATGATGGGGAATTTGTGCTCCACATGCTAATCAACCCATATTCACACACACACCCAGTTCAGCATTTATCAGACCAGTTCTAATCTGGATTTACAAAGGACTTCCCCTCCCCCCCCAACACACACACACCTCTAAGTTCAATAGGCATCTCAGGCTGTACATTCCTCGGACCCAGTATGGGAAGTGATTTAACTTGATTGACTAAAATTTGGTTGCCGGGTTAGGGAATGCTGAGACAAGAGACTGAGTCAGAGGGGATATGGGCAACATTTGAACCATGGTAAAGGGGTTCATCACAGTGTCCAGACCGTTGGAGCCCTAATCACAGGTGTTGCTATACTTTTCCCAAGATGACTGGTGGAAGTCCTCTCCACAAAAGGTTATGAGCACCCCAATAATTGTCTTAAGTCTGTTAAAAGACTATAGTAAAATCTGGAAAAGTCATGCTAAGCTGAGGTTTGTCCACAACAAGTGAAAATCCAAAATCCTGATGCTACAACCTATCTATTGTTTCTGAAGAAACCATGGGCTATCCCATCAGTATATCTGCTATCCATAGGAATTTCAAGCTGGCTCCCAAGTATTTGGTTACTCCCTAATCTTATGTGTTTCCCGATTATCAATCAGTTTCTTGAGATGTTCCAAACCAGATAACCCCTTGTCAATAGAAAAGACAATGATTTACACTATTGAGAATGCTTTGAAAAAGTTATTTGAGATCTTTGATAAATATTTGATAAAATCTTTGATAAAGATTTTTTAATATCTTTGAGAAAATTCTCAAGTCCCACATCTGTGAGGGACCGGCAGGGGACTTTATGCTGAAGGGCAACCAGCACGGGTTTGTTAAGGGAAGGTCCTGT
>JAGPOW010003316.1:154448887-154464402 GCA_030014935.1 Caiman crocodilus | reverse complement strand
CAAGTTGTTGGAGAGTAGGTTTAGATTAGACATCTGTAAGAACTACTTCACAGTTAGGGTGGCTAGGATCTGGAACCAACTTCCAAGGGAAGTGGTGCTAGCTCCTACCGTGGGGGTCTTTAAGAAGTGTCTTGATGCCTACCTGGGTGGGGTCATTTGAGCCCAGTTTTCCTTCTGCCCAGGCAGGGGGTCGGACTTGAAGATCTACAAGGTCCCTTCCAACCCTACTTTTATGATTCTATGATTTTATGAATGATTCTAAGCATTTGTGATCCTGATGCAGAGGTAGCTGTGGTGCAGAGGTAGCCCTCAGGAGCAGAGATCCTGGAAGTTCTGTGTCAATTCAGAAGCAGGCTGCTTAACCATCTACCCTAGTGCCAGATCAGATTTTGGACATGGAGCATTCTTGTGAATGGATCAGGGGCTGGTGCAAGTTAATTGTTCCCTTGGCCCTTGTTGACACATAGATGAATCCCACCTGTTTTCATACCTGCTATGACTTGCTGTTAAAATTTTATTGATACAGATGGAGGCAATTCACCTTTCAATATGTTATAATCAATGGGTGGCTTATTGCCCTTCAGCAGTTTGGTAGTAAGTCTTGCATTGTCCCCTTTAAGGGGAATGGTTAAGTTTATATTCTAAGTTCAGTCCACATCCAAGACCATAAAATGGATTGGCCCCAAAGTCTTGCTTGAAAAAAAAAAGCACTCTTTTGTCCGCTGGCACTATAAACATATGGCTCTCTGCATCCTTCTAGCAAGGCAATGCTGAATGGTATCGCCTCATTCACCTTCACCTCCCACCACATCCTCTGTGGATAATTGATATATGTTCAGCAATGCAAAGTAGATAACAACAGAAAATTCAGGAGCCACACACACCTCTCACCCTCTCTTCAGGTTTGCAACATCTGAGTACTTCTGTATCCTCTTCACCCCCTTCTCGTAGGTCAGCCTGTCTTTATTCTCATTCAGATCCCGCAGGCTGCCAGTCATCACACTTTTTTTCTAGCTACTGACCATCTGACATCACAGGTGAGTCTCAACCCTGCCATGCAACTTCTCAGGACTTCCCTGGGGCTTGCCACCACCAGTGGGTTTCCTTTGTGCCTTTACGTTTTGGATGGTCCATTCTGGGCCATGCCAATCATTCCCAGCTGGTTGCTGGTCTTCACACCACAGGAAATGGAAGGAAGCGGAAGAAGGTGAGCAGGACAGTTCCTCCATGTTATTGCCCCTCACCCTGCCACAAGTCTATTGACAAATCTCTGGAGCCAGGGACCCAGAATTTTCTGAGGTACCTCAATCCAGGGCAATGTCCTTGGTGTGAATTCAGGGTGTGTGAAATCAGGTAAAATATCTCTATGTTCAAGAAACCTAAAATTTGCATATCCACAGCTTTAGGGCAGAAGTACAATGGGACCTGGGAATTCTGGGTCCACAATTCTGTTTGTTCTCTCTAGTGGCCACAGACCCTGGGACTTGCAAACTCTGCAGAATGCTTCTGCATTGGGGAAAGTGGAAGGCCTGAGAGCCCTGGCTCTAGCTGCATCACTTGAGCTGAACAGTATGCCAGTATCACTGAGCAGCTACATGATCCAAGGAAAATGTCATTTTGGCAGGTTTTAATGTTTTCAAAGTAAAATGTTATCAGAATTCTTAGTTTTTGAGACTGTTTGAAATTTTGCTCTGTGTTCAACTTAGACTAAAACCAGATAAAAACAGGAAAGAAAACAAACTCCTTCCCTTCCCCTCCAAGAAATAAAGCAAAGCAAGGTAAAAAAAAAAAAAGGAATTTTCCTGGGAACCAGAAGCCTTGTTCTCCATCAGTTCTCTCTGATGAACAGGAGATGTCCTCAACTTAACAAAGAATGGTGTTTCTGAAATCCTTCCCTCTCTTGCAGAGGAAAGGATCCACGTTCTCTTCGCTTTTCTAAGTGTAGATACATGCAACCATTGTTTAAAACAGGGGTGGGCAAAATGCAGCCCACAGTCTGAATGCAGCCCACCAGGCCATTTTATACATCCCACAGAGCCCCTAACAATTTTTAAAAAGTAATATTTATCTGCCCTTGGCTACCTGTCACATGGCCCTCAATGGCTTGCCAAAACTCAGTAAGCGGCCCTCTACCTAAAATAATTGCCTGGTTTGAAAGAATAAAATATTTGGTGGCGATACTTCTATATAAAAGTAAAATGCTTAGAGCACTTACTGCTGAACTGGGAGATACAGATCCAGTTTTACCTCAGCCTGACAGAATTCAAAGTCACATCTTTCATTTCCCAGAAGGGTGCCATAACTACCCAACTTTACCATATTCTGGAAAGGTGTGACTTTCAGGACTGTGTCCTGTTACAAGAGAACCAGAGTAAGAATAAATAAATGCGGGTTGAACCTTTAAGGTGAGTGACTGAGAAACCAGAAGAGGTACGTCTTGGGGATTTGAGCACAGCACCAGAGGCAGAGAAGGTCAATCTTACCCAGGCAGAGCTGAAGGCAGAAACTCCCTGCTGGGAACTGATAGAAGTACTAGGAGCTGGAGACGTTCAGTTAGTCCAGAAGGCCTGTGGCAAGGAGAGCTATAGCAAAAAGCATCCTGGTTAATTTGAGTGTTGTAGTGCAGCTGAGCCTGCTGGTACTGTCTGTCAGGGAATTCTAGGAGTAGGCTGAGAGGCAGAGGCAATATCAAGGTGACAAAATGGAGTGATCAGCCTAGTCTAATCCAAGCTATGGTATCAACCTATTCAAGAAACTAAACTGAGGAAGTTCAAGCTACTGGACTTCTGAGTGGGGCCAGGGAGCCCAAATCCCATTTTCAATAATATCAAGTTGTGGCAGGTGAGAAACAGGTAGGCACCTTGGGAAAAAGGAGCGTGGGCAACAAGCCAAGATTGACCACCAGGGGACAGTAAAGTACACTGAAGCCCTCCTGGATGGTTACAATAGGGAAGTGTAACCCGTTGCTGAAGTTCTACTACTATGAAGAAAAGAATAAGTGGGAGAGAGGGTGGGGGAGGAAAAGTGGGGGGAAAACAAGATGAAACAAGTTTTTGTATGACTCTCCCTTTCCAGATGAGTGCCAAAAACTAGTTACCTAGAGCAATGATGCTCAACTTCTGGCCTGCAGAGCCAGATCATCTAATTTCCTAGATCTACCATGTGGAGCCAGGGCCTGTTCCAGCATGCCCGAGTCTGCAAACCTATCCTGTGGATTGAACCCATGGACCTATTCTATGTATTGTATCTGTCTGACCTCAGCAGCATCCATCGAACCCACAGCCCAGAAAATTTGGGCACCACTGGCTTAGAGTTATGCTCCTTCTTCTCCTTCTCTTTCTTTAGCCCAGTGAGTCTTTAATTTCTTTCTGTACAGTAGAAAAATATATAAAAATAGCTTGGATAACACTCAGTTTGGTGGTTAAATAGAAGAGTAAGGAGTACTCTGGAGGTTTGAACACCTCAAGTCTTATGACAGGACTGAATCTAGTTCTTTCATTCCTGAACAACTGCCCCAATTATTAGGCTATTGTATGAAATAGCCACCACTGCTGTGTATTAAAAGAAAATGGTCTTTCCTGAATTTTGTGAGGTGCCTGTTACTGTTGGTATGCGTCCAGGCTCACCTACTACATCAGGCCCCTAGGGGGAGTTAGGCATAAGAACACTTATTTTCTGGATCCCAACCAAGACTGATGAAGCTCTGGGCATCCGGGAAAATTTGAAGTAAAATAATAAGATGCCTCTGAAATTAATATATCTCAAGGGTTACACAGTAGCTGGTAAGAGGCACCCGTGAAATTATCAAGCACTGGAGTAAAGGAAAATCACATACTTTTTACGTGGCAGATAGAGCTCATTACCATAGGATGTAGTCCATCTATGTCCTACTGAAGAGGTCTAACTTGGTTGGATCTATTTTTTTCTCTGTGATAAGAAACCATTGAGCTTGAGCTTTGAATGAGTGCAAGAAATGTGAAAAATTATCAGCGTTCTCTAAAATTTGACTCCAAATTCTACAAACTGAGGAATTCCATTCGCTTGAAGTGACTTCACATTTGTACTGGTATATATGAAAAGAAAATTGTCCTAATTTGCACACGTTCAGTTTTTACACTTCATTGAGAAATATTCCTGTTATGTTTATATTGAAAATGTTTAAGAAAATGATAATTGTTTATAGTAAGTTATTTTTTACTTAAGCCTATAAAAATAAATCTATAGAAAGGGGGGGTGGAGGAAAAAAAGATAACTTAGAAATCTCTTAAGGGAGTTTTTGTATATATATTGAATATGCTCTAACTCTGATACATGGACAAATCTGTTTTCTTGCCAAATGCAGTCCGTTAGGATGAGATCATTTGTTTAAGGTTGAACAAGCTTCCCAAAGAAGCTGATAACATTATTAACAGTTTAAATCTCTAAAACTCAGAATATGACAAGAAGTTCTGAATATGTTATTCAATTTTTGACAGAGAACAGAACCCTCCTCTTTATGCAATGAGCTGATTAAGAATGTTGTTTAAATACTGTGTCAGCAAAAAAAAAAGGCCTGACCTCTTTCTGACATCAAGCCTCAATTACTCCAGCTGAACCTTATTATCAATCTCTGTGAAGGAGTCCAGATATGAGGATGGGAACCCCAAACCAGTGAAATAATGAGGTTGAGCTAAGGGAGATCCATCTGGTAGTTGGGAAAAAATCAAAAGCTTTGTGTTGTAATATACTTGTCAAAGGCCAGCATTAGTTTTTTTTTCTGAAGGGAATACATGAAATCTTTTACTTTTAATAAAGCATGGCTTTAGCATGGCTTTTTTAGTAGGATGGCTTTTATAGTTGGGTTGCTGTTAATGGCTTATTTTCATTTGGTTAACCAAATGTAAAATCTAGACATAGGCAGACCCTGTTCATTAACTCACATGTTAACTCAGGCTTTAGTATCTCCATTTTTATTCATGTGAACATTTTGCACCAATTAAGTCACTACAGTTGTTTATATGTATACATGCTTCAGGAGTGTGTATGTGTGTGTGTGTGTGTGTGTGTGTGACAAGTACAGCAACCAGTGTTGACTGAAGATACATTCTTTTAAACGGTTGCCAACTTCTGTTTTCACTTACACAGGCATAAATCCAGAGAAGAATAGAGTGTTATTTAGTTTAATCTAAATAGGATCTCTGAGAGTAGAATTTATCTCTAGGGAATTTTTACAGATATAACCTATGGACTTTAACTTTTAAATGAGTGAAAAATTGATCTTCATGACTGTGGAGTGTTCACTCTAATCTTGTGGAATATGTAAATCTCAGTTGACTAGATTAGACACCAAATAGCCTGATTATTCCTTTTTTCCTTCTCTCAGTGGTGACCCCAAGTCCCATCTGCCACGTCTTATTGTAAAAAGGTTTGTTCAGGAGAATGTAACTTAAACACCACTGAGTAATGAAATATCGATCTATACTATTGAGGTTTTGACCTTATCACATAACATGGATATATTTATTCATTTATTTTAATTTGTTTTCCTTTAGACCATAAAATGCAAACCCACAGGTTGTTCTTTGAACTAAGATTCTTTTATTAGGTATCTATCTAATTTTTACATCTTGATTTTTAGGTCTCAGAATCTCCTGAGCTGGGTGGAGCCACAGAAGTCTATTTCCCAGGTGTCATCTTCAGCAGAGGCAAGTATTATATCTCTTATAATTTTTAAATATCAAACATTAACTCAAACAGCATAAATACGAATAAGGTTTTGTCTTTTCTTCTAAAACATAAATGTCTCAAAGAAAACAGGTTGATTTCACCTTTAAGTGCTTTAAGTGGAGCTGGGCTTGTTGTATCTTTCAGATTTTTTTCTCTTTTACAATGGAGCTTTCACCTGACCTATTTTTTTTTAAATCAAGGATTCTAGAAAAGTTTACTTGTTAGTATATGTCTCTGCTGCTTTTCCCTGTCTGCTCCTCTGCTCCTCAGTGTAGAACCAATTCCAGGACCATACTCCAACAGACCCTCTCTTTTTTCTTTTTCTTTTTTTTTTATTCTACCTCTTCCAGACAGATGCTCCTCTCCGACAAACGAACACCCGACTCCTCTCTGCTCTCCATCCTCCATTCCACTGCCTCCTTAGCTCTCTGTCCCAACCCCACTTCTTCAGCATCCAAGTATCTCCTCTCTTCCCTCCACTTTCAGTCACGTTCCAGCTGTATCAAGCAGCTGCTCCAGAAGTGCAGCTTCCTTCTTTCTTCTCCCCATTCCTGCTGGCTCTTGGGTCACTCCACTGCCAGCTCTCTATCCTCATGACAATGATGCCCAAAACCTCTCCATAATTTATATGAATGTGATAATAATTTGGGTATTAGCAATGTGCACAAATAAAGAGGACACAGACAACTAAGTATTTTTTAAAATCTGGTCTTAAGCATCTTAGGTTTTAGCTGTCACCCAATACACTGAATCCTGCAATGACCTGACGTATATGTCCAAACTCCCTCCCTCATGAATGATATAACTACCAACCAACAGTTAAGGACACTATTGAGCCTCACTGGGTTAAATGGAGCTGCGTGTGGACATAAATGCCTTCACACACAATCATTGCAGGATTCAGTGTATTGGGCAACATCTAAAACCAGATTTTTAAAAATACTTAGGCATCTATATCCTCTTCAGGAATGTTCTGAAAATACCTGCCAGGTCAAGCCCCTTAGAGGACCTATGTAGAAGAACTTCTGCTTCCTGGATACTGATCAGGCTCTGCCACAAGATAATCATTGAGCTGGTGAGCCCTGAAAAGGTTGAAGTACTCCTGGGGTTTCACTGAAGCAACACTTCAGACTCTTGGGGAACTACAAAGTAGAAGTCACTTACAGGGTTATGTGACTCAGGTGACAGCAGAAAAAGGTTTTTCATGATCTCACTTCTGGGCATAGATCCTAAATTCTGCTTAAGCTGCACTTTAAAGTACCTCAATCCTTTTTTGGACCTGTATCCTAACCAGCAAGTACAGTAAAACAGGCAGAGCCCCAGCTAATAGTTTTCTGAGTTATGTTGCTTATCATTGCTTCAAAGCTAGGCAGGTTATACCATTAATGTGAATGTTCTTCATTAGCACATAGCTGGTTCATTACATTTTCTGGGCATTTAGAAAATGGCACAATGCTGTATTTATCTTTATTTAAATGGAAAAAGAAACTGATTTTCTTTTTACTAACATAAGGAATATGTGACCTGATTTATAAAATACTATTTTTTTAAAGGTATTTCTCCTCCTTTGCAACTTTGGATTTGTAAATCCCGACTTACATTTTCAACTACACTTGATGTTTAATTAAAGCTGCTGGTATATTTCAACCACACAGTTTTATAAGTAATTAATTTCAAACACTTTTGCAATTCATTTCGAGGCAAGTAGGATCAGGGCCTCTATAAGTGAATGACAATGAACTAGCAAGCAATAACACGGGAAGTAATGTTAGATCATAATGAACCTATACAGCCTATAACTGCCTCAGAAATTAGGTCAATGTACTAAAATGTGTTTATATGCTTTAGGGCTTAATCCTACACTTGCTATTTAGATGAGGTGTCTCATTAGATTACAAAGCAAGTTCCCATGTAAATATTTTTATATCTTAAAAGAACATTGAAGTTTATATTATAACCTGAACTTGATTTTTGCAATGACTGCTGCTTTAGGATTAGAGGTAGTAACCATATTCATTATCAGGCACTTTGTGTTCCTGGGTGGCTTCTAACATGATGTGCTGAAACAGCTTCACAGACCAGATACAGCCTCCAAGCTGTACGTTTGGCATTCTTAATCTACAAATGCCTGAGTGGATATAGTTGAACATATATATTTTAAATAAAAAATAAAGTTTCTCAATGTCCTCCCCTCTTCTTTCACATCTCTCTTATTCTTGTACCTCCTTTTCCTAACAAACTTCTGTTTCCAACCAATTGAAAAATCCATTTTTATCACATATCTAGCCCTCAACACCAGCCTATCAGCTATTCTGGGGTTGGGCTCTCAGTCTCTTCTGATGGAAGTGCTCCACTTTGCATTAAATTTTCACTTTGAGAGAAAGAGAAGGACCTGCTATAAAGTCTTATGGTTAGTTTAACTCACTTAACGCAAGAAAAAAACTTGGCTTTCAAAGTGCTACCCATAGAAAATTAGGGTTGGAAGGGACCTCAGGAGGTCATCTTGTCCAACCCTTGCTCAAAACAACATCCCCAATTAAATCATCCCAGCCAAGGATTTGTCTTAACTGGGTCTTAAAAACCTCCAAGGATGGAGAGTCTACAACCTCTCTGGGTAATTTGTTTTACTGCTTTACTACCCTCCCCATGAGAGAGTTTTTCCTGATATCCAACCTAAACTTCCCTTGTTATAACTTGAGACCATTGTTCCTTGTTTGGTCATTTGCTGCCACTGAGACCTGTCTAGCTCCATCCTCTTTGGAACCACCTTCAGCTAACTGAAGCCTGCTATTAAATCCCCTCTGAGTTTTCTCTTCTCCAGACTAAGAAAACCCAGTTTCCTCAGCCTCTCCTCAGAAGTAACATGGGCCAGCCCCCCGCCCCAAGCCCTTTTGGTTGCCCTTCACAGGACTCTGTCCAATTTAGCCACATCCTTTCTGTAGTGGGGTGCCCAACACTTGACACAGTATCCTAGATGTGGCCTCACCAGTGCAGAATTGAGGGGGGGAATATTTTGATCCGCTGGCAGCTAATGCATCCCAGTATGCAGTTAGACTTCTTGGCAACAAGGGCACACTGCTGACATCTATTCTATTCAGTTTGTTATCCACTGTAATCCCCAGGTCCTTTTATGCAGAGCAGCTTCTTAGCCAGTCAGTCCCCAGTACTAGTGCACGGCGGGATTGTTCCATCCTAAGTGCTAGCCTTTGCACTTGTGCTTATTGAACCTCGTGAGATTTCTTTTGATCCACTCCTCTGATTTGTTGAGTGATTCTGAATCCTAGCCTTACCCTCCAGCATATCTACTACTCTCCCTAGCTTGGTGTCATCTGCAAACCTGTTGAGGGTGCACTCCATCCCATCTTCTGGATCGTTAATGGAGATATTGAACAAAACCAGCCCCAGGATGCACTAGTAGAGTTCTGTGGCTTGCTCTAGAAATCCTTCTTCCTCAGATGCTAGCTTATAAGATTTATCAGCTGTATTTCAGGCGGAGTGATTTGTACAGGCCCTTTTAAGGAGTGCAATGTGCTCCTACCCCCTGCCAGAATGTTAAGGCTGTAATTCTGGCTATCCCTGGTGCAAGGCGTGTTTTTCAGATAAATTCTTTTCTTTACATCATACCTGTTGCTTTTATTATAGATTAGTTTAGCATTTAACTGCCAAATTTCAGTCCCTTTCTCACAAGGTCAAAAATATGACACTCTAATTCTGCTGTGCCTGACTCTTTGTGGTGCCTTCATTGACTCCATCACTGCAATATCTACATTTCAGTCCACATTTAGTGAAACAGTTCTGTGTGAGTATGTAGTTCTGTGTGCCAAGATGGGAAGGGATTCATGCTGCTATAGCAGTAACTCAAGTGACATGATGCTGTCTAGGTAATAGTCAATGGCTATGTAAGAAAACAACATCAAGTGGATGCTCTTAGTCATCACACTAGTTTTGGTGGACACTTCCCTTCATGAACTACAGTACTTGGTTATAAAGTGGAGGGATTTAATACCATGTGATGACATTCTCTTCTTTTGTCTACTCCTCAGCCACATCTTTTCAGGAACATTTTAGGTAATATCCAAGTTACCAGCAAGGAAGTCCAAAGTAAAAACTTATACATATGCTGCTGTGTCTTCTTGTTTTTATTTTGCAAAACAACATTTTTTAGGAAAGTGTCATTTACTAGCAGTTGGTTACTTATTCTAGCTGGGCATTATTTATTTAAAATCTTTCTACCTTACCTAATAGGTTTCATAGGAACATGCCAGTTGTCTTTTCACTTCTCAAAATAGTAAAGAGTGAAGTTTATCAAGGGAATCCTGAGGCATTTATTTTGCTTCATTGTTTGTCTGTTTCTTCCCTTATATTACATCATCTGCCTTTAACTCATGCCACTAAAACCCCAGAGTTGTGTTTGACAAGTGCCAGGCTCTCTGAACAGTTGTTGGATTTGGTGAAATAATATATCTCTCCCTAGAGCTACATGGAACAAAGAAACTTTTAGTATAGTAATTCCTGGAGCATTATGCTACCACATTCTTATCAATGGTAAATAACTAAACTGACTGAGGAACTTCCAAATAGAGAAATTAATTTAAATAATACCAAACTTCTATCCCATAAGAGTGTGAGGTCCAAGTTTCATGTAATTCCTTGAGCAACTTATTGCATTTGTATAGAGTTATTAGACCTAGTCTTAGAATCATAGCTAGGGTTCGAAGGGATTGCAGGAAGTCATCTAGTTCAACTCCCTGCTCAAAGCAGGATGATCCTCAACTAGATCCCAGCCAAAGCTTTATCTAGCCAGGTTTTGAAAACCTCCAATGATGGAGCTTCCACCACCTCCCTGGGTAACCTGTTGAGGTATTTTGCTACCCTCCTAGTGAAAGAATTCTTCCTATTGTCTAACCTAAACTTCCCTTGCTGTAACTTGAGACCATTGCTCCCTGTTCTGTCATCTGCCACCACTGAGAATAGTCACTCTGAACCCTAGCCCTACCCTCTAGTGTACCTACTACTCCCCACCAGTGTGGTATTATCTGCAAACTTGCTAAGAGTGTACTCTATGCCATCCTCCAGGTTGTTGATGGAGATATTAAACAAAACTGGCCCCAGGACCACTTCCTGGGCACTCCACTTGACACCGGCTACTAACTAAACATCAAACTATTGGTTACTATTCTCTCCAGTCATTTTTCTATCTACCTTACAGTCCATTCATCCAGCCCATATTCCCTTAGCTTGCCTGAGAGAATGTTGTTGGAAACCATAGCTTGCTAAACTCAAGTTACACCCTATCCACTGGTCTCCCTACATCCACAGAGATGGTCACCTTATTATAGAAGGTAATCAGGTTGGCCGGGCATGACTTGCCCCTGGTGAATCCATGGTGACTGTTTCTAATCACCTTTTTCTCCTTCAGGTGCTTAGAAATGGATTCCTTGAGGATCTACTCAATGATTTTTCCTGGGATTGAGGGGAGGCTGACTGGTCTGTAGTTCTGTGGATCATCCTTTTTTCCTTTCTTAAATATGGGCACCATATTTGCCCTTTTCCAATTACCCAGGATTTTTCCTGATCACCATGAGTTTTCAAAGATGATGGCCGGTGGCTGTGCAATAATATCAGCCATCTCCTTCAGCACCCTTGAGTGCATCCCGTCCTTCTGCACAGAAGTGTATATATCCAGATTTTCTAAGTAGTCCCTAATCTGTTCTTTTGCCACTCTTGGCTGCTCACCTCCTCCCCAGACTGTGATGACAAGTGCAGTAGTCTGGGACCTGACCTTGCCTATGAAGACTGAGGTGAATTAAGCATTAAGCACGTCAGCCTTTTCTGCATCCTCTGTCACAAAGTTACCCCCCACCATTCAGTAAGAGACCCACCCTTGCCCCGATCCTCCTCCTACTACCGACCTACTTTTAGAAACCCTTCCTGTTATACTTCACATACCTTTCTAGCTATAACTCGAATTGCAGTTTGGACTTCCTGATTTCATCCCTGCATGCCCCAACAATGCTCCTGTATTCTTCCCTAGTTATTTGTCCAAGTTTCCAATTCTTTTGAGCTTCCTTTTTGTGATTTACTTTACTGAAGTGTTCCCTGCTAAGCCAAGATGGTCTTCTGCCATACTTGCTAGTCTTTCTGCACATCAGTGCATCTCAGGCAGTAAGTGGCTAGTACCCCTCTTCAACTGAAGAGATTTTAGGGAGCATGAGTATGCTGTGGAGGCATGACTACCTAGCTTCAGGCCAGTTCACTTCTCTTCCTACAGAGCAGAGCAGAGACCAGGGGCTCCCAATGATATTTAACTATTTACAAATTTAATTTTACAGTACAGTGACAATAAATATATAAAACATGTACTACATATATACACATTATTTACAAATATAAAACTTTAAAGACAGTAATTATTATTTAATGTAAACGTAGGCAATCTTAGCTGGGTATGGCAAACAGGGGCACTATCAGCATAGGCCTTGACCCTCTTTTGTCTTCCAATGTACAGCCTCTACCCTCAGCAGGGCGCTCCAGGGGGCGGGCAAGATTCATAGATGTTAGGGTCGAAAGGGACCTCAATAGATCATTGAGTCCGACCCCTGCATAGGCAGGAAAGAGTGCTGGGTCAAGGTGACCCCAGCTAGATGCATATCCAACCTCCTCTTGAAGACCCCCAGGGTAGGGGAGAGCACCACCTCCCTTGGGAGCCCATTCCAGACCATGGCCACTGTGAAGGTCTGTGAAGAAGTTCTTCCTAATGTCTAGTGTAAATCTGCTCTATATTAGCTTATGCCATTATTTCTTGTAACCCCTGAAGGCGCCTTGGTGAATAAAGCCTCACCAATTCCCTTCTGTGCCCCCGTGATGAACTTATAGGCATCCACAAGGTCACCTCTCACTTTCTCTTGCGGAGGCTGAAAAGGTCCAGGTTCTTTAGTCTCTCCTCATAGGGCTTGGCCTGCAAGCCCTTAACCATATGAGTGGCCCTTCTCTGGACCCTTTCCAGGTTACCCACATCCCTCTTGAAGTCCGGTGCCCAGAATTGCACTCAGTACTTTAACTGCAGTCTGACCAGTGCCTGATAGAGGGGAAGTAACACCTCTTTGGATCTATTCGTTATGCATCTGCTGATACGTGATAAAGTGCCATTAACTTTTCTGATGGCTTCGTCACACTGCCACTAGGACTCCAAGATCCCTTTCCACTTTTGTGCCACCCAGCAGGTCATTTCCTAGGCAGTAGGTATGCTGGACATTTTTCCTCCCTAGGTGCAGCACTTTGCATTTCTCCTTGTTGAGTTGCATTCTGTTGTTTTCTGCCCACTTGTCCAACCTACGCAGGTCTGCCTGTAGTTGTTCCCTGCCCTCCGGCGTGTCCACTTCTCCCCACAGTTTTGTGTCATCCGCAAAGTTGGACAGAGTACACTTCACTCCCTCGTCCAAGTCACTGATGAGGACATTAAAGAGTATTGGTCCAAGGACCAAGCCCTGTGGGACCCCAGTGCCCACACCCTTCCAGGTCAAGACTGACCCATCCACCATGACTTTCTTGGTCTGACCTATCCACCACAACTTTCTCTAGCCAATTCACCACCTACCGGACTGTGGACTGTGTAGTTATCCAAGTCATAGCCTCTTAACTTCACCAGTATGGGGTGGGATACCACATAGAAGGCCTTCCTGAAGTCTAAATATATGACATCCACCCTTACTTCTGTGTCCAGGCATTTCGTAACCTGGTCATAAAGAGAGACTAGATAAGTCAGGCATGATCTGCCTGCTATGAACCCATGCCTTCCTTTTACTCTCTATATATCTGAAAACCAATTTCTTGTTATCCTTTATTTGGGATGCCATCCTCAGCTCCATGGTAGCTTTGGCCTATCTAACTGCCTCCCTACAAGCACGAGCAGAGGAGGTATACTCCTCTTTGGTGATCTCTCCCTGTTTCCACTTTTTATGTGCCCCTCTTTTGGCCTGTAGGCTGCCCTGGATTTCTCTGGTCAGCTAAGGAAGCTTTCTGGCCCCTTTCCCACTTTTTCCTTGCATCGGGATTGTCTCCCTTTGTGCCTGAAGGATCATTTCCTTAAGCCACAGCCACCCTTCTTGGGCTCCCATCACTTCAAAACTCCTACTCTACAGTACGTCCTTGACTAATTGCCTGAGTTCATTGAAATCAGCTTTCCTAAAGTCTAGCACTTTCAACCTACTAGTTACCTTATCCACTCAACGTCTTATGAAGAATTCTATTATTAGGCGATCACTGTCCCCCAGATGGCCATTGATCTGTAGGTCCCCTATCATATCATCCCCCATTGCCCATACCAGGTCCAGTAAGGCATTCCCCCTAGTGGGACTGTGTACCTCCTGTGTCAGGTGGAGGTCCTGTACACAGGATAGGAACTTGCATGAACAATGGGACTTTGCTGTCTGCATCTCCCAGCAGATGTCTGGGTAGTTTAGGTCCCCCATGACTACCAGCTCCTTAGCTTTTATGGTCTCCGAGAGCTGCCTCAGGAGCCCTGAATCTAGATCTTCTCCTTGGTGCAGGGATCTGTAGCAGACCCCTACCACCAAATCCCTTTCTCCTTGCCCCCCATGTAACCTAACCCACAATTCTTCTACTTCCTCACCCTTCGATTCCGTCTTGATGAGGGTTGATGTATATTGCTCATTGACACAGAGCAGACACCCCCATTTTTCCCCACCCTGTCCTTTCTGTACAGCCTATAACCCTCAATATGTACTGTCCAGTCATGGGACGAATTCCACCAGGTTTCTGTTAGCCCTACTAAGTCGTAGGTGTTTTCTGCAAGCAGGAACACTAGTTCATCCTGCTTAGTCCCCATGCTCCTAGCATTAGTATATAGGCACTTGAGCCCTGTGACTGGTGCCTTCTCAGCCCCCCAGCTCCAAATCCCAAGGGGCCCCTTATTTCTTACCTGCTTATTGTTTACCTGTGCTGTACTGCTGGCCGCCCCATGGCTTGCAGGTTCCCAATGTTCTCCTTCTTCAGGCTGGGCTGTCCTTGTGGGTGCCATATGGTTTGGTGGTCCACAGCTTCCCCCGCCTTCATCTTCCCCTCCCCCTGACAAGCCTAGTTTAAAGCCCACCGGAGGAGATCCACCATTCTAGAAGAAAACACACACTTACATTTGGGACACAGGTGAAGCCCATCCCAACTGAGCATGTCCCTCGTCGTGATGTGTGGGTCATTGCCCAGGAAGCTGAAGCCTGCCTTGAGACACCTTTGCCGAAGCCGCCAGTTGGTCTCTCAAACACTCAAGGGTACAACACAGGTTGGGAACACTCAAAGGTAAAACACAGGTTAGACAGTAGGTCAACAGATAAAACCTGTCATGGATTGAAACAATAGATTGAATGTACACAAGTGAGATTACATTAATGAGATTCAATATATAAAGATAACCAATACAATGAAAACAAGTATTGAGTGGAGGATGCACTAGTAGGCCCACTAGCAGGCCAAGTAAAACACAAGTTTACAGCAAGGGTTCCAACAATATAAGGATCAAAGGCAACAACAATGATACAGCAATTGTGCCCAAAAGAAAGAATGGTACCAGGGGAAAAGAGCAGGTTACCATAAGAACTGTCATCTCCCTCTTCTAGGTCACATGGCTAGCATGACCCAGTATCTGTGAAGCCACCTCCTGATGAACAAGGGCCCTTAACTCCATCTGCCACAATAGAGATCATAGTATCATAGTATCATAGTAGTTAGAGTCGGAAGGGACCTGGGCAGATCATCTAGTCCGACCCCCTGCCTTGGCAGGAAAGAGCACCGGG
>JAGPOW010003316.1:154424247-154448787 GCA_030014935.1 Caiman crocodilus | reverse complement strand
GAATCAGCTGCTGCTCCTGCTGCTTCTTCAGCTGCTTCGCCCGCCGCTCGCTGCCGCTGCTCCTAACCGTCGATGCAAGCGGCGGTTTGAATTACCCGCCGCTGCTGACCTCACCAATCAGATCATTCCCCCCACTTTGTGGTGGGGTTTCCCTTTGATCACCAAAAGGGGAAGGCCCTTCCTCCCTTGAGGAAATCTTCCCCTCCTTGGGACTGCAATCCTCTTTTTTGGAAAACTCCCATGGATAAAAACATGGATTTCCCAGTTTTAATTGGAGAAAATGCAGATTTTTCTTTGTAACAGGGAAACCCGCAGATTTCCCCTTTTTCAAAGAGCTCTGCAGGCTAGCTGAGTTCCAGCCTGGAAGAGCTGTTTCCAAAAGTGGTTGAAAAGCCTCAGCCCTGCTCAGAGGGGGAGAGAGAGGGGGAAAGGGTGAGACACAACACAGTCATTTACCAGAGGCTGCCTCAGGAGGATCAATCTTCTTCATTCATAGAGGTAAGTGGGACTTGGGGGTTGCTTGGCAGGGCTGGTGGGGAAGTTGGCTGAGGGAGTGAGGATATGCTGAGTGTTAACATGCCACCTGGCAGGCACTCCTGGTGGGTCTTTCCCCAACACTTTCCCCTTCCTCAGCCCATGCAGGTGGGTGGGCAGGCAAGGAGGGGGCTGGGGAAAACAGAGCATGCTCCAGGGCATGGTGGCAGAGAGTGAGGGGCACTGCCAGCCCCCAGCCTCAGCTTATTCTGTGTTCATTCCCAGGAGCAGGGCTGGGAGGGTGGGGGGAACAATGCCCCTCTGTGGGCCAGCACAGAGATGCAGTCCTCCTCCATTCTCAATCTGTCCCACCAACACCTTCATTTCCCCCTGTTCCCCCCACACACCTACCTGCTGGGGGGTCTGGGGCTGGGGGGTATTGTGGGGGGAATAAGGGGCATGATCAGGACTGAGAAGGCTGTGGGGGGAAGTGAGGGGCACTAGCAGGGCTGGGGGAGGGCTGAGGGGCCCTTTAATTTTTATCATGGATTTTTAATTTTTTATCAGAGAATTTGCAATTTTTTTATCTGACAAAACCAGGATCCCTTCTTATGACTCACAGCAGTTCTAGTGGACATGGCTCATCCCTCTCCCTTTGTGACCTGGCTGTGGGGCTTTCCCTGCTCACTGGGATGGTCACTCTGTCCTGCTGTCGAATTCTGCAGTAAGGCCCAAGCTGCCTCATGCAGCTACCTGGCGTGTCACCCCCACCTCATGCCTTGCATGACTCTGCACTGAAGGGGCTCCTGCCTCATGCGGGGATGGGGACCCATGCTGCCTCATGTAGCCTCAGGAGTCTCTTCAGCTCTCTGGACTCTCTGCACTCTGATCCACGCACCAATGCTGCGGCTCTCTCCACAACAGGGCTGGGAGAAGCCACTTGCTTCTTTCCCTTTCAGTGGAGGCATCTCCAAGGTGCTTCTGAGACAACTGCTCCACCCCGCAAATCAGCTCCACAAGCTCTTCTGCAGCCCATCTTTGTTTTCCCTTGTTGAAGCCACCCATGACCATTTGCTGGTCATGTGGGCTTTTCTCCTTTCCAGAGTTTCCATCCCCAGATTGACAACAGATCAATGGGAAAGCTGGAGAGGTTAGTTCTCCCTCAGGTCCTCTTCTTCACCTTGCCCCTGGGTCAAGGCAGGGCAAGCCTGCCTCCTGCCTTCTCCTGATTGGTTGGGAAGGGAAATACCCCCACCAACTGGCCTGGGCCATTTGACCTCAAACCAACAAGATGGGCTGCCAGTGAGCCTACTGGCTGCCTGCCACATTGGGATAATTTGTTCCTGCACTCTCAGCAAGGCTTCTTTGAAGTACAGCCAGCTCTCCTGGAATCCTCTTCCTCTCAGACTGGCTTCCCTAGGGAATCCTGCCCATGAGTTCACTCAGCAAGTCAAAATCTGCTTTTCTGAAGTCCATGGTCCTTATTTTACTGCTCTCCATCCTACCTTTCCTCAGGATCCTGAACTCAATCATCTCGTGGTCACTGCTGCCCAAGTTGCCATCCACTGCTACATTCCCCACCAATTCTTCCCTGTTTTAGAGAAGCAGGTCTAGAATAACATGGTCCTTAGTTGGCTGCTCTAATACTTGCACCAGGAAGATGTTTCCAAAACTTCCCAAGAGCTTCCAGAATTGCCTATGCACTGCTGTGTTGCCCTCACAAAGCATGGGTACTTGAAGTCCCACATGAGAACCAGGGCCTGGGATCAGGGAACTTCCACTAGCTGTTTGAAGAAAGCCTCATCCACCACTTCCTTCTGGTCTAGTGGTCTATAGCAGACCCCCACCATGACATTACCCTGGTTGCTTTCACCTCTGACCCTAATCCAGAGACACTCAACAGGCCTATCTCCAGTTTCATACTGGAGCTCTGAGCAATCATATGGCTCTTTTACATAAGGTGGAACTGTTTCTCCTCCTCCTCTCTCCCCGCCTGTCCTTCCTGAACAGTTTGTACCCAGCTATGGCAGTGCTCCAGTCATGCAACCTCCCACCAAGTCTCCATTATTTCAATCACATCATAGTTCCATTACTGCTCAAGGACTTCCAGTTCTTCCTGCTTGTTTCCCAGGCTCCATGCATTTGTGTATAGGCACCTGAGGTAACTAGTTGATTGCCCTGATTTCTCAGGAAGTATGAGATGACCTTCCCTGTTGTCCCCTACTGCTTGCTTTTTCTCCAGGTCTCCCACTTACCTCAGGGCTTTGTTCTCCATTTCCCCAGTGAACCTAGTTTAAAGCCCTCCACACTAGGTTAGTGAACCTGTCTGAGAAGACACTTTTCATCAGGTGGATCCCATCTCTTCCCAGCAATCCTTCTTCTTGGAAGAACATCCCATGGTCAAAGAAGCTTAAGCCTCACTGGTGATACTACCTGCTCAGCTAGGTGTTGATCTGGTCCTGGCCAGGTCCTTTCCCTCGGGCTATAAGGATTGATAAGAACACAACTAGTCAGGGGGGACCAGCAGGCATTGGGGGAATCCCTGTTCCCCTGAGCACTACCAGGAGTGACTAGAAATAATGGTCACAAGCTGGCAGAGGGTAGATTCAAGCTGGATATCAGGAGGCGCTACTTCACTGTCAGGGCAGCTAGAATCTGGAACTAACTTCCAAGAGAAGTGGTGCTGGCTCCTATCCTGGGGGTCTTTAAGAGAAGGCTAGATGAGCACCTTGCTGGAGTCACTTGATCCCAGTACTCTTTCCTGCCATGGCAGGGGGTTGGACTTGATGATCTGCTCAGGTCCCTTCCGATCCTACCAACTATGAAACTATGAAACAACCTGATCCCCAGACCTCTTCACCCTTGCACCCAGAGCTCTCTAAAAAAATAGACCCTTTAAAAAGGTAGGGTTTGTCTTCAAGACATGGGTATAAACAATGCCATCCTCACCACTCTCTATGGAATATGTGGTGAAATGCATGACACTCTTATTCCTACTTTAGGCCAAAATGCTAGAGAAATCAAACATAACAGATGTGATTCTTGCCATTGTCCTTTTTTCTATCCATTACTTTACATTTAGCTTTTTTTTTTAAGACTATTTAATGGATAGATTTTTCATATCTTCATTCATAGATTCTTCCGTGTCTTCATATTTGAGGCTGAAACCCAAGTAGGAAATACCAAAATACCACAAGAGGCTTTATTTGGGTTATTCCCAGCTATGACTAGAAGTAAAAGTGACAAAAAACATGTGAGAAATATTATACTTCGTGAAACTTAGTTATGTCAACTAAGGACATATGGATAAACATAACATTTGAATAAACCGAATATCTATGAAATCTATGAAATCTATTAAACCTCTGTCTGGGAATCAAATATTTTGCCTATGGTACACAGATAAAGTTTAATGGGTATATCCATATACAATAATGATCCTATGGGGACCAAGGGCAAAAAGGTTAAAGGAACAACACACTCACTTTAATATTGTATCCAACCTAGGGAATGACACTAAGTTCAAGTCCAGTTTTAAGTTCTTCAGGTTATCACAAATGAATCCCAACAAAGTACTTATCCTATACCACACCATCATGCATTCTTTATTTGTGACATTTAACAGGAAAAAAAAACTATTTGAGAACGTTTTGGAAAGTTTTTAAAAAATTGTAGCCAGATTATTGTTATAAAATGTGTGCTTATAAAGTCAGATGCTCTTATTTTCTGTGCCATGAATCTAATAGATCAGGACTCGAAACAAAATTTTAAATGAATTCAGAACACCTCCAGAAGATACCAATAATACCACACATCCTCCAAAGAAGAAATACACTTTGTTTTGGGAAGGTAAAATGAAGAAAACAATATTTTTCCAGATTCTTGCTTGCCATAGGTAAAGGATTGGAGTAAAGCCACATCAGTAGCTATTGAATATAGAAAATAGAGGTACAGCTTCTGAATTTGAATTTTCTGGATCTTAAATGCTGGAGATTGCAAATGGGAGAGGAACAATGGAAAAAACCCTGATGAAACCTACTTCACTCTTCCTTTCAGTATTTACTCTGCCACTGTGTGACACAGGGTGCCAGACAAGATGGATCTATGGTCTGACCCAAGTGGCAGTTCTTATGTTGACAGATTGGATTCAACATAGCCAAATGCTCTTGGACATCTGCATCATGCCTTCTACATTCGCCTTCAATGCTCAAGCTGTAACCCAGTCACAGTTGTTGCCAAAGTTGTAGCAGCTATTGGCTGAAAAGCACAGATTCAGGAGTGACTGTAACAGGGCTAAAGCTTCAGCTTTGGAACTAGAAGAGGGTGACTATCACTGGCCATGTCTACATAAGACACTGCTGCACAGTAGTAATGTGCTAGCCCTGTCCCCTATAGCTACAGAGAAAAACCTATATTCATCCTCTCTACAATTGCCTTCCAGGTATTTAAAGATTGTTACCAAATTCTCCTTCAATCTTCTGTTCTCTAAACTAAATAATTCTAGTTCTTTCTGATTTCCCTCATGAGTCATGCTTCCCATGACCTCAATCATTTTTGTTGCTTTAGACTGGAGAAAATCCACCACATCCACATTCTTGAAGTCTGGAGCCCAAAACTAGACACTAGACTTCAGGTGCGGCCTCACCAGTGCTGAATAGAGTGGAAAAATAGGTTCCCTTGATTTGCAAGTGACATTCCAGTTAATATAACTGAGTATGCTGCTGGAAGCTTTTGCAACACAAGTGAAATGTCAGCTCATACTCAGCTTATGAATCACTGTAACCCTCCAAGTCATATTTGCAATTCTGCACCTATCCAGTCATTCTCCTTTCTGTATTTGCACATGCAATTATTTCATCCCAAGTGCAGGACTTTGTTAAATCTCTTCTTACTGATCATTTCTCCAGTCTATTCAGGTCATTCTGGATCTTAGCCCTACCCTCCAGAGTGATTGCAAGTTCACCCAAATAGGAGTCATCCATAAATTTGCACTCAATCCCATTGTTCAAATTATTAGTGGAAATATTAAGTCATTAGTGAAAATACCATATGTAGGAGAGATCCCAGCGGAACCTCACTTGATCCCTCCTCCCAACTAAATGTGAGCCACTGATGGCTACTTATTGAGCACAATGCTCCAAACAGTTATGTATTCACCTTAAAGTACTTCAATCTAGTCTGCATTTCCTCATCTTGTTAATGAAAAGGTTTTGGGGGTGTAACAGGATGCACCTCCAGAGGTGGTCATGTTGCCTCCTGACAATTGTATGACATCTGTCTGCCTACCCCAGCTCCCTTATTTGGCTCCTCCTCCCCACCTGCCATGCCTTTATGTTATGGTTAGAGTATTATTTAGGAGACAGCTTCTAGGTGACCAGAGTCTAGACCACAGCATCTTGCCACCTCTCCAGGTTCTTTAACTACCAACCTACCTGGCATGCCCTTTTCTCCCTTGCTCTCCCCATGTAGCTTCGGCTGGGGCTCCAACCCTGTTGGTTCTCAGCCCACCTAATGTAAGTCAGGTCCTCTAGCCCCTCTGGGGGTTTCAACCCCCTCCAGTTGTCTTGCTCAGCCAAGTGTTACCAACAAATGAGCACAAAACAGGAATGCAAAGCAAGCCCCTCTTAGGCTAATATAAACAGTCCCTGAGTGCTCATGCTCCCCTGGGCCCTTCCTGAGCCAATATAAACAGTCCTCAAAACTCTGGTTGCCAGCCAAACTCCTCCAACAATCCCCCTGGGTTAGCATAAATAGTCACCAATCCTAAAGGTAGTCACTTCCCAGGATCCCCCCTGGGTGACATATTCAGTCCCCAGCCTTCTGTACGCGCTCAATCTCTTTCCAGCTTCAGGGATGCCTCCACTCAGGTTGCTGCCTTTCTCACTGGGCTTGCACTCATCCTTGCCTCCCCCAGGGGTTCCATCCTTCTCTACTGCAGAGGTCAATCCCCCTGCCTCTGTACTGAGAAAGGGTTTATATCCCAGCTAATTTCCCCCCAGCCCGTTCCCCCCTCCCCAAGTCAGATGACCAGGCTGCTTAGCTCAAGTGCTATCAATCTTCTCCTACCCCACTGCAGGCTGACAACACTCCCCTTCAGGCTACAAAAATTCTAGTCTTAAAGTGGCCCCACCGTTTTCCCTCAGAAGACACTCTGCTCTCTGGAACAGAGCTCTCCCTGCTACAGAGAGAAAATGTCAGAAGCCTTGCTAAAGTCAAAGTATATCCCATCCACTTCTCTCCCCCGATCCACATAACTATCATCTCTAGCATAAAAAGAAATTAAGTTGAATGGGGAAGACATGGTGTCTCCAAGTGGTAGCTGAATGGCTGCAGTACCCTATCCAGTCTGGTCTGGTTCTGCCAACTTCAATACATCTAGATTCTCAAAGTAATACCTAAATTGTTTTACTACTTTAGGCTGTTTGTCTCCTTCCCCATCTTTGCTGCATTCATCATCTGATAGTGGCCCGTATTTGTGAAGAGTGAAGAAAAAAAATATTAAGTACTTCAGTCTACTCTCCACCATTCATAACTAGATTGCTTTTTGTATTATGTACAGGACCTATGGTTTCTCTGGTATTCCTCTTCCTCTTCAAAATCTAAAGCTGAAGGTTGAACCAGAATTAAGAGATAAGAACCCGGAGTCAGGGAATGCCAAGTTACTTACCAGAACTGGAAGCTGGAGTCAGAGCAAGGAACCAGAAAACCAGCAAGGAAGCAGCAAGGGTCAAGAGCAAGAACTTTTGCCCTTGTCGAGGTAAAGATACAGCTGGCTGCACCTGGCTTTTATGGACTTAAGCAGATGAGGCCTGCTGCCTGAAGCTTCAGGAGATTGGCTGCCCAGATTGCCTAACTCGACTCAGCTGGGAACAAGGATTTGTTCCTGACTTGCTGCATGTGGCACTTGGTCTGGGGATTCATAGATTCATAGATGTTAGGGTCGGAAGGGACCTCAATAGATCTTTGAGTCCGACCCCCTGCATGGGCAGGAAAGAGTGCTGGGTCTAGGTGACCCCAGCTAGATGCATATCTACCTCTTGAAGACCCCCCAGGGTAGAAGAGAGCACCACCTCCCTTGGGAGCCCGTTCCAGACCTTGGCCACTCTAACTGTGAAGAAGTTCTTCCAGGGGTGTTTCCCTGTTTTCTTGATTGTGAACAACTAGATGCAGGATTCTAGCCTGGACTCATTACATCAGTACATTGAAGAGATTGCTGTCTAGTCAGGCTGGCCTCTGATTTCACTTCCCATTTTTCTATTGCATCAGGATAGCTGGCTCCTGCATCCTTAGAAGGGACTTCTTAAAGTACAGTCATTTCTCCTGGACTTCTCCCTCCATTCCTTCTCCTACCCCACAGCCACCAAGATCCCAGGGGATCTTGCCCACTAATTTCCTGAGTTTGTTAGTCTTCTTTTCAGAACTGCAGTGTCTTTATTCTCCTGCTCTTCTCCCTTTCTCCCCTTAAGATCTTGAGCAGTAACTTTTCATGGTCACTGGCTGCATCTACACAAGATGCTGACTGCTTCGTAGTTTGTTACTACTGTGCAGTAGCTTGGTACTACTGTGCCATAGTGTTGCATGGCATGAAGCATGATGCGATGCTACAGCACAGTAGTAACGAGCTAGTGCACAGTCAGCATCACCAAAAAGCCATTTCAGAGATGCTACTGTGCAGTAACTCTGGTTACAGCACAGTCAACGTTTCCTGTAGACATGGCCACTATCACGCAAGTTACCTTCACATTTTCAGCCAATTTGTCCCTGTTTGTGGGAGGAAGAAGTGGAGAAGAGCTTCCTCTATTATTGGCCTCTGCCATATGAATCAAAGTTATCTGCAACACACACACCAAGAATTTGCTGAACTGCTTGTGCATGTCTGTACTTCCCTTCCAGCAGATTACCTGGTAATTAAAGTTTCCTGTGAGAACCAGTCCCTGAGATTTGGAAGCTTCCATCAGTTGTTTAAGGAAGGCCTCATATACCTTCTCCTTCTGTAGCAGACAACCTACATAAGATCCCTTTACCTTCCATTTCATACTGCACCTCAGAACATGTGTGCATCACCTTTATATATATGGGACCTCGTCCTTTTTTCCCCTGCCTATCCTTCCCGAACAAACTATACTAATCCATGACTGTTCTCCAGTGATGAGAACTATCTTGCAATGTCTCTGTAATCCTATATCATATTTATGATTGTATTAGGACCTCCAGTTCTTCCTCTTTGATCCCTATGGTTTGGAATTTATTAAAGGGATATTCCTTCCACATTGCTTGTGGCACAATTATATATAGACTTTGGCCCTCAGTGGAGTATCTAATGGAAATGGGAATAGGCCCCTCTCTGGAAGTAGTATCAAGATATTGAAAAGTGAAATAGCACCAAGATTGACTTTTAACAGTAGTTTAATTAATGAGTCATATACTGCACAGTTCTACTGATAGAAAATAGTGAATATATACATTTTTACATTCCAGTCTCCCCTATGTTAGTACATGTCAATATCTTCATTCCTTATATTGTTTTGCTGGTAGTATCATAGCAGTCTTTTTCTATGTTTGTGGACTTTTACATGTGAAACCATTTAGAGAATAACACCTAACTGGAGCAACTGTAATAAAGAGAACCAAATTTGGGGGAGCAAGAGGAGTCGTCTAAAGGACATGATATATGTGTGTGTGTATATATATATATATGAAGAATAAAGATATAATAGTGAAGAAAAGGAAATATGGCAGCAACTTTAAGAAGGGAGGAGAAAATCCATTGTTTAGGATAATATCCATCCAGTTAATGTGTTGAAATCATTAGTGAAATAATCTAACATGATCTAAAGGAAAACATTTTTAAGTAAGTGGAGAATGACAAAGCCAACAACAGAGGTTTACAGAGAATCAAACTGTGCCAGAGAAATGTGGCTGATCTCTTTAATCAAGTTACAAAATGAGATGGATTGCAGAGATTGCACTGGGAATAATATGATGCATTCATGGAATGTAATGCATTTAACAGACTTTAAAGGAAAATGATTAATAATTCATGTTTTGTAAGGCCACATGGATCATTGCAAGCAGTGTCAGATTTCTGATATAACAACAGGGGTTCCCTGTACTCAGTTCTGCTTGAACTAAATAATGTATTTTGGGAAGATATAATCTCAGATTAAAGATGGAAAACCCATGAAAACCCTTGCTAAATTATTCCACTAGTTAATTATCCTCATGGTTACAACTCCCCCCACTCCCACCCCCCCAGAAACCCCAACCACTCCCTATGAAAAAACTCCCCTACTTGAGTTTGAAATTTCCTATCTTGAATTGCCTAGCTTCAATTCTCAGTCTTTGGACCTTGTTACATCTTATACAATTAGACTAAAGATCCCTTTACCTAAGGTTAGTTCCTGAGGTGGGTATAATTTGGATTGTTGATGACTATGGATAAGCAGGATGAAAACTAATTAAACTAATTTATAAGAAAGTGATTGAGAAATTGAAGGGCATGAAATTGCTACAATGTCATACTTTAGTACGTCCTTTTGGAAGTAGTAAAGCACGGCACCATATGAGTGGTTACTGCGTCATGTGCATAGTACATGAGTAGATTTTGCTGCTAATTGCCATAGCTGCATGCTATACCCAGGGAATATGTCACTATGGCAGTGTAGCTGGTGATCATGTGTAGACACATGTGACTGCTACATCCCTGTAGTGCTCTGCATGGCAACATTGCATGTCGCTATGTCACCATAGGGAGACATATAGATGCACCTTGTGGTAATGAAATTAGGAAAAATTCAAAAAACAAAAGGAAGCCACAGAGTTCTGAATTGAATGTTGTTTTATTTAACATTTTATTAATTATACTGAAGGAACAAAAAGCACATTTCAGTTCCTCCAAATAAGAATAAAGACTAAAACAAACAAATGTAAAATAATAACAATGAGAATGACACATGACCAATAATTTACAAAATAAACTAAATACAAAAAATAAGCTAATGCATCCAAGATAAATAGTGTAATCATACATTCAAAAGTATGCCTATGAAAAATAATTACATCAAGTTACCAGGGTTATCTTGGGGCTACATATATAGATGTGTTGTATAATGGGAACAGGAGGAAACAGTTGTCTTTTTTGTTGTTGATGAGACAGCTTCTCCTTGCTGGATATAGATTGGGGTACATTAATATAAAAAATACTATTAATAAGAAGGACATAATTGAAAGAGAACAATAAAAGTGGTTGATCTAGATCTGAGCAAATTCTGCTTTCATTTACCCTGGAATTTGCTGTTATAGTCATGATCAGGTGATAGCCCTAACAACTGAGAATTACAGTATAATACGACTCTATTTGAAATAATGGGGATTTTTCCATTAACTTCAAATATTATTTTCTACAAATATTAAGGGTAAGCAATTCCTGTAACAGTAAAAGGAACTGGTGGTTAGGATGGTACAAGGCAATCTAAAGTGGCACATGAAACTGAGCAGAAGAAAATTTATAATAAACGCAAAAACAAAATAATGTTTTCAAAAAGCATATTATATTAGGATGTGCTCTGTTTTAAATAAAGCAGTAGAAAATATCACTTGATAATGCTAGACCAGACACAGTACTATTCAATAGAGTATTGGCAAAGAGACAAATGGAATTACGATTTTATACTGTTGTTCTTATCTATAGTAATACAGTATTGGTACCACAAGATAGTGTGCTATATCTAAGGAAGGAAGGAAGGACATTTAGAATGTTATTTTGACTTACTAAGTAACTGAAAGATGACCAAAAATACACACATACGCAATGTACATATGGACCTTTGAATACGTTTTAAAGATGCTAAATGCTCTCAAAAAACAATGAAACTAAATGAACTTGAAAATCCCTATCAGAGTGCAGACCACTGGCCAGGAATCAAAACAGACTGTTCCATGATGCTGATAGTGAAAGGAATAGACATAATTGAAAGCACAATCTTGAGCCTGAAAGACTGTTTCATTTATCAGTATGTGATTAGAAGGCATAGACATGTGGCAAATAAACTGTGCATGTGTATACAATTTACTCCAATCAAATAACAAAGGTACAAGTAAAAAAAAGTATTTTTTCTTGTGCCTAATGCATACTTTTTGTAATTAAAAGCGAGAAAGCATTGACAGTTCTAGATTTTTATTACAAAGTTATGCAAACCACAAATATACTAAATCATACTTTTAGTATGTTGTTTCTGGGCAATATTTGCCAAGAGTAATGTATAGTTTTTTAAAAACTTTGAAAGTATATATTTCATAAATGCAAACTCTTGAGACTTAAAGATAAGAATCACATAGTGTAGACTTTAAGGAATATATACATAATGCAAAGGAACTACTTGTTTAAAAGTATTGTACCTGCATTATTGTTAAGAAGATTCAATTATTGTTGAGAAATAACAGGATAGTTAGAAGTATAGTAAGGCTGGACATTCAAGTTTAACTACTGGAATTTGGCCTGCTGGATTGTTTGATTTACTATTTTTATGTGAAAATCTTCTGCTCACGTGCTAAGAAAAGTACATTCAAATGCAACAGTAAGACAAAATGTGTGTACTATTCTAATGAGAAATACCAGATTAGCAAACACATTAAATGTGCTGATTTCATTTTTGGAACTTTCACAATGGAAAGAGAATGGCATAGCTGATCCTCTTCCCATATAAGATGGGGCAAATCAAGTGTAATTCACCTGAAGTCAATGGCAGTACACAAATATAAAACTTGAATACCTAAGAGACCTCTCTGTTTAGGTCCAAATTACTCCTATTACTATAACAGAACTGATGATTCACGAAAAAAACAGCCAATCAAGCATAAGCTATATATATATAATAACACTAAATGACCATCAGTTAAGAGCCAGGTTGTTAACCCTTGGTTCCCATTGGTGGATTGCTGAATGGTGCGAACTAGTTACTTGTAAATGTTTTCTAGTGGGGGGATCCATAAAATGTTACTAAGCATAACTTTCTGAGATGGGAACATTCCACGTGGATGTAGCGATAGACTATGTCAAGATTGATCATGGAAAATGTTGTTCATTTTGCTAGTTCATGCCTCAGAAAACAAAGAACATACTCTGGATATCTGTATTCCTACAGGTATGGCATTTTTCCACTGTTAGAGTCTCATGAGCTTTTTGGGAAACAAAAATATTTGTTGACAGAGATGTAGGAGTTTCCTTTTATAGAGATGGATGTTCCTGGCTCCCTGTTCAAGTGAGTCAGCTCTAGCTATCATGTGGAGGGAATTCAGGAAAAGAAATGAAAGAGCTCTCTTATTTGTCAAATAATTCTGTCTCTTGTTAATAAACTTGTAAAATGGGATTTCTGGCAATTTTTTTATTAACATAGAAAAGTATTATGTTGCTTGTCAAAGGGTTTAAAATGTAGTGCCTGATCATACTGTTTTTGAAGTCCAGCATGCATACAATGTTAAAATATTGTGGGATCATTATTTGATTGAAGGAAACAACTGATTTTACTGGATGATCCCTTGGGTCATACCAACACCTAACAAAAATTCTACTGAAAATAATGTGCCTTTCCTGAGATGACTGAAGGCACCTTATGTCCCTGTACATAGATCTGGGATCTGATTCTCTTTGTAGTTACATGTAAGTCAGAAGTTATCAAGCGAGTAACGATGATGGAAGCATGACTTGAGAGAACTGGATACTTTTTTTTTATAATGAATGTTATGGTTAAATTGTTTGTTCTTGTTCACAGAATCATAGATAGCATCATAGAAAAGTAGGGCTAGAAAGGACCTGTGGAGGTCATCTATCCAACTCAGCTACCTGAGGAGGGATCACTCTTATCTAAGCTGTCTTCTACAAATCCTTATCTAACTTACTATTAAAGCCACCCACTCGACAGTCACACACCTACAAGGCATAACACCCTAAAGCTGCCATGGGTAAATCAAGTGGGGATAATGGTGGTCAGTGCTTTGGTGCTGCAAGGTTTATTAAAATATGCTCTATAGATATGTTTCCCCTTCGACAAAGAAGGAAAACACCCCACAGGTGAACTGACCTGACTATACAATGTAATTCCTTCTTGACCGTAAGTGTGGTGATTGATCTGACCCTGAGGGGAGAGGCAAGGCACTCTAGCCAGGATCCTCTGGATTTTAGTCCCAGCAGAAGCACCGGCACACCCCAGTCAAAATCCCTAGCCTTGGCTGCAGCCAACACTCAGTGCTTCTGAGAAAAGTCAAAAAAGCTCCTTCCTGTCCTCATGTAGCAACTAGCAAAACTCAAAAGCATGGAAAATACCCACAGTGAAGCTTAGGCATACTTACTCCTCAATCATCCCTGGTCAATGTGTATCCATAATGAGACTAGATTAGAGCCCTGGACCCAGCCAGTCCCAGTCATGGAATCAGGACAGTTCATCTCTGAGGCTGCAGGGAAACGAAGGATACCTACAGTGATAACATAGCAGTGCCCAGGGCCCAGTTGCTCCTAATGACTAATGAGGCAATAAGGGCTTCTAATGAGGCCACAAGCAACAGATTCCTCCTACTCCAGACTTTAAAGCCTTGACTCAGCTTAGAGTACTCCACCTGAGGAAAGACTGAGGTATTTGTTCCTGATCTCTGTGTGCTTTCTTGCTTTCTCTTACTGGATCTCTAGTTTTGACTCTTGGCTCTTGATTCTGATCCTGACTTCTGGCATATCCTGAGTCTGGCTTTGGTCCTGATTTCAGCTTGGATTCTCCTGGACTTCACCTGTCTAATAGGTAGCCATCCCTGACTGCCCGTGCCTTGGTTCCTAACATTATCCAAACTCTTCTTAAACGCATCAAGTAATGGAGAGTGTACAGATTCCTTAGGCAGTCTATTCCATTGCCTCACTGTTCTAACATAGATTTCATAGATTTCATAGACATTCCAGCTGGAAGGGACCCCAGAGGATCAGAGACCAGCCCCCTGCCCCATGGGCAGGAAGTCAGCAGGGATCATAGGATCCCAGCAAGATAGGCATCCAAATGTGTCTTGAAGGTGTTCAAAGTAGGTGCTTGAACCGCCTCCGGTGGCAGTCTATTCCAAAGCTTGGGAGCTCAGACAGTAAAGAAGTTCTTCCTTATGTCCAGCCTGAATTGGTCACAGCAGAGTTTGTTACCATTTGATCTTGTCATCCCTTGGGGCACTCTGGTGAATAGTCCCCCAGATCCTGATAAACTCCCCGGATAAACTTATACGTGGCCACCAAGTGACCCCCGAGCCTGCACTTTTCTAGGCTGAAGAGTCCCATGGCTCTCATCCTCTCATAATAAGGTCTGTTTTCCTGACATCTGATCATGTTTTCCTGAGCTCTGATTACTTCTTAAAAATGTACAGAGTAGTTACTTGCACCACCCCTGAGGGGAGCCTTGGGGGGCCTTGGGGGTTTGGACAGTAAAGAAGTTTTTCCTTATGTCCAGCCTAAACCAGCCTTGCAGGAGTTTATGACCACTGGACCTTGTTATCCTCTGGGGTGCTCTGGTGAACAGGTTTTCCCCCAGATCCTGATGCACACCCCTTATATAATTATAGGCTGCCACCATGTCACCCCTGAACCTGCACTTCTCCAGGTTGAAGAGTCCCATAGCTCACAGCCTCTCTTGCCCTCTGATCATGTGCATGGCTCTCCTATGGACTCTTTCAAGCTTCTCCATGTCCTTCTTGAATTGTGGAGCCCTGAATTGGAAGCAGTACTCCAGCTGCAGCCTCACCAAGGCTGAGTACAGTGAGAGGATGACATCTTGGGTCTTACTTGAGTTGTATCAGTAGATACAAGCCAGAGTTTTGTTTTCTTTGCCAGCTGTGGTATCACATTGGTGGCTCATGTTCATCTTGGGGTAAATCACGATCCCCAAGTCTCTTTTGGTCGAGGTGCTAGTGAGTGTAGTATAGCTGAACATATAAGTGTGATGCGGGTTTTATATCCCAAGGTGGAGCACCTTGCATTTCTCCATATTGAATTCTATCAGGCTTTCATCCACCCACCTTGCAAGCCTATCAAGGTTGGCCTAGTTCACCAGCCTATCCTCAAGTGTGAATACTCTTCCTCAAAGTTTGGTGTCATCAGTGAACTTGGCCAGTCTGCTTCTGACACCAGATTCTAGATCATTTATGAAGACATTTAAGAGTACAGCTCTGAGAACAGAGCCTTGGGGGACATCACTGGACACTGAGTGTCATGTTGATTTGGTTCCATCAACTACCACTCTATGGGTTCAGCCTTGGAGCCAATTCCCCAGCCATCAGCCTTTAGTTTAGTTAAGGCCTCAGTTGCCCAATTTTGCCATGAGGACATCATGGGACACCAGGTCAAAGGCTATTTTAAAGTTCAAATATATTATATCAGCCTCTTCCCTTTTTTCCAGATATGTCACCTTGTCATAGAAGGAAATGTGATTGGCCAGGTAAGACCTATCCACAACTAAACCTGGTTTTCCATCAAAATGTTGCCTTCTGTTAGCCTGTCGATAACAGTTTATTTGATAATTTTTTCCAAGATCTTCCCAGGGATTGAGGTCAAACTGATTTGCCTCCAGATTCCCAGATCTTCTTCCCTCCCTTTCTTGAAGATAGGCACCACATCAGCCCTCTTCCAGTCTTCAGGTACTTTTCCCCAGTGCCACAAGTTCTTGAATATCCTTGCCATTGGCTGCCAGTTACTTTAGCAGTCTTGGGTGCAGTCTGTCTGGACCAGCTGATTTGTGGTTATCCAGCCTCTCAAGGTGCTCCCACACAAGATCTATACCAGTGGTGGGCATATATTCACCCTTACCCTGGTCATCCTACATCATGTTAGGCAGGGTCGTTCCTTTGGGCTGGTGAAAAACTGATGCAAAGTAATCATTAAACAGATTGGCTTTTTCCTGTGTGTCAGTTGTCAGTTGCCCCAGCTGGTTTAGCAGAGGTCCAATGTTACCCTTGTTTTTCTTCTGACTCTCTGCATATATGAAGAAGGACTTTTATTGTCTTTGATTTGTGTAGCCAGTTTGAGTTTGGTTGCAGCCTTGGCTTTCATAGTTCACTCCCTACAGGTACAGACCAGTGCAGACTACTTCTCCGTAGAGGAGTTTCCTGCCTTCCATCCTTTTTAGACATAGGAGGTCCATGAGTTCCCTATTGAGCCAAGGGGGGTGCTGAGCCCATTCACCACCTTTCCTACAGGTTGGGATAGACTTCCCTTGTGCTTCTAGGATCATTTCTTTAAGAAGAAAACACTCATCATGAATTTATCTCCCTGCCAAATCAGGGCCTCTCAGGGCCTTAAGAACAAGCATCCTAAGCTTATGAAGTCAGCTTTACTAAAGTTGAGGACTATTGCATTGTTGGTTGACTTGACAGCTTTGCAACGGATAGTGAAAGTGATCAACTCACGATCCCTGTCACCCAGCTTCCCTTTGAGTCTTAGGTCACTCATTAAATCACCCCCTTTGGCCAGTACCAGGTACAGCAGTGCCTTACCTCTTGTTCGCCCATAAACTTCTTGAGACCAGTAGAGCTCATCCACAGATGTGAAGAAGCTTTGGGACCAATCTGATTTGGCCGAGTGCTCTTCCCATGAGATGTCTGGATAGTTGAAGTTTCCCCTGACAACCGTGTACCAAAAGCATGCAGCCTCAGCCAGTTCCCTGGTGAATTCACAGTCAAACTCTTGTTCCTGATTTGGAGGTCTGTAGTAGACTTCTACCATTGTATCCCCTTCTCCATCTTTCCTTCATAATCTAACCCAGAAGGTCTCCAGTTGTCCTCATGTGGCTTGCCTTCCAAGTCCTTTATCATTTTTGTCACTAGCCTCTGGGCCCACTTTAATTTGTTCATGTCCTTTTTAAAAGATGGAGCCTGAAATTGCACACAGTAATCTAGATGAGGCCTAAACAGTTCCAAGTAAAGAGGCACTATCATCTCCCATGTCTTATAACTAATGCTCCTATTGATTGATGTAGTCCAAAATCACATTCACCTTTTGTGTAGCTGCATCATACTACAGACTAATATTGAATCAGTGTGTGAGATTACGCATTACAGTTAGACCATGTCATGAACACTTAAAATTTGAATGATTACACATTAAAGCTTATTAATGTGTGCTTAGTGCATTCCAGTCATCTTAAAGCAGCACCATTTTGGGCAAGGTTTAACTTTGAGCTGTGCTACCAAGCTCAAGTTAACTTCTGATTGTTCACCTGAGATAAGACTACCTATTTGTAATCTTCCATTCTCCTGGCAAGCACCGCTTCCAGGTGAAATAGCTATTACTCAGGACTCTGTGGCCCTGGACAGATAGCTGGGGAGAGTTGACCAGCAGGTGATTGGAGAAGGGATGAGTGGGGAAAAGGCAGAGGAAATGGTGAAGAGGGGCAGGGAAGCCATGGGGAAGAGGGAATGAGGGAGGGAAACAGAAGTAGAGAGGGTAAGAGGGAGGGCCAGAGGGGAATGGGGAGCAGGTGGTTGGGGAGCTGTCAGGGTTCAACTTCCCTAACTCCCCACATTGCCTCCTCTACCTTTGGATCACTCATCTGTCACTTTGATTCTCCTGCTGCCTAGATAACATCCCACATGCAGCTATTGAGTTTCTTCTCTATCTACCTTGTAGTAATTTTGTCTAGCCCACATTTTTTTCAAATTTTTTATTTAAAAGCCATGTGGGACTATTAAAAGCCTTTCTGAGTCCATGTACATTCTATCCAGCAAACTTCCTTCCTCCACACAACTAATTATAATGTCAAAAAAGTAATTTGTTTGACATGATTTGTTCTTATTAAATTCATGATTGCTGTCTGTGATTATCCTTTCTTTCTCCAGAAGCTTCAAGTTGACTTCGTTATGGCATGCTTCAGTAACTTCCCAGGTATTGAGAGAAGGCTAACTGGTTTATAGTTCCCTGGAACCTCCTTTTTCCTGCTTAAAGTGGGGCAACATGTTGGTCCTTTCACAGTTCTCTGGTACCTTGCCTGTCTCCCACAACTTCTGAAATATTAAGGCCAAGAAATCCAAAATCTCTTCTGCCAGTTCTTTCGGTACCCCACAAAGAAGTTCATCAGACCCAGCTGACTTGAATTCATTTAGACTCATCAGAATAACTCTGATTGTTTCTTTTGTTAATTCATCTCTCAATTCATTCCCTTCCCTTTCCAGATATTTTTTATTAACTCTCTTGTTATAACTTACGTTATAGACAGAAGTAAAATAGCATTTGAACAGCTTTCCTTTCTGTGTATCTTCTGTTAAGAGTTCACCCTACCTATTTAACAGTAGATTCACAGGTTCCTCCGTCTTTATTTCTGGCCAACGTACAGAACCTATCCCTTGTTGTCTTTAAATTTCCTCCTTAGGTAAAGCTATTTTTTTTTCCTTCCCCGTTTTGACCATGTAAGTTCTTGCTATTTTCTGCACCCTTGAAATGAATTTTTGTAGGACATTGCATCAAACAATAAGGTCATAGAATTCCAGCAAAGTTTTAGAGACTTCTTAGAACTCTGCTAGGAAGAGCACAAGCTTTTCTTTTAGAATTATGGAAGGCAATTAAAATAGGTTTCTAACAAAACAGATTAGTACATTTGGGTATTTTCAGTCATACTGACAGCTGGATCCACCTTTAAAAGTTGGCTATCCCAGCAAGTGTTGTTTTTTTTTTTAACTTGGCTCTGTCTGATTACAACTCTCTTGTTTAATCTTAGTGCCAGATTTAGAAGAGATGTGAATGGTGATATAAATTCCATCTGCATAAGTGAGATCAAGGGAGTGAGGAAGTTGGTCATAATAAGAGACATGAGATAAAGCATGCTAAGGAAGTCTCATGTTGAGATATATATTTATATTTATTTTGTTGAATTGCTTCTAGACTTTTCCTTAGTTTACATATCACACTCCAATTGTTTTTATGTCAGTGATTCTCATTGTTTTGTAAAAGTTTAATTATTGTAACAATCTTATTTACTGTTAGTGGTGGGGGGGAAGTAATGAACACATGATTTATAAGAAAACAGCTTCTATTTGTGGGCAAGCCCACAAATATTTACAGCCAAGTTTAACTAACTAAAAAAAGTGTACACAGCACTATGAAATATAAAACTCAAGGGCTAGTACAATTAGGTTGCTGAAACCACTACTTACCCTTTTTTCTTTATGTTTCTCTGATCTATTCTTTTAGTCAATTTCACTGTCTTATGTCTTAAGCCTAAAGTGTAAGCTCTTTGGAGGCGGGGATAATCTCTGTATTATACAGCCCCTAATGCAGGAGATCCTTGAAATACAAATCATTTTTAAATAACAGTAACAATAATAAACAAGACACTTTACTCAGTTGGGCCATTTTGCACTGCAGCTGGAAATGGCCAGTGTAAAATACCCTCTTGTTCCAGGCAACTGTCTTACAACACAAAATACTTTATTGACTCCTTTGTCAATCACCAGCATTCTCTATGACATTAGGGAAAGGAATGGATGTATTAAAGACTGCATTTGAGTGGGATGCGGAATCAGGGGGAAGAGAAGGAGGCATGAAGGAGAGAAGTCCTCAGTCCTCTACTGTGCTAGGTCAGGGACTGTCCCTGTACAGTAACCAATAAAGCCTATCTAGTCATGAATCAGAAAATTGCAGTAGGTTTTATAGGGCTCCCTCTATTCGTTCCTGCTAAGCACAGTAATGGAGAATGAAGGCCCTAATTTATACCACATGGAGACTTGACTCTTATCATATTGTTTGGATGAAATTCCCCACTATTTCTATGAAGCTGTGTGGTGCCAGAGGACTGGAAAAGGGCCAATGTGGTTCCCATTTTCAAAAAAAGGGAGGAAGGAGGACCCAGGAAACTATAGGCCAGTTAGTTTTACCTCGATCCTGGGTAAGCTTTTTGAGAGAATTATCATAATTCATGTCCATGAGGGGCTAACAGGGGAAATTATGCTTAGGGGCAACAAACATGAGTTCATTAGAAGCAGGTCCTGTCAGACCAACTTGGTGGTCTTCTATTACCAGGTCATAAAATCCTTAGACTCAGGGGCAGCAGTGGACATAGTCTTTCTGGCCTTTAGGAAGGCCTTCGACACATCCTCTCACCCCATTCTCATTAAAAAAAAGCACCTAAGGGACTGTGATGTCAACACAGTCAAATGGATCACTAACTGGTTGGAGGGCCACACCCAGAGACTGGTGGTGGATGGGTCTTATTCGATCTGGAGGGATGTGGGCAGTGGGGTTCCTCAGGGCTTGGTCCATAGGCCCACACTGTTCAACCTCTTCATCAGTGACTTGGACGAGGGGCTAAAAAGCACCCTGTTCAAATTTACAGATGACACTAAGATGTGGGGATGTGGGCACGCTAGAAGGGAGGAATAGGCTGCAATCGGACTTAGACAGGTTACAGGGATGGGTGGATGGGAACAGGATGGGTTTCAACACTGGTAAGTGCAAGGTACTGCACGTGGGGAGGAAGAACCAGCATTAGACCTACAGGATGGGCAACTCCCTTCTTGTCAGTGCAGAGGCAGAAAAGGATCTTGTAATCATTATTGATGCCAAAATGAACATGGGCCACCAATGTGGGGACGCAGTCAGGAAGGCCAACTGCACCTTGTCATGCATCCACAGATGCATCTCAAGCAGGTCCAAGGAGGTGATCCTCCCCCTCTATGCGACACATGTCAGGCCACAGTTGGAGTACTGCATCCAGTTCTGGGTGCTGCACTTCAGAAGGGATGTGGGCAACATGGAGAGGGTACAGAGGAGGGCCACTCGCATGATCAAGGGGCAGCAGGGCAGGCCCCCTCGAGGAGAGGTTAAGGGACCTGAACCTGTTCAGCCTCCACAAGAGAAGGCTGAGGGGGGATCTAGTGACTGTTTACAGACTAGTCAGAGGGAACCAGCAAGCATTGGGGGAGTCCCTGTTCCCCCGAGCACCACCAGGAGTGACTAGAAATAACAGTCATAAGCTGGCAGAGAGTAGATTCAGACTAGACATCAGAAGGTGCTACTTCACTGTCAGGGCGGCTAGGACCTGGAACCAACTTCCAAGAGAAGTGGTGCTGGCTTTTACCCTGGGGGGTCTTTAAGAGGAGGCTAGGTGAACACCTAGGCAGGGTCGTTTGACCCCAGTGCCCTTTCCTGCCATGGCAGAGGGTTGGACTTGATGATCTGCTCAGGTCCCTTCCAACCCTACAAACTATGAAACTATGAAACTATTAGCTCTTAAATAAGTTTTTGCCTGAACTGTTCTATCTGTCTAAATAAACTGTGAAGCACGGAAAAATATTTTCTAGATCATTGTAGACACTTACATCACTCAAAAGCATTTTATAGGGTGGGAACAAAAGATCCTGCCAGGTCCATTTGCTCTTCCTATGATTTGTGATTTTTCTATGTCCTGTGTATTGAAGGAGAGGATGAATTACTATGGATTCTTATGTAAACTCAGATATCTTTTCATGTTTGGAAAAATTGTACAGGAAATAATAAAAAGTGACAAAGACATTCATAGAAATTCCCTTCTAGCAAAGAAGTAATTTAATTTTTTCTTTGGCATGACAGAATTTTAGGAATAACGCTTCTTATATGGGTAACATAGGACCCAAAGACATATATATTTTCAAAAATGAAATCACACAAATATTTTGGCATCTCCAAAAAGACAGTTGTATTTGATTGTCATTAACATCTTTGTTTCAATGGCTTCATTCATCCCACTGATCTCAGAACACAAAGTAAAATTCTAACAGCCTGGGTATAGAAACTGCCTGTAAATATGGAAGTGAGTGTTGTATACTTAGTTAGAATTACGGTGCCTTCATAGAGTGACCTACAGACATACAGGTATCCCTTACTGTCACTAACAGATTACACCCTTAAATGTTTATCTTCGATAATTTTACAATTGAAAACTTGATTAAAGTTCAATTTTTGAAAGCTTTACATTTGATCTTTTGCAGGGAGTTTTCCCATTGACACTTCTCTTTGATGTTTAACTGCTTTATTTTGGCTTCTACCACAAAAGTTCTAAAAAGGCTACATGTAAACACAAATACATGTATAATAGTAAAGACTAGGTAAAATTACAAGAAAATTAATTTTGGTGAAAAACATTTTTCTCTTTAACAAATGTCACCTTTTCAGAGGAAAAAAACCAGGCAAAATAAAATATTTCTCCTGAAAACCAAGGCTTTTTAATTTGGAAATCCCTAAACAGAATTTTGATCTGCATGCCCGCACCTCCAGCAGATACCTGGCATCCTTGACTATGAGACAATAATGACAATAATGACCTAAGGAGACACCACTCTCCATTCAGAGCTTTTTAATCTCAGTTCTGCTTTCTGTGGGCATGTCTATGCAAGACACTTTACTGAGTAGCAGAGCTAAATACTGCACCTTAAGCATTCATGTCTATAGTGCAGAAACTTACTGAGTACTGTATTGGCTCTAATCATGAGTAAACTTGCTACAGTAAAAGCTCTGATAGCTGGTATCCCCTGGGAATGGGAGATGCTGGATAAAAAAATATGCCAGTTAATTGAGCGGTCTGGGCCGTCACTTCTCTGGCCGTGTCTGTGGCATCCCTCTTCCCCTCCCACCACATCACTGCCCCTCCCACGGGCCCCATGGGACAGAGAGGAGGGCCCCAAACAGCCCTGTGCAACCTGTTATGCCCCTGGGCCATTAGCACAGACTGCTTTGCCCTGGGCCTGGAGAAACCAGAAGTGCCATAGTGGGCACTTCTCCTTTCACTTTTCCTTACAAACCGGCATGCCAGTTAACAGAGCATGCCAGCTTGTAAGGTGCTGATTACCAGGGAGTTTACTGTGCTTGCAAATGCAAGTAGCAAATTTACTTGTGACTGTGTAGTAGCACATATGTAGATGCCCAACTGGGAGCAAAAGTGCTGTCAGTCAGCCAGGCAACAGGGGGCAGGAGATTGCTCCCTGCCCCTGAGAACTTCCTGCTGCTATGGTGGTCTCTGCCACTGGAGCCCAGACAGGGGCTATGTTCCCCTGCCCTGGCAGCAGGGAGCTCCCAGGCCCCATTTCACAATTGTAGGGCCAGGGCTGAGACATCCTCGTCTCCCAGCACAAAACTTGTGGTCATGGGGCCGTGGCTGAGAGATCCTTATCTCCCTCCCAGCAAAAGCTCCATGTTGTAGACCTGGAGCCTGAGATAAGGATCTCCCAGCCCCAGCCCCATGATTGCAGAGTGGAGGCTGGGATCTCCATGGTGTTGCGGCAGGGAGACATTGTCCCCACCCGGGCTCCAGTTGCCAACCCCACCACAGCAGCAGGCAACTCCTTGGGGCAGGGAGCAATATCCCAAGCTCCACGAGGAGAAAGTGTCTCCTGGACCCTGGGATAGCACTCAGGGGATGCTTAGAGCTCCCCTTAGCTGATGCAGTGGCTGCTTGTAGGGCTGCATGCAACGGCTAGTCTGCTGCTAGTCTTGGCTACAAATGTCCAACTCGGGATCCTGAAAATTCTAGTTTATTGGGCAGATTGAAACATTGTAATAACAAACCTTGGGGCTGGTCCCCACACATACACACACGCACACACATACACACAGAGTAGCAGGCTACAGACTCAAGTATACCGATTCCTACAAGCGCTGGAGTCTGTCGTTGAGGCTTCTTTCAGCATGGTGTTATCTCCCAGAAAGGGGTCACTGGCTGGTCCTTCTGGCTGGACAGGTCTGATCAAGTTGGAGATCAAGAGGGCGCCACTGAGGGTCACTTTAACCGGCCTTTTCTCTGTCCCTGGCAGACTTTGGTGACTTCCCAGTTTTCAGGTTTGCCCAATCCAGGGGTCATTGACCCTTGTGGGACTTCCCTCCGCCTCGGTGGCTACTGGATGGCATCTGTCAGCCCCAGGGGTCATCTGCATGTACGTACAGGTTTGGGAGTCCATTGTTGAATTTAGAATACGGTTCTGGGAGCGGTTGATCTGGAGATTTTCAGCCCCAAAGTTGGTCCCCTGCATTGATTAACTCAGGCCAGGGCTTCTAGCCCTTTATAAGTGACGTTTAGAGATTTCCCGGCT
>JAGPOW010003316.1:154392626-154424147 GCA_030014935.1 Caiman crocodilus | reverse complement strand
TTTGTTTTCATTCTATTCCTTTTATGGTATGAAGCTGGCCTCAGGCGTTACTACAAGGGGTTTGATTTCACTATGGGGGTTTGGCTTCTTAGGTGGTGTATGAGTCACCGCCTACAATGCAGTCTGCACAGGTATAAGGAACAGCTTTATTGCTTGGAGATGGTAGGGATGGGGAGGGGGTACAAGTCAGAGAAGTATCCTAAGAAAATCACAAAGCAAACAGAAATGGCTTGGTAGCCTTTTGATACGTTTCTAGATCACTTCATCCTATGTTATTAGCTAAAATTCAGGTAAATTACTCACAAGTATCATCCAGAGGCTGATTGAGCTTCCTCTGGAGGCAGGCACATCTTTGTGTGAATGAGTTCCAAGATGTCTCCTGCCTCTCCTCCAAGAGGAGGGACCCTTAAATAACATTTCTGACCTCATTCCATGGACTTAATCATAAACTATTATCCTCAGACCACAGCTGATGCTGGTTGGTCAGTTAAAAAAACATCAGTACCCTCAGGTGAGAGTTTAGGGTTACACAGGACAGAGGATGAAAAAGTTGCACCCCCCACTCCTCCTCAGGAATGCCACTGCTAGGGCCAGCCTCATCCTCCTCAGCCTACAGCCCTGCCACCTCTGGGCCAGCCAGGACTGGTGGCTTCATATCACTAAGCACGCCTGGGACAATAAGCAGTGGCTGGAGCAGGGTTGGGCAAAATATGAGCACACCTGGGACAATAAGCAGTGGCTGGAGCAGAGTTGGGCAAAATATGGCCTACAGGCTGGATCTGACCCACCAGACAATTTTGTCTGGCCTGCAGGTGCCCACCAACTAAGTGTACCCTTCTCAGCCTACACCTCACTCCTGCCCTGGTATATGGAAGGGCCAGCCCAGCCAGCATGCAGCTTCTGGAAAGGGCTGCTGCCGCCACTGCTGCAGCCACTGGTGGCCTGATCGGTTCCTCTAGTGTTCTGCTCACCCCAGGCACCAGGTAGGGAAGTGATGGGGGATGGTGGGGAGGAGCTGTGGCTGAGTGGGACTACAGATCATGGGTCTGGGACTAGGGGGAACATGGAGCTTGGGTAGGCATAAGTAGGGTGGGGGAGTGTGGGGGTGTGGGGGGCTGTGAGGGTGTGTAGTTGTGTTTGGGGACAATAGGGAATGTTGTGGGGATGTATATATGGGGGATTCCGGGGAGGAGTCGGGGCCTCCCCACATACACTCCCCTACATGGCACATGGCCCCTACTGCATACATCAACTCCAAACACCCCTACACCCTCCACACAAAATATACTAGAGTAAGACTTTATTTTTGAGCTATTATGAAATCACCTCTATATAGTATGCAAAAACAAATTAGGACAAAAATATTTTTGAAACAAAATTAAAATATGTTAGAGTAAGTGTTGGACTTTTAGCATATGAGCTTTTTATGGTTCCAATATGGCAACCCTCCTCTCCCAAAAGAATTACTTCCAAGGGGCAAGGGAGGAACTTCCAGTGGTAAAGATCAGGGGCATTTGGTGACCGGGGGTGGGTCTACCCTTGTGGTCCTTGACAGCTCACCAAAACTCTTTAAGTGGCCAAAAAAATTGCCTTCCCCTGAGCTGGATGCATTTTCAATTACCCAAGCCACATTCTGGAACCTCCTGGAGCAGTTCCACCTGCACCTGGAGTAGCAGGACACCAACATGAGGCCACTGGCCCACCGCCCCCCACGGACACCTGGCTGGTTCTCACTCCGTTCAAGCTGGCCATGCCCACCAGCTTCTGCTTTATGGGCTATCTCTTTGGTGTGGGAAAGGCCACTTCCAGAGAGACCATCCTGGTAGTATGTGGCATCCTCCAGGATGTCTAGGGCACATGGTATATGCATGAACCTCTGGTGGTGGTGGTGGGGTTCCATGACCTGGGATTCCTCCAGTGAACTGGGGCCCTAGATGAAACCCACATCCTTACCACCTGCCAGGCCCACAGTGGCCACCCCTAGTACAGCTGGAGGAACTTTCACTCTGTTGTGCTCCAAGCTGTCATTGACCACTGTGGTGAGTTCACCAATGTCAGTGCTGGCTGGACAGGCAGTGCCCACGATGCCCACATTTTACAACTTTACACTGCCAGCCCTGGTGCAGACCACTTTGTGCTGGAGGTGCTGGACCTAAAACTAGGCACTGTGGTGGTCCTGATTCTCCTCATCAAAGACCCTGCCTAATCCCTCCTGCCCTGGCTCATGGGGCCACACACTGGCCATCTGGACCCCTGCCAAGCCCACTTTAAACAGTGCCTAGGCCATAGCCATGCCATGGTGGAGTACACCTTTGGCTGCCTCAAGGGACGCTAGTGCACTTTCACTGCCCACCTTGAGTTTGTCAAGGACAACATCCCCCAGGACATTCTCATGGCTTTCATGATGCATAATATCTGTGAAGCCTGGGGAGAGTTGTTTTGCAAGGCCTGGGGGGAATGAGACACGACAGGTGGAGAACACCTGGCAGTGGGAGTACCACCTACAGCGGCAGCAACAGTGACTGGCCCCCTGTGCCGCGGGGCCAGGTGAGTTACCTTCCTCCCCCTTTTTCAGGGTCTAGAGCACCAGGTGTGAGAGGCACTGGCTGACCACCTCCTCTAGCACTCCCCACTGTAGCCTACCTGGACAGCTGCCCATGGACTACCCCCCCTCCCAAGCCCACTACCAGCACCATGCTCACTGCAGACATTTCTGAGAACAAAGTTTTTATTCCCCTCACATCAAACCTCCACTCCCCCCTCCCTCCCCAACAAACAGAACCCACTCTCCCCATACAACAGAGCCCCTCTTCCACCCACCCCACCCCACCCCACCCAAAAACAATCAAACACACTCTTCCCTTTGCAGACTATTTGCAGTGTGGTTTGTGTGCCATCCTAGATGGGGGACTGTGGGGTGGGAGCACCTGGAGGTCAGAACATGGGGACAGGAAGCCAGCACCTTGGCTGTTCCCTCAGAGTGCATACGCCATGGTGATGCTGGCAGAAGGAAACCTTCCCCAGGGGCAACAGCAGCCAGTGGTCCCTCAGGATGGGCATCTTCCCCTCTGGCAGATGGTGCCCAGGGCCAGAGCCAGGGCCAGGGCCAGGGTGGGGAGAGCCCTGTCCCCATTCAGAGCTTACCACATGGCTGGGGCTGGCATGGCTGTTGGCTCTACTCAGTCCCGGCTGGAGGCTATGGTCTGCTCCATGCAGACTCTTCACACAGTGGGGCACAACATGCAGGCACCTGGACAGTGCCTCCCCACCGGCCTCCAGCTCACCAGAGGTGACATGGTTTGTCACACCTCAAGGCTGAGGATGAGGCCATGGAGCTGTTAGGGTAGGTGCTGGCCCTAACTCCCCAAGCTGCCAGTGGAAGCTGTAGCCGGGTTGCTAGGCAGGATGGGCTGCTATCACCCCAAGGGGCTCTGACCCAGTGACACACCACTGAGGGTTCAAGGCCAGGGAGGATGAGCCAGGCCAGCTCAGGAAGTCTGCCTATGCTGCTTTACACAGCACAGCTGTGGCCTGGATCCCAGGGCAAAAATATCTGTCAGCTACTGCATAAAGGGAATGGTTTTGTGTGCACTCCCCAACCAATAATCAAAGTCAGTGATAGTGACCTATTGTGCCCACAAGGCCTTGACCTTTATGTGGTAGGGCTGTCATGTGGTCTTGGCCCCACTGCAGGCATCTCTGGCTCTGCACCTGCATGGAGCCAGGGTAAGCAGCAGGGCTGCTCCAGGAAAGGGCAGAGCAGGGGCTGGTACAGGGGCTCTTGGCTGTTGGAAGCATTGCTAAACCTCCACCCAGGCCATGGGGGGCCTGCTGCTGACTGGTGGGTAGTTGCCAGGGTGCAGGCAAAAGGCTAGGGTCATTGGCTAGGCAGTGGCTGGTCCTCTCTCCTCCTTCTTGAAGATGAGCACAACATTGAACCTCTTCCAATCTTCAGGGACCTCTCCCGAGTGCCATGAGTTTTAGAAGAGTTTAGCCAGAGGTCCCTTGATGACTTCAGCCAGCTCCTGCCTCACTCTTGGATGAAGTTCATCTGGTCCTGCTGACTTTTAAATGTCTAACTTTTCTAACTGATCATGCACCAGCTCAATGTCAACAGTAGGAAGACAGTCATTCCCACCATGCCCATTCTGAACCTTATCTAGTATGTTTTCCCCCTTAGTTCAGTGAAATACCAAAGCAAAGTAGTCATTCAGGAGTTCAGTTTTCTCCTTAGTGTCGGTATCTTCTTGAGTGTCCTGAGTTGTTAAGCAATGGCCCACACTTCCATTTGTTTTTTTCCTGTTTTGAACATACCTAAAGAAGGACTTCTTATTGTCCTTGATTTCTATTGCTAGTTTAAATTCAGTCACTGCCTTAGCCTTTTTAATCTGCTCCCTACAGATGAGGGCCATTGTTGTATAGTCCTCCTTGGGGATTGTCCCAAGCTTCCATTGTTTGTATGCCTCTTTCTTTTTTTCCCCTATTAAGCAAAGAGGACTTACCAGCCCTTCTGCTCCCTTTCCTCCATGTTGAATGGACTTGTTTTGTGCTTCAAGGATCATGTCCTTAAGGGTGACATGGCTGCTTGAGGATGAGGTTGTGAAACTGTTAGGGTAGGTGCTGGCTACAACTCGCCAAGCTGCTGGTGGAGGCAGTGGCTGGGGTGCTAAGAAGGATGGGCTGCTGGCACCCCAAGGGACTTCACCCAGCAACACATCACTGTGGGTGCCAGGCCAGGGCTAGAGCTTGGGAAGGCAGACCATGCGGCTATACATAGCACAGCTATGGCCTGGGTCCCAGGGCATAAGGATTTCTATCAGCTGATTCATAAAGAACTTGGTCTTGTGGGCATTCCCTAGCCCAATGACTGTGGTTGGTGATGATGAGCCATTGTGTCCACAAGGCACTGCCACACTGACTGCCTGAATTCATGCATCCAGCCTGACAGCCCCCCTGGTGAATAGTCGTTCACCAAACCCTTGATGTATTCTTCTGATATAGTGGTAAACTTCTACCAAGTCCCCTCTCAGCCTTTTCTTTTTTAGGCTGAAGAGACCATGTCCCTCAACCTTTCCTTACATGGCTTGCCTTGCAAGTCTCTGATCATACTGGTGGCAACATGGGTGTTGAAGCATCCACCCTGTGCAAACTGGCACTGCACATCTCCTTCACTCCACAGTGGCAGGAGTGCACAAGTCTCCTTCATGGACCAGTTGGGGCCTTGGGTGGCAGGCACTGGCATCAGCAATGACAAGGCCATTGGGGCTCCTGTGCCAGCTCTTGAGGCCTCTTCATGGCTGTCTATGTGCTGTGTGGCCTGAGCAACTGCCTGCAATGTCCAGCACAGAGACACAGCATGGGACTGGCAGCTGTGCAGCAAGGCAATGCCCCATAGCACCTGCAGGCTCTGGGAAGACTGCTGGGAGTGGGCTGTGGGCAGATGGAATTGGACCCAGTGGCCAGGAGCTGTCTGAAGCTGGACCTGGGTACTGACAGGCCTGGCAGAAGCCTGGAGCAGCCTGCAGGCCTGAATGGCGTGGGCCTTGCAGCTGCACGACACTGCAGTGCCAGGCAGTGGCACCAGGGTGTAGGCAGGCTCATGCAGCTAGCCTGCAGCCTATCCCTGGGTACACAGGGACCTGGAGTGGCCTCAGGCTGCCCACATGTGCCCAGAGCTCAAACTGTCTCCAGGTTTTAAAGGGACTGAGGCTGAGGCAGGCATAGAGGTGACCCAGTCCTGGGCCACCTCTATGGAAGTTGCAGGAGGGACTTCTAGCCAGGAGCCCTGGGGCTAGCCTCAGCCTGGTCCCCTAGTGGTGGAGCTGACCAGGAGCAAATTTGCTCCTTGGTGGTGTCTACATAAGTGTTACTGTAGTCAGTACTCATAAGTAAATTTGCTACTTGCATTTGCAGGTAGCAATTTACTCACTAGTATCATCATTTAATGCACAGTAAGTATGTACATATGTAGACACACGTACTTACTGTGCAGTAAACTATACTACTACACAGTAAAGCATCTTGTGTAGATGTGTCCTGTAACTTCAATTTCCATCTGAATATTTTTTTTCCCTCCAGGTATAAAATAAGCTTTTATATAGCCATGCTCCAGTCACATGTTAGCATTTTCTTTTTAATAGAAGCAGCACTTAGATTCCATTTATGCTTGCCTGGAGGTTCTGCCGTAACAACATTTTCTATTTACAGATGGGATTTTTTATCATTTCATTTTAACAAGTAACCATTGACATTATTTTTCAGCTTATCTTTCCTACAAGAAATGAGTGAGCCAAACCTGATGCATAGCTTTGTTGGTTGTGTGTGTAACATGTATGTAATCTACAAACCTTTCTCTGTATAGGCCACATTTAAATGAGGTGATGAATGTCTTCTGAGTACTCTTAATGAAAGGACTCTGGCTAGAAATTCTATTTACTTTTAGTTTACCAATTCTGTACGGTGTGTTCTCTGACTGTCCTTATTTCATGTCATTTCAGATTATGGACACCCTTTCAAAAATTCTTATCCCTTTTAGTTAAAAATGGAGGCAGCCTATGTGTTGGAAGTAAAATCTAAATACTATAGTTTGATTCTGAAATTGGATACCTTAAAAGAGTCTAATGATGACAGCTAAATATTGCTCACCCTGTACAAGCGACTTACATTTATCGCAATATCTCTTCCTTTTTTGGGTGAAGAAGAATTAGTAAATCTTGGTGAGACAAAGCAACTTCCCAATTTAGAAACATGAAATACCTTTTAAATAAGTCAAGTGTTTTTCCTTGTTATTTGGAAAAAAGACTGAACTCTGTATGAAGCCTCATATCCGCTCAGGCTGGCAAACAGCAGTGGCCTTATTTTTAAAGGTTATGATGCAAAGGGTTTCTTGTTGACCAGTCTGTCTGAGATTGTAGGCAGAATACAGTGTACTCCATGTGATTACATTAATATCTGCATTTCTGGATTTTTGGAAGTAGTCAGAAAATGAAGTATTACATATGAATGCATTGAACCTATGATTACCTGCTTATTCCTAAACTTCTGTTAAAATCAAGTGTAGCCAACCAACATATAGTAATGCATTTCCAATAGAGACTTGTTACATTTTTTCTACAGCTTCCAAAAACATGAACTGTGTATTAAATATAAGATACTAAACAAAGATAATGACAGAAATTATACCAGTCACCTTGTACCTAGGCTGGATACATGGTTATCCTCTCTGTGACCTGAATGCATCTCCCCCTCCACCTACCCCCTGCTCCCTGCAAGTTGTTTTTCTTAGGCTACACATCTTTTTCCAGTAGCATAACTAGGAGTAGGGAGGGAACTGAGGCAGCAGTCTCAGTTGTTGATTTAGTAGGGGACAAAAAAATAACAGCTGTCACCTTTGCTGACCAGCTGGGCTGCTGTTGCCCTGTGTGCTGCTGGTGCCCAGGGTACAGAGCTGCCTTGTTACACCTCTGCCTTTCTTTCTCTTAGGATAAAATCAGATGATTCACTCTCATCGGGCATTCACTAGGGTTCAGGACCTTAACTATCCCCTTGGTTATTCAGTGCTTTGCATTGAGTTCCCAAGAAGATTGAGATTGGTTGTGTGTGTAACATGTATGTAATCTACAAACCCAGGGATCTAACTGAGTTTAGGTCACACAGTTCTTCTCTTTGGGACTCTGTGGGCACCCCTACACATCACCATACGGCAATGTTCTACAGTGCCATGCTTTAGTACTTCCTCTTGGAAGCACTACAGCATGGTACTTCCTTTTAGAAGTACTAAAGCATGGTGCAAAATGAGCAGTTACTGCCCTATGTGCATGATGCATGGGTAAATTTCACCACTATGTCTAAATAGCAGCATGCAATAACTGGGGAGTGCACCACTATGGAGATGTAGCTGGTGATCATGTGTAGACACACGTGATTGCTACATTATTATAGTGCACTGTACGGCTACGTAGCATGTCGCTACATCCTTGTAGGGTGACATGTAGATGTGCCCTGTGACCAGTGGTGAATAAAGTGGTCAGACAGCCTCATAAACCAAACTTTTATTTTTAACAGTAGGAATAAAGCATGCTACAGAATGTGGAGTTTAGAACAGACTACTAAAGTCTATTCTGCCTAAAACTTTACCATCCAGAAATGTTTGGTTAGGCAGAACTAGTTTTTTCAGACAACCCACATAGTTGTGAATTTTAACTATAGAGCTTCTTGGGACCAACTGCATCATGCTTACAGAGAGACTGACTTTCTCATCAAGTCTAAAGGCCTTCTTACATGTTGCACTTCACACTTCTCAAATGTTGATCAATGTTAGTGTTAGTTCAAGTTTACAGTAGGTACACTTTCAGGCCAAAAACATTCTCTGACTAGCCCCAAGGTGCACAGCTGTGACTTACCACTAGAGATCTGGTGATCGGGGGCTTGTAAGTTGTGCACACAGAACAGAAGTGTCCATTCCGGGAGAGGAAACTACATCCTGAGATGCTGGAAGACTGCAACTTGGGTTACTTATCTCTGGGGAGTAGCCAGATATTCATTAAACATGAGCAAGGTAACATAATCAGAGATAAACCTGCTCTGAATTGCTGTAATTTTAAGACACCTTAAAATTAAGATACCTTAAGACACCTTAAGCACCTTAAAGGGCGCTTAAAACTAGTTTACACCTCTTAATGTGTGAACAGTCCAAGGGTCTCCCTAAGCTGCCTAAAATGAATATATAAAAAAGCCCTGACTTTCTTTTTTTCTCACTGTTCAGCCTCCTTGGCCAGGTGTTATGGGCAGTTAGCTATTCCATGCAGAGTCAATGACACTTCTGTTATTCTCTAAAAACTCTCATTCACTCACTCACTGAAGGGAATCCTTTCTCAAGCCATTTATTTTTCTTCCTACTTATTTCCCAGTAACACTGTTGATTTTACCCTGTATAGCCCTGCAGTAACATGCCAGTGACCAGATCATAATAGTCATAAAAATTGCAGGGCAGCTCCATGTTTATTACATATGGTATCGCTATGAGACCAAACCTTTACCAAAAATGATAGCTGCCACACTGCCAACAATTGGCAATAAGAATATTTGATTTGATTAAAATAGTGATGCCATTTGGGGAGGGGAATGTAAGAGTCCATTTTCTGGGCCAGTTTCACTGAACTCTAGAATACAGTTGTGGAAAGCTGCATATAATGGGGTGATTTTTTTTCCCCTTCACAAATGACATAAATAGATTTCCCAGGTGTGCTATGAAACATGGGTCTTGTGAAGGCAGTTGGGTATTAATGATATACATGAAGTAATACATATCCAACTGTTTACAGTTAGACTTTGTATTAGGCCACATCCCAAATGTCCTTGTTCTTATACTTTGAGGCAAAAGCCTGTCCTGTTTCTCTTGTGTCCTCATGTGATGGTCATAACTGCAAAACTGTAGGTGCTCTGGAGGTAGCCCTATAGCAAAAGACCTAGAACCTGAAAACAGCCACAAGGGTACCCTTCCCTCTCCAAGCAGCCTTACCCCTACACTGTTTATTTGGAGCAGGAATACATAAGTAGGGACGCATCTACATGTGTGCTTTAATGCGCAGTAGCCTAATTTGCTACAGCAAAAACTGTGCTAATATGCTAATGTACAGTAAAATTAGCCTGCTCTGCAGTAAACATCACTAAAAAAGTGTACGCTTTTGCTACTGTGCATTAGGACAGCCTAATGCACATTTAGTTAGTACCTCACACCAGAGGTACCAAACTTAATGTGTGGTAGCAAAAGCACATTAATGAAAATGCAGACCCATTCAGGGCATATTTATTTGAGAGTCGCTGCTCCAAGGAGCACCGGGTATGTCCTAGAGACATGCTCCATATTGCTGTTATTCTCAGGAACATTAACAACCTCAAAACAAATGGGTAGGGGCAGAAAACAGACAGGTCCCTGGTTCCCCCTGCCTTTCCCCTGCCCACTTTGGCTGAATTTGGCAGAGAGAGCCTGCTCCACCCACTGAGGGATTACACAAGAGGAAGACTGCCTCTTAAACAGAGGTGATGGTATTTGTTTTATGCCCTGTGGCAATTTCAATGAAAAAAATTTTTTTAGTCAAACATGCCTATGTTAATTGCCAACTTTTTGGTGTAAAATATAGTATCCTCAAGGCAGATAATATCTGCCTGTGTATATCCCTGTGTATTTGCCCATGGCACATACACTAATTTTAGTTGTGACCTCTATTACTGCCATTATAGTAATGTCTGCTAAGAGACAGCTAGTATGACATTTGCAACTCTGTGTTGTCATAGCCCTTTAAAAAGCTACTACACATTTTATATACTTTGAAGAGCACTTGTATAGATTTTGCCTAACAGCATGTTTAGTGGGATACTTTAATCAGTCTTGCTTTCTTCTTTAGCTAGATAATGAACCAGAATTAGAGGAAGAACCTAGAGAGAAAAACATCTGAGTTAAATATTACAAAGAAAAGACAACGTGAACATGAAAAATAAATATTATGGTGAAATCTTGCAGCCACATGGATACTGGAAAGCAAAGTCCAAAAGTGTTCATGTAAAAGTTCACTCATGTTTCTGTTTGCAGTAGGTAACAGCAACAAGGCAAATTATGAGGGTGTTTGCCAGATCGTCAGGTAAATTTTTAAAATCTATAATCACTCATTCTTTGTGACTATAGAAATCTTCTGTTTGGAGCTTGGGCTTCATCACATTGGCTAGTTCTTTCAAAGCTCACACTCCAGAAGGGCATAAGTACTCTAGTGATTTTATGCTACACTTTTTTTTTCTCTGTAGGTGACTAGAATGGATATTCAGATATTACCATAGGTATTTCTATCTCTATTATTCTGTCTGCTCATAAGAAAGTCTCTGTAAACATGGAGGGAGTGCTTGGGGCTAATGTGTTATTAGGTGAAATTTATAACAGTGATTCTATTTCATATTATTATTTCTTAATTCTCCAGTATAATATCTTCTACACTGACCCATGCAAAAAGAATTTAGTATTAAGTCCACAGAGGAAAATATATCAACAGCATAACTAGAGACGGTCAGAAACCTCCCAATAAAATAGAAAATTCCAGTTCACTGAATCAGAACTGTGCTCAGTTTTAATGGACTGTGGGTATGTGTACACATGCATTTGATTTGGGAGCAGTTTAGTCATGAATAAACACTCCTGGGCACGTGTATACATGTGTAGGATATTGGAAACAGATTTGCTGCTCATGGCAGCAATCTTCTCCTGCCCCTTCTGGCCCTGCACCAGCTCCCTGCAGCAGCCAGGATGAGCTCTAGGCTGCCCCTGGGTATTAGCCCAAGGGTTGGCAGGGAGTACAGGGCCAGGACACAGCTGTCTTCTGGTGGGAGCTAGGACATTGCTCCCTGCCCCCAGGGGACTGCCTGCTTCTTGGGCAGGGTCAAAGTCCTCCTGACCTGGAAGCAAGGAGCTTCTGGTCCTCGGTCCCATCCCGCTGCCCCATCCACCAGTGGGGCAGCTAACAGTAAGGCCCCTGGTGGGTGGGGAGCCTCACTGCTAGCTGTCCCATTGGTAAATGGGGTGGGGGGTGGGACATGCCCCTCCCCTGCAGCTTTTTCCGGTCCCCATGCCTCAATCACCTGACTGGGACATGGAGCTGGGACATGCCCCTGACTGGGACAGTTCCCAGCTCCAGCTCTATGTTCATGTGGTGGGGGCTGGACAGACTGTTCCCTGCCCAGCTCTGCAATCATGGAGCTGGGAGGGAAACATGCTGGAGAGCCTATTCCCTACCCAGATGTGTAATTCATAGGTTCATAGATGCTAGGGTCAGAAGGGACCTCAACAGATCATCAAATCCAACCCCCTGCCTAGACAGGAAAGAGTGCTGGGGTTAGATGACCCCAGTCAGATGGCTATCCAGCCTTCTCTTAAAGATCCCAAGGTAAGGGAGAGCACCACCTCCCTTAGAAGCCCATTCCAAATTTTGGCCACTCTTACCATTTTTCCTAATATCGAGCCTAAATCTGCTGTCAGTTTATGATCATTGTTCCTTATTACCCCAGGAGGTGCCCTGATAAACAGAGCATCTCTGATCTCTTGCTATGTCACCCTAATGAATTTGTAGGTGGTCACAAGATCACCTCTCAGCCTTCTTTTGCAGAAGCTGAAAAGATCCAGGTCCCTCAGTCTCTCCTCATAGGGCTTGTCCTGTAAGCCCCTGATCATACGAGTAGCTCTCCTATGGACTGTCTTGAGCCTATCAACATCCTTCTTGAAGTACAGCGCCCAAACTGGATGCAGTACTCCAACTGCGGTCTGACCAATGCCACATGGAGGGGAGCTATCACCTCCTTGGTTCTATTTGTCGTGTATCTGCTGATGCATGATAAAGCGCAGTTAGCTTTGCTCATGAATTAGTCACACTGACAACTCATGTTCATTTTGGAGTCCACTATGACTCCAAGATCCCTTTCTGCTTCTGTGCTACTGAGAGGGTCACCTCCCAGCCAATAAATGTGCTGGATATTTTTGCGCCTTTCCTTGTTGTACTGCATCCTATTGTGTACTGCCCACTTTTCTAACCTGTCCAGGTCTGCCTGCAATCATTCCCTACCATCTGGAGTGTGCACTTCACCCCACAATTTAGTATCGTCCACAAACTTGGACAGAGTACACTTTACACCCATATCAAATCACTGATGAAGATATTGAAGAATACAGATCCAAGAACCAAACTTTGAGGGACCCCACTACCCACATCCTTCCAGGTTGATACCAACCCATCTACTACCACTCTTTGGGTGCAACCACTAAGCCTATTTGCCACCCACCAAGATCATGTAAACATCTTTCTCACAGCCTCTTAACTTATTTATGAGAATGGGATGTGATACCATGTCGAAGGCTTTGCTAAAATCTAAGACATCCACCTCTATTCCTCCATCTAAGCATTTTGTGACCCTGTCATAAAATGAAATCAGATTGGTCAGGCATGATCTATGTGCTATGAATCCATGCTGGTTTTTCTGGTGTATTATTTTTCCCACTGGACTCCTACAGATATGATCCTTCATAATCTTTTCAAGAACTTTCCAAGGATGGAAATGAGATGGACTGGCCTATAATTATTTGGATCCTCCTTCCTTTCCTTCTTGAAAATAGAGACCACACTGACCCTTTTCCAGTCCTCTGGGACCTGACCTGAGCACTGCAAGCACTCAAAGAGCCGTGTCAGTGGCTGTGCTATAACACTGACCAATTCCTTCAGTATTATTGGATGAAGCTTATCCAGGCCTGCTGACTTAAACACATCCAGTTCTTTTTGTTATCTTTAATTTGTGTTGCTAGCCTCAGCTCTGTAGTTGCTTTTGCCTTTCTAACTGCCTCACTACAAGTGTGGGCCAAGTAAGTATACTCCTCCCTCATAGTTTCATAGTTGGTAGGGTTGGAAGGGACCTGAGCAGATCATCAAGTCTGACCCCCTGCCATGGGCAGGAAAGAATGCTGAGGTCAAACAACCCCAGCTAGGTGTCTATCTAGCCTTCTTTTAAAGACTCTTAGTTTAGGAGTGAGCAGCACTTCCCTTGGAAGTTGGTTCCAGATCCTATCTGCCCTGACTGTGAAGTAGTGCTTCCTGGTATCTAGCCTGATTCTACTATCCATCAAATTACGGCCATTATTCCTTGTTACTCCCACTAATGCTCGGGGGAACAGGGACTTTCCCATTGCCTGCTGGTCTCCCTTGGCCAGTTTATAGACGGCCACCAGATCCTCTCTCAGCCTTCTCTTGTGGAGGCTGAACAGGTTCACATCTCATAGCCTCACTTCATAAAGCCTGCCCTGCTGCCCCCCAATCCTGCAAGTGGCCCTCCTCTGGACCTTCTCCATGTTGTCCCAGTCCCTCCTTCACAGCCAGGGTGCCCAAACTGTGGAATAGGCTCCCTCTAGATATGGTGTGATCGCCTACCCTGGAAATCTTCAAAAGGAGACTTGACAATCACCCTGCTGGGGTCATCTGACCCCAGTTGTCTTTTCTGCCTGGTGTTGGAAAGGGGGTTGGACCTGGTGATCTTCCAAGATCCCTTCCAGCCTTGCAATCTGTGAATGAATCTATGAAAATGGATGCCCAAAATTGTATGTGGTATTCTAGATGAAGTTTCATCAGTGTCTTGTACAACATATTAATACTTCCCTTCCTTAGCTGGAAATACTTTATTTGGGGGTCATACTTGTAGCTCAATCTGTGACATGTGACAACATATCCCTGCCCTCTGTTATTTCCAGCTAATGAGCTTCTACCATACAGCAGAAAATCTGTCCAGTAAACCAGGATCCTGGAAATGATAGGGGTTCTCAGGCCTTCTTAATGATCTCAAGGTGGGCTCCTAGAGTCTGCCTCTGTGGGATAGCACATCATAACAAGGACTCTGGGGTTTGCAGCTCCAGGGTTTCCAAATTCCCAAATGCCTGGTTCTCCAGGCTTCATCAGTGAAGCTGACACAAATGTTTAATTTATTAGTGAGCAACTGGTATGGTCCAGGACAGCATCTTTCATTTTGGTGCTTGCAGAACATTTTTAGAAGTGTTTTTAGTTCAAGATAAATTTCTAACTTACACAATTTTTTGAATGATCAATTTTTTTTTCATAAATTGGAAACAAGGGGTTTTTCAGCTTCTATGTAGGGTGGCACCATTTCAGTGCTAAGAGGGAGACTACTAATCTCTGCCAATCTGACATAAACTAAATCAAAGTCTACCAGTCATGCAATACATCCAGGTGCCACAAATTCTCAAATATCTTTATTTTCTGATAACAGTAGAAAGGTCTAGGAATATTTCCCATATTTGATAGTGAAGCCTAGACACAAAATGGATTTAGGGGAATATAAGCAAGGACATCAATGAATTTAAAAGGGTTTCCATTTCAATAATATCTATAATATCATTCTACTATTTCCATCTATCTATATTAAAAGTCTGGTATGTGAATTTATGTTCATATATACTACCTGTCAGACAAGGAAATACTGGCCAACAAAGAGAAGCAAACTATATGGAATTGGTCATGGACAGAATTGGAGATATTGACCATAGAAACATTTTGCTAGGCTGGCCAAAAGAGAAATTCACATTCAGCAGGGAATAAACTTTCATTGGCTAAGAAGTCTAATAGGACTTTTCCATCTGTAATGCCTCTGATTCTTGTATACTAGTGCCTGGGAGGACCTGAGTTCTGTCAAACCATGTCCTTTGGATTTGCCCCAACTTCCCTATGCTAAATCCAGTGGCTCTTCAGGTCAAACTCAGCCCACAAGCCAGGTTTGATATCTCCGTTTAATTGGATTTAGTCCTAATTTAAATGTGGGTTCCTTCTGGGGAGCCTGGCAACCCTTAAGACTTCCAATGCATTAAAGCTACATGTCATAGAGCTGGGAGACTAGAGGTCTTGGGGCAAGCTTCCAGGGTCTGCCTCTGTGGGGCAGCTCAACTCCATTTGAACTACAAAATGTGAAGTTTTTGTGCTACTGTCTTTACATTACTTTAATGAACATATGTAGAGGCATCATGTTGGTAATTAAGGTGTCTTGCTACAGCTCAAGCTGTGAGTGTGACCCTTACTGCAGACTCATGCTGAAGGCCATTCCTAGTTAATCCAACTATAACAGTCTGGGTACCCAGTCTGCTAACCCCATCACGCTTTGTGTTGTATTGGCTAGAGAAACCAGGGTGTCTTAAGCATGATAGTTAAATGGGACACTTGGCTTGACAGGAACACTGAACATTTTTAAATGGTCAATTTAATTTTTGTTAATGTTTAAAAATTCCATTTTACACTAAATTTACTCCATCTGGCTGAAATATATTCCAGATTCTGAACTGATCTCACTTTTGGCATACTGAGCTGATGAAAACGCTGTCAAACTTTTAATTAAAAAAAATAAAAAGGAATTGGATTAGTAATTAGAGGACTGTTTGGCCAAAAATCAATCTAGACAGGACTCAGATAATTCTTAGAGAACAACGCATATAAGCAGAAAGAATGGTGGAATGCATACATGAAATGTGATTACCCACTTAATAAAGAGTATTTGTCACAACCATCCTGGGATCTGAATTGTCTTCCATTTTTTATTTTAATGTAAAGATCGCTACATATTTTGCTTTTTGTTTGCTTCTTCCTTTCTGTGTGGTACTACACTAGTAATCATCATCAGAGGTACTTAGACTAATTTACATGAAGGAAGACTGGTGGAAGGTGAGGGAAAGTGTCTTAGATTTGAATTGTTTCCTCCTTTGGATTGTAAATAACCAGATTTGGTGATGACTTGACCATAACCTAAGATGTTTCCCCCAGTTTTTTTTTTCTGCATGGGTGTGCAAGAGGGAAGATCTGAGGTGAGGGACAGACATGTGAATTAAATTTGGGGAGATTTGGTTTAATCTCTTTTTTGGCTTGTTTGCTTGTGTTCATTTGTCAGTTGTGCTTGTACCAAATGATAAATAATGTCCTCAAATCTGAATTAATAGCAAATGATAAATCTATTTCAAAATTTTGCAAATGATGCTATAATAAAAAACAGATTATATTGTTGTGTTATTAATTCAAGAAAGGGTTCAGATAGAGCTTTTCTTGTATTTGGTACCACTAGAAAGAGCTGAATTAGGGGAAGGTAGCTATAAATTGATCATTCCTACATCTGAGTTCCTCTGTGAATATTACCTATGGTAATACACACAGATACAATAATCATGCTAATAATAATCTCTTCTGGCATCTTCAGTATGACTAAAAAGGCAGATGCTCCATAAGAAAGTAAAATGCTAATTAACTGTGATCATTAAATGGTATTATAGAACAAAACATTTCTTTATGATTACAGCTATCATGACCAGTTTATACAACAAGCCTGAGGACTGATGGCCTTTATAATCTGTAGTGTTATAAATTTCTTTGTAAAGGTTACTTTTGTTTAATAAGGTAGATAACCATAATGTGAAGTTTTAGCTCTGTGTTATTTAGTGAATACCAGATAAAGTAAAAAGAAAAGAAATATTTAAATGCATTATAATCTTTGGAATGAATGATCTTGCCGACAAAGGAATCAGTATAACATAATGTAAAACATACCACTGATTTTGCATCATTACTGAACTGGGTCCTTGGTATCTTAGCCTGACATGTTTTTGTGACTCTCTGTGCCTTAAGACGTAATTCTTTTCTTCCTTATTTAGAATCTGTCATATTTACTTTTCTGCTGAGGTACAGTTGAAGGTCTATGCATAATTTAATTCATATTTCATAGAATCATAGAGAAATAGTGATGGAAGAGACCTCCAGAGGTCATCTAGTCCTACCTGAGGCAGGATCATCCCTACTTAAACCATCCCATACAAACCATAACCTAAACCCTACATTTAACTCCTTTAAAATGATATAACAATATTTTTTAAATAAAAAAGTGATATCTTTTGCAACAAAAATCCTTGATGCAACAAAAAAGCTTGAAAAATTGTTTTCCTTCTACTTCATTAAGATTTCCTGATGTGAAAAAATGAATTAAACACAATCTGAAGAAGAAACATTTTGAATCAATAGGGACTACTGATTTAAGCACTAGTGATCTGAGCAGAGGGGACAGAAGGCAGGTCTTTTTCTTTCCTGTTGTAATTTTTCTTATGGAATCATGTGCATGAGTCAGTTCTACTAGCCATTCCAAACCAGGGTGTCTGGAAATAACTGCACAGGACAGCATGGATGGACCTAAAATTTCAAAAAGAGGGGTGCAAATGGCACGGTGAATAACCAAATACACAACATTTTTTTAGCCAGTTAAAGAGAAACTAGAAGCATTACTAATATGTTAAGGCTCTAGTACTATATTATTCAGTTTACGTTCAAAGCAAAAACAAATCGAATTTTATTGGAATGTAACTAATTTGCTACATTAAATATTAAGTTTAAAAACACATGAGAAACTAGACAAAATAGTCAAAATCATCAAAAGATATTGTTATTCAAATTTGTAAACCAAAATCTAGTTTTCTTGGTGCTTTGGCAGTGCCTCCAAAATGGGCCCTTCACCATCAGTCATTTCTAAACCTGAGTGAAAAGTACTATAATATTAGTACTTTAGTTAAGGTTCTTATATAACTATTCTATTTCATGGCTGTGAAATAGAAGAGAGACACTAATAGGAACGTTTAACAGAGCAAAATAGCACAAAAAAGCAGAAAATTGAATAGCGGACTATCAAGACCATTAAAAAGGAGTGGGTCATTAACACCTGTGGAATGAAGAGTAGGGCTGTCAGTTAATTGCAGTTAGTTTACATAATTAATGCAAAAACAAATTAACGCATTAATTTTTTAATGAGCATTTATTGCAAACACCGTAGTGCCACTGGCCTCAGCTCTGGGATACTGGTGGGGACCCACGTGCAGAGCCCTGACCCCAGTCTGCCCAACACCTGCTTTGAATTCAGCCTGGCAGAGCAGACAAGATCTGGACTAGCCAGAACTCGTGCACACAGCCGTGACCCTGACCCACTCTGTGCCTGCAGTGCCTGACCATTGAGCAGCAGCAGTGGCAGTAGCCAGGCAGAAGCTGCTTCTCAGCACAGGGGAAAAATGACCCCTCCCTCTTACCGCTGCCAGGCCCCTGTTGTTGCAGCTGCTTGGAGCCCAAGCCTGGGCTACTCTGAGGCTCCTCTCTGCCACTGTCATTGCTGCCTCCAGCAGGGCAGCAGTGGCAGTGCAGAGGGGCCACAGAGTAGCCAGGTACAGGCTTCAAGCAGCTGCATCAGGAAGGGACCAGCAGTGGTGAAGGGAAGAGATAGTCTTTCCCTTGTGCCAAGCAAAAACTTCTGCCCAGCTACTGACACTGCTGCTCAGCATGGGTGGGTGAGTCTGGAGCAGGCACAGGGTGTCTGAGTTTGGGACTGTTTGAATGGGTTCTGCCTGGTCTGCTCTGGCCAGCTTGAATCCAAAATGGGCACAAGGCAGGCTGGGATTGGGGTGGGGCTGTGTGCCATTAGTAGTGGTGGGGAGGATCTGTAGGGTCCCACCCAAGCTGTTGAGTGAGGAGGAGGAGGCTGCTGACTTGTTTAACTGTGTGATCAAAATTGCAATTAATTGCAACAATTTTTAAAAATCTTGCAATGAATTGCAATTTTTAAAAATCGTTTGTTAAACCCTAGTGAAGCGACATTAGCAGGAAACAGGTAGATTATAATGAGACATGCAGTTAATTGACTCAGTGCTGCCTGAATAGAAATGCCACTACCCCTCCCAAGTAGTTAATTTAAAAAATTGGGTGGAGCAGAAATCAAAGAAGATAGGGTGCAACTGTGCCACTGAATACCCTGAGACCTGCCCCTGCAAGACAGTGAACCTACAAATTGATGCATGAAGGGAAACCTCTGTGGATACACACAAATACATGGGATTCAAAGGAACTCTTCATGGATACTGGTACCTAAACATCTTGGCTGGACTGTTACCTAACTATCTAAAAACATCCGTAAAAATGGTAACTTTACTATTCCTGGAGAAATCAGGGTTCTTTTTTTATTTAGGAAGCTAAAAATGGACATTGGGATCAATATTCTGGCTCTCGCTCCGGTAAATACTGACATTTGATATCTCCTAGAACAGAGCTTACCTATCTCATGTGGTCATTGAATGCCTTAATTCATCTAAATGAACTGATTCAGGAGTGGCATCAGTTATTATGATGTAACTGTTGTGTTTGCATGCTCCTCTAGAGATTCAAGTTAGCTAAATTGGTAAAACTTAAATCATGAATGAAGCACAGTTAAGGTTGCAACAGTTTTGCTATACTTGTATCACAGGAGGCACATACAAACACAGCAGTTACATCATAACAGTTTACATTGGTGTCATTTGCCAGTGATATCCTTGTTACGTCTTTCTATATACAGGCACCATTTCATGAGCAATAAAATACATGTATGCAATATTCATACTTACATCTTTCAATGTGGATGTTTTGTTTGATGATTTTTCCCAATTTCATTAAATATTTAAAAATAAATATATTGAGGTATTTACCACCTTTATAATCTTTTCTGTCATGCTTTATAATATAATAAATTATAAATAGAATTATAAATAGAAAGGTTTCAGTGTAAAATCATCCTAAAAACTGCAGGTGCAGGAATGTTTTGTTATTATAACAAAAGTCTATGCAATTCATATTACACTAACTGAATTTAATTAGAACCAAATAAACTCTGAAAAATAATGGAAGCCAAATTTCTTTAATAAATGGGAAGCATAATCTTTTTAAAATTATATATTTAAAAAAATTAAAAACAAGCCCATGAAACATCGTGGAATTTGTTTGATGAGATACCATTTTGGTTTATACACAAACCAAGAAAGCCAAATAGAAAATTCATAACTCATTGTGGGATTAATAATGCCATTACAAATAGAGCTATTTAAAACTTCTGTTGGAAAATGACTTTTATAAAAATATCCATTCTCTAATTTATATTTTTGGGAAAAACTGTCAACATTATCACAATTATCCTTTCATCCCAAAATGTTATTTGACATTTGTGAGGGGAATGAGATTTATGGTTCTACTTTTCATTTTTTTTAAATAATTATTGCGTGTTCCTTTACTGGTTTAGTATTACCATGTTTGCACAGAGAATGATAAATCAAAGGAGTCTATTGGGGAGAAACAAACAGGAACAGAACAATTAGAGAAATGAAGTGGTATCATAGGAAATATTGCACCAACAATTCTTGCAGAAGCAAAAAGGAGGTAATTATTGAGAATCAATCTTTGGTCTTCTGCCTAGTCAGCTAGGAAAGTTTATTTTCTGAGGTTGAAGCTAGGATCAAGATGTATGTAATTACTACAACTTTAGAGAGGTTATCCTGAAAAAGTGGCCTGGCATACGAGTTGTCAGTAGATGGTGGTCAAAACATAAGAAAAAATCCTACAGTATCATAATCACAGCCTGTTTGGCCACCCCTGAATTGAAGGTATTTGGGCTGAATGAAATGTGTAAGGAAGGATTAATGTCTCAGGATCAAAGTTGCCTCTTAGCCTAGCAACTCATTGGGTTCATGTGGACGAGGCCCACCATTTGCATAGACAACAGCACATGAAAGAATGACCTGGGCAGTATTTGATTCCTTAGCCTATGTGATTTATATCTGAGCCAACAATGGGCAACCTTTGGTACAAGTCAGAGAGAAAGGCTTTAACTCATGTATGTTACAGCATAATGAAATGCTCAAACCATTCTGTCATGGTACTGCACACGACTAAGGTGTAGCAAGAAGAATTGGGCTTTTTTTGTTATGGTTTTATGCCTTTCTAACTTTCTGAAATAATAAGTAATGCTTTATTTTAGGGAAGCTATATTTGATTCACTTTAATTAGCTTCTCCAGGCTTCCTGGAGACAAAGGACTGACTGTTCCAAACTCAGTTGGATCTATCAAAATAACATGACTGGGAAGTGAGAGGCAGGGAACTGCAGCCAGGAGATCCACTTTTCTTAACTACCCTTGAAAGAAATGAAAGCCAAGCCTTTTACTTGAGGTATACACTTGAAAGAGAATGAATATGCATTTAAATTAAGCTCACCCTTTCACTGTGGTGCACGCATCACCATTTTTACAGAAATCATTATAAATATTTAGTCTTTACTAAAAACAAATCTTTCCACACACTTCAATGGTGCCATTAGTAATATGCTTTGTAGGATTTTGTGTATACAGATAGGTTTTTCACACAGTGAATTGGTATATTAGGTATATATGCTTATTGTCAGTCACGTAACAGGTTTGCCATCCCATGTATTCTCTTTTACTTGTCTACTATGCACTTGTAGAGAATGCATCCTATATCTCCCTGAATAGGTTGTATTATGAAGCTTTTATGGTATAAATGATTGTATCAGTATTTATGTCTCTGCAGTAGTCTCTCATTAGATGGCAGAAACATAGCTAATAAGATAAAACTGTTATAGGAGGTGTAGGGAGACCTAGAAGTTCTTATGTGACTTATATAATAGTTTACTAGGTGCCTGTGTACTCATTTGTCTTGCGTTGCCCATCAAGGGATTGTGGAGCTTTCTTTTTTTTTTAAATATGTTTCTAAACTTATTGGCTAGAAGAGCTTGGAAGTGTGAAGCAAGTAGAGAAAATGTCAGTGTTAAAGTCCTATATCTGATTTTTAGACAAAAGATTAATTTTTAATGGCCAGTTTATGATTTTCAGACATTGGCAGCTGGCAAATCTTAGCCACTGACAGCTGGAAGAAATCAGTAGAAGGCTTATCTCTTGCATTACGTTTTATACAGAATGGCAAATTAAATATTCATATTGTTTTGAAAATGCTGTAAGCTTACATTTGCTCATGTCACTGCTCATTATTTTTGTTTAAACTGGTAACAAGTCCCCTCCATTCACTTCATTGCTATTCATTAAGAGTTTTTGGCACAATACACAAACAAGGACTAACTCGCTAAGCAGTAGCCCTGCAGAAAAAGGACCTGGGGGTTACAGGGTGCATCTACATGAGACACTACCCGTGCAGTAGTCTAATTCTATTGTGCATTAGTGTGCTTGGCAAAAACCATGCCAATATACTAATGCATAGTACTAGTAAGCTACTGCACAGTTATTGTCGCTAAAAAGCTATGTACTGGTACTGCTGCATAGCAGTGCCAGTTACTGTTCTTGATTTTGTACCTGGTTATACAAGTATTAAACTTAATGCACCATAACTATGGCACATTAATGAATGTGTAGATGCATCCACAGGGGACAATAAGCTAAATATGAGCCAACAATGTGCCCTTGTTGCCAAGAAGGCTAACAGCATACTGGGCTACATTATTAGAAGCATTGCCAGTAGATCAAGAGATTCTCTCCCTCTATTCAGCACTGAGGAGGCCACACCTGGACTACTGTGTCTGGTTTTGGGCCCCCCCCTACAGAAAGGATGTAAATAAATTGGAGAGATTCCAGCAGAGGATAACAAAAATGGTTATGGGGCTGGGGCACACTTCTAAGGAGAGGCTGAGGGAACTAAATTTATTTAGTCTGGAGAAGAAAAAATTGAGAGGGGACTTAATATCAGGTTGCAACTACCTGAAAGGTGGTTACAAGGAAGATTAAGCTAGACTGTTCTCAGTGGTGGCAAGTGACAGAACAAGAAGCAATGGTCTCAGGTTGTAGCAAGAGAAGTTGAGGTTACATATTTGGAAAAACTTTTACTAGGAGTGTAGCAACATGCTGGAACAAGCCACTCAGAGCCTGCGTCCAAACTAGCACAGCTATGCAGTGTGTCATGCCACAAATATGTCTGAGACACCACATATCACAGTATGGAGAACACCTGAACATACAAAGAAACAGCACGGGGTTTGGGGTTCTTTTTGTAACCCCTGGATATCCCCTGGCAACCCTGGCACAGGCATTCTCCAGGAACAACTAGCAGCAGCGTTAGTTGTTCCTAGGGAACCAAACTTCTACGCTCATGTAGACGTGGCCAGAGAGCTTGCAGAATATCCATCCTTGCAGTTTTTTAGGGCCCAGTTAGACACAGCTTTGGCTGGGATGGCCTAGCTAAGGATGGTCCTGCTTTGAGTATAGGGTTTAACTAGATGACCTTCTGAGGTTCATAATTTTCTTTGATTGTATTTTTCTAATATACTATCACCTTGTATCTTGGCAGCCATTCTAACTTGAATGTTATTCTTACTTTTATTAACTATTTAGTACTCTAAATAAATTTGCAAGGTGAAAGGCAATGAGGAATTTCAGTTCTTATGGAAAATCCCCATTGCCTTCTCAGGAAAGGGCTGTATTATTTGTTCTGTGTCTGATATTACTGATACTGTGGAGAGAAGCACAAAAAGAGTTAGCATTTCTTTATTTCTAAATGTTCAGTAGTAAGCCCAAATGGAAAAAAGTATTCCATCAAAATGGTGTGTTTAAGACATTTTGTGCTAGAATAAGCATATTTTAATGCATTTATCTAAATCAAAAAGTTGGTATGGAATGCTTTACAAACACTCCAAGCCAAGTATGTTGATTCATTACGTAACTTAGAAATTAAATGAAGTAGCATTATTTAGTGAATATTGGGAAGTTTGCTTAAATGAAGCAAAGGAGAAAGCTGTTAAGACACAAGAACACACATACATACACACACAAAGTCAGTCCTCTAAATAGTGTCTGTGTTTTACCATTTTTTAAATTAGGCAAACAGTTGAAAGCATGCAGCAACACAGATTTGACTTTGCTAAGCTAGGTCCTCCTTCACCCTGCCTGATTTTCTGAAAGTTTTTGCCCCAATTCTACTTCCTTCCTCATGGTCAACCCCCTTCCTTCCTCCACAAGTTCCTCTCTCCTTGAAGAAGAGTGGAAGAGCAGATGCCCTTCTCTGGCCTACAGAACATCACCAGACTTTGCAGTTCACTGTGAGAAGGAAGCTTTCTTAAAGGAAAAATAAAATGTGCTTCAAAATGTGATAAAGCTGAGAGAATTAGAAGACTGTTTTGATTCAGTTCATCTCTTGGGTACCTTCCATGAGCAAAACTCAGCGAGATGCTTGGCTAAAAGCTATACCTCTCCTTCCAGGAAAGGATAAAGTCAGTGGAACCACAGGGACACAAAGCAGCTGAGGACAGAGTTTTCAGTTTTAAGAGTACTCCCCATGTTGGCTAGGGAGAAGAGTTACACATAAACTAGTTTAATTGATCAGAAACTGGTTTAAACCTGTAACAGAATGGAAGCTCAGTACATAGAAACCAATTTCAAAATGGCCAAAACTAGTTTAAGATAAACCTGGTTGATCAGATTTAGCTGATTTGGGTCAAACTGGTTTATGAAACTTCTGTCCCGAGCCCCTTCCTGGTTCAATTTAAATCACGGTCCCACAGCATCTCAGCATGCTTTTGAGCCCTGGGATGGACTAGGCTGTCTGCTCCAGACAGCAGGGCTGGCCCCACCCTCTAGTCCCTAGCTGGAGCAGTGAGGGGTGGCTGACAAAAGTATCAGTGTGGGGGGGGCAAGCCTGGCAGGGGATGTTGCACAGTCTATGAGGGGGTTCTGCTTCTCCCAGGTGAACCCTGGCTGGGGTCTGGGGCTAGAGAGAGGGATTAAACACCCCTTCTCAAACGTACTGCTAGCTGCAACTGTGCGTTACAAATCCCAGAGGCACTTGGAGGAGGAAGAGATAAGTAACCCTGCAGAGTCCTGTTCTTGTAAGTCTGGACTGCAAATCCCAGAGACCTTAGGGGCAGCAGGAAGAGGAAGTGAACACACAGCTAGAGAGGCATGCTTTAGCACCCCCCCAGCTTCTGCAGGCATGTGGCTGCATTTTCTGAATCAAAGGTCCATTCACTTCTGTTTCAATTTAATCTGTGCAGTTTAGATTCACCTGCAAAGACTAAATCAATTCAGCCTCAAGCTTTTTGACTGTCTGTACTTAGCCAGAATGTTACATCCTCCATGACAAAACTGAATCAATTCAGGAAGACCAAATGACTTATCATATGTGTTAAAACCTGTCTGTCATCAGTGGTCATTACTAGGTTGACAAAAGATATATATGGACTGTTTTAGGGTTTGATGCAAAACTGGTAAGCTCGAGAATTTCAACTGACTTCAAGATGTTTTGAACATATTGCTCAGGAGAGTGGTGCAGTTAAAGTCCTACACACCAAGTTTAGAATAGACTATAGATACTAATGCAGCAATAGAAATGTGTTTCCTTCCCTGAAGGCATGTAGTTGCTTTAATATTATCATAGAATCATAAAGAAATGTTTTAAGTCTTATCATGAAAGGTTTGTTGAAGAAATTAAGAGAAACACAATTCAGCCCAATTTCTTTAATGAGTATTTGTTTCAAAACAGAAGTATAAAAGCATGTCCAATATTTCCTTTGAAACCTTAGTTCTGCAGAATTAAGGCACTTTGAATAAAAGGATTTTCTTACCCACAAATTTTGGCTTTCTGACATCAGATAAAAAACTTACAAAAGGCAAATGACGTACAAAACAAGAGTTATAAAAATGACATAATTTACATATAAACCCATGTTAGTACCAAACATTAGCAAAGAGTGTTTTGATATGAAAGCTGTTTTACCAAACCCCAATTTTTATACGACCTGTTTCTATGCAGAGGTAATTCTTTGCATGCATTTTTTGTATCCCTTATACTTTAAAAATTAATGGACACAACTTTGTTAAAGGGATAAAGGGATAACATTTTTATTGATCTTAATCTATATGTTTGGTAGAAGATTCCAATAGCAAGAATTTTTTTTTAATGTATAAATAGATTTAAAATTTAATCAGCAAAACTCCAGATACATTTTAGGAAACTCATTTGTAATTTTTTAAATTATTTTGCATACCTCTGTCAGTCAGACTATCAGGAAACATTTGGATATGTGATGCAGAACAAAAAGATACATTTAGTATATGGTATAAATGTTAATTTAGAAAAGGTAATGTTGTTGGTGTTATTATAACATTCAAAACATGACAAAAGTTGACATATCAAAATGTGTATGATATTACTGAACCCAAAGTGCTAGGCTTACATAGCTTACATTTCCCCACATTAGCATTCTAAAAATCACCTAAACTGTATATTTCTAGAAATGATCTAATTTCATTAATATTTCCCTTTTATAAGAAATAATAAAAAATTACATTCTGAGTTGTTCCCTGCTCATTTTAGGCCCACTCTTGCAAACAATTACTGCCAAGCATGAGATAAATTTCCATGTTAACTTCAGTGAAATTAGGTTTTCATCCTTTATAATGCTAACCACCAAGAGTAGCGTCATTCAATTTAATAGACTACTTATGTCAGTGGGTGCTATGCCCAGTAGTGAGGCAAACCCTTTACATGGGCTCATGATTCAGTTTATATTAGATTAGAAAATGACACTGTTTCTTTCTGTTTTGCTTTTTTGTTAAACAACTTCTCTTCTTCTCATATATCAGGCTCTTCACCTGTAGTTTTGTGAACTGTGTCTTGGAAAGCTTCTAAGGGCCAACTAGCCTTGTTCTCCTCCTTGTTGATCCCCCTGCTTAAAATAGGAAAAATTAATTTACAAATATTGTGATAGTCAATAATATTTAGATATAAGACTGTTGACCTGGTCTAAAACATGTCTTGCTCTTATGGAAATGAGTTTGTCTGGATTTAGCTTTGGATTTCACAGATCTCTCTTGATTTTATAAAACCCTGGATCCAAATACCTCCAGCTCTAGAAATATTTGAAGTCTGATCCTGATTCTGTAGAATCCTGAAACACTTACAGTTTGTATAACTTATTTCAGCCAAGTTCATAATGATTATAAATGTCATAGTATTTCAGACCAGATGCAATCCAAGTGATACACTAATATATTAGTTACCCCAGTTAAGGATAATCATAAGCCTACTGGAGTTCTCATTGGAAAACAATGGGATTTGCAAAACAGTTATTCCCTCACTATTTATCTACTACTGTATCTACTACTGATACAGATATATGAAATATTTTTTCTTGATCTTCAGATCCTGATCAGTGGAAAGAACTGACATTTGGGAAAATATAAATATATTTTTACATATTAAGTAATCAGAACTAGCATGTTAATAGTGAGAGACAGTGAACCCCAGCAATGCTGTTATTACTGAATTAACATTCAGAGTGGAACTATCCTTTAATTCCCTGTCCTTAATAAATACAATATATAATGGTGTTTAAACACAGTATATAATATTTAGGAGTTGCTTTCCATGTGTTGTTAAAAAAAATTCTATAATACTTTATATCAACATTACCATATAGAAAGAATGATTAATGTTCTTTCCACTGGTATGTATTCAAGAATGATTATTGTTTTAAAGACATGATGAGGAAAAGTATTTGACAAACATTAAAATGATTCAGTATTTGCTTTTCTGTACCTTGTGTCCTTCTGGTGCCTGATACTCTCCTTACTGGTGTTTCTATAAATCAAATAATCCAATCAGAAGATATTTGTAAAAGCATTTGAATTAATAAACATATTTGAAATACATAGCTAACTTGAAAAAGTCAGCATTTTGGTAGCTCTTAATACATTCAGGATTACCTTAAATTACCTTAGTGACTTTGATGACCTAAAATGTAAAAGCTTATGCTCAAATAAACAATTAAAAAGCATTTTAATTTCATTTATTCTATATACCATAACAAAGAACAATAATTTTGCCTTAAACTTTTTGTTTTAAAAAATAAAGAACAATCCTTAACCTGGATCACAATGGACTGTGTACTTCATGGTCTTTATTTTCCAAGAAAGATAATTGATAATTTACTGAAATTGATAATTTACTGAATTCAGAAGAGAAATGTAAGGTCTATGCGATAGTTGCCATTCTTGAAGCTGAACCATTACTGAGATGCCAGTTCCAACTCTTATACAGTCACATACTATACATTGGGAAAGATGAATTACAGCAATGTGATGTTAGGGCCCCATTCTACAGGATATACATTTTCATTCCCAGAATTCTCTTCTTTCAGGAGTGTGGTTTAGAATAATGATACAATTAATATAGAAGAGCTGTCTTTCATAAAAGAGACATGACTGTGTTCCAGAATACACTAATATATATATATATATATATATATATATATATAAATATTGGAACTAATATATATATAAATTACAAAGTATTTCCTAAGGTGGGTGACCACCCCTATTCTGTGATACAGAGCAGTGAATTGTCAAACATTTGGAAATGGGGGGAATGGGAGACAAACTTCATTTGGCATGCTTAGAGAAATGTGTTTCCTATATTTCAATCTTCCTTATATCCATTAATGTTAATAGGACTGCACTGGATATTTAAGGAAGACCAAAATATCCAAGACAAGATTAACTAAGCAAATTTTGCCTTAAAAATCCATTCCAGATAAGAGCTGTGTTTACTAGCACCTACCACTAACTAGCTTTCTGTTTTCCTTTGTTTACTTTCATATTTTGATCTTGCAAGTCTTTTCACAGCGAACAGCAAGCTTCATAAATGTTTACATACAGCCCCACCCCTTCTGTTTCCACAAGATCACAGCTAAGGTTAGGTGTTGCTTGTCTACACAGCACTGTAGAAATCCTCCAAGTCCTACTTTTTTGAAGAAAGGCAGAAAATGAGTGCACTTGAACATGCAATTCTCACCATGCTAATGCAGCTTCCTTTTACAAACATGACCTCTCAGCTGAGATTGTTCAGTTTCCCATGAAATGGAGTTAGAGCTGTATGTTACTACTGGGCATCCCTCACCCATATAAGATCAGAATTCCTTGTATCACTTTTCTATTCATCATTGAATTTATATGTAGGCACATGTTCCTATCGTTCTTGTACAGGATCAGCTCTTGAGTTTTAGTAAAACAATCATATATACATGCCTTATATATATGAGATGAATTATATATGCTATGTACACAAAATCCTGGTACATCATGTCAAATAGGGCTGTGCAAAATGGCTGTGTTTCAATTCAGTTTTAGACTCGGCCGTTTCAGAGGACAGCGTTTCATTTTGGTGATTTGAATCACTGTCCGGTTTCATTTCGGCCAAATCTCCTCCAAATCTGTTTCGAACAGGCTGCAAGGGAAGCTTTGCACAGCCTTACCTACCCAGCCAAGTGGGGCTTGAGGCCAGAAGCTGCAGGGCCTTAGGGGGGAGCACGACAGGGCGATGGGTGGCTCATCTGGGGGAGGAAGAGGGCTGCTACCCTCCATACAGACAAGGAGGCCCCTATAAAGATCTCTGATCCCTGTCATACCGGGTTGTGGGGCAGGGAAGCAGCACAGACCAGTGCTAATGGAGCAGAAATCCATACCAGGGGTTTGCTCACTGCAGCTGCCTGCTCTGGTGATGTGGGGTTGTATGGGGCTGGCAACAGCAGTGGCAGCGAGGAGACCCTAGTGCAGATCTCTGGTCCCTATAGAGCCAGGTTGCATGGCAGGGCAGTGCTGGTCCCTGCTACACAACCTGGCTCCACAGGAAGCAGAGATCTGGGGCTGCACAGGGCATGCAGTGGCAGGGAGAAATGTCAAACCTGGAATACTATAAATATGCCTTAAATGATGTTTCTGACATTTATACAATCAATTTAGTTAACATAACAAGAAAGCATATTTGCAATAAATCAGATATCTTGGTATTGAAAATAGACTAGGGAAAATGTCATTCACCAGCAGTTTTGGATTTAGTGGAAATTGATCAGCAAAGGAATAAACAGAGTTTGGTAAATTACGTTGAATTGTTCGAATTATCCCCTGCCCCCATCCCTCCCCTTAAAAAACCCCACTACTTTGATTTTTAATTGCAGTAGATACTGTCAGAAAAGTAACTAGAAAGAGTAAAACTCATCACAGGCAAAACCCTGGAACAAATCTGGCTTCCAAGAATTTCACTGCCTATTTCAGTAGTTCTCAATGTTTTCCATATTGGCATCCTACTGCAGCTTTGTTCCCATTTAGCAAGATGAGAAGAGCTGAATGATACCAAACCTGCTGCCACCTGCTTATGATTTCCCAGGGATTGTGTACCCCAATATCAGGTATAATGAATCAACATTAAAAAAACTGAAATAAACCAAAATCACAGAAAACTTACGTGGTCTCCTCGTTGTGCTACTTACTCAACAGGTAGTTCTTATTATGAACGTTCTCTCAGCAATGCCACCTAAACTTGCCGATAGACATTTTAAACTTGCATACTATATGTGATAAATAATTTATTTAATTTTTGATCGTCAAAATAAGCTTTGACATTATTCTCTTCCACGTGTGGATGAACATATCCTTTTTCAAAAGGACAGACGTTTCCTGCCAAAATGCAGATGGGGAACTAAATATCTTCTGTCATGGATGCTATAAAATCCCACCTGAAATGATCACTGGAGATGAAGAAAATCTCAGTGCCATTGAATTTTGAGATAAACTAACCTTCCAGATGAACTGTCTTGATTTCTCTCTCGATAATCTGTGGTTCTCCCTCAATTACTTTAGTAACCTTGGTGTACTCTGTTCCAGCTACGACAAGCATTAAAAACAAATGAGTTAAATCTGGGATTGCATTTTTCCATGTTCAAGGGTCCCCGACTTGAAACATTTAGTCCAGGAGTGTTGTGATGAACAGGATGCCAAGTTATGTCATCTGGCCCTGCCAAGTTTTGCAGCCTTGACACACAGAAGTAAATTTGTCCAGAGGAGGGCCACTAGATTGATATGCGGGCAGCAGGACAGGCCTTATGAGGAGCATCTGAGGGACCTCAAACTGTTCAGCCTCAGTAAACGGAGGCTGAGGGGGGACCTGGTGGCTGCCTATAAGCTGCTGAGGGGCGATCAGCAGGAAATAGGGCAGGCTCTTTGTTCGCGGGCACCACCAAGGGTAACTAGGACCAATGGTCACAAGTTACTGGAGAGCAGGTTTAGGTTGGACATTAGGAGGCACTACTTCACAGTTAGGGTGGCT
>JAGPOW010003316.1:154377452-154392526 GCA_030014935.1 Caiman crocodilus | reverse complement strand
GAGAGCAGGTTTAGGTTGGACATTAGGAGGCACTACTTCACAGTTAGGGTGGCTAGGACGTGGAACTGGCTTCCTAGGGAAGTTGTTCTTGCTCCTACCCTGGGCGTCTTCAAGAGTAGATTAGATAGGTACTTGGCTGGGGTCCTGTGACCCTGGCACTCGTTCCTGCCATTGGCGGGGATCAGACTAGATGGCCTGCTCTAGGCCCCTTCTGACCCTAGATACTATGAAACTATGAGAAGTCACTTTCTCTAGGTCTGCAAGCCATTTATTGCATCCTGAGTTAGGGCTTGGTTTCAGCAAAGATTGCCAATTGTAACTACTGGCACTGTGAAGTTTGTGCGAATTACAGCCCATTTGAGACTGTCCTGTTGCTTTAAAAAATGGGAAATACATATATTTGTAACTGGACTCATTGTTAAGTCCTTAAGAAAATTTTCCACTACAAAGCAGAATTGATGCTGTCAGAGGGAGTGGAGAGGGATCACTATTCTTATTATAATAGTCATAATGCAGCATGTATATCTGCTCCTTTTGACTACAGGTACACTTAAGGTGTTGGGGTGACATCCAAAGATAGAGGCCTAGATAAATAATGGTGAAGTAGAGAAGACTAAAGGCAAAGTAGAGAAAACTAAATGAAAAGAAACAATCCATAGAAAGATATCTACTTATTTGATTCATTCTGTAAAGCAGGATGCTTCTACTAACCACCTTACAATAGCAAGGAGAAGAAAAGAATTCAAGATACTATGTTGTATTTCCCAATTTAATAAAAATAATTTATAATTTTTCTATAAATCAACTGCAAATTCTATCATTATAAATCAGTTGGATTCAACTGAACATTTAGAGAAATGCTAGATTCTGCAAAGATCAGAATCACATTAGTTCATGCCAAGATCAGAATCCACTAATTCACACAAGCAGACTTTAGACCGATTTGAACAAATCCTGCGTTCCTTATTTTTGTGACCTGACTGAAACCAGTGAATTTTATAATAGCCCTTTTATATTTTTCTCCAATGCTTCTGGTAATTTTTTATTTTAAAATAGTTTCAACAGAATCTAGTGCTGGTAAAAAGTTTGAGTGATGCAGCTGTGGAAACTCTACCTTTAGAGCATGCATACCATATACACCAAGGGTGGGAAGTCCCCCACACTGCCCTAGTCATGGCACCTTACATCCTGACCTAGAGGTACTACAGTTATGGACACAATTGTCATTCATTTTTCATGACTTGTGCTCTGAGATTTTCAGTTAGGTTAAAGTGGACCAGTCAACATCAACTCTGATGAAATTGTTTTATAAAGAAGCTATAAGCTGAATCCTGCAGCCTTTGCAAAATCATTATTTATGAGAAGCTGTAATCTATCCCCTATTGCATTTTGTCTGCGAGTGCAGCAGAATTTGGTCAGTGAATATGTGGTTGGCTATGACTTACTTCTAAATGTGTCACTTAGGAAAAAGTGAAGACCATAAAAAAACAGACTTGGCTAATCTAAATCAGAGATTCTACCATGTTCCAAGAGAAACATCCAAGTATTATTTGGACTTCATGATTCAGATTTATACTAGGTTCTGCTAGAATCCTTGAATTCTTTTTGTCTTTCATCTTGCTGTTATAGGCAGTTCTAATCTATGCAACAAGCAGAAGACATTCCGTATCTTTAGATAAAGATTAAGTTCATTTGCACAAATTTTCTACACTTTTTTTGCTAAATCTACTGGTTATTTACTGCCAAAACAGTTAGACTTAAGAGACAGAATGAGAGAGAACCATTCCTTGGAATGCTGTATTCAAAGAGAATTAAAGTTAATGCTTTGATCCACATTACCTGTAAGTATTTAAAGAGATATGCTAAACATGCCTTTGTTTGTTAACTTGAGAGCAATGAATATTCATTTCTGGAGAACTGCAAAATATATTGAATTTAGCCTAATGAAATACTTTGCACTATATAAGTGTTTCTCAGAGTTGAAAATTTTTTGGAAAAAGCACCACAGATAATGGAATAAATCTTCATTGCTCCCCTTGGTTTGAATTACATAACCTTTTAAAGACTGAAAAAAGACAAATGTTTGTTGATATGTTCATAATCAAGACCATATTGTAAGTAATTGTTTAAACTTTGGCATTTTATCTATCAGGATGTCTTTTCCTTTTTTTGCCTTCTATAGCTTTAACATCAAATTAGATCAGTCTTTAAAATGTTTAGAGATCAATAGGTCTGAGAGAAGTTTCAATTTCCATAACCTGTTACAAAGAGGTTAGTTGTCATACACTCACTAACCTCCCTGTAGAAGTCTTTTGATTTCTTCGTCTTCAAGTATGTGACCATCACCTTCAATGAATTTTGTCACCTTGGTAACCTCTGATAGGATACACGTTCACGGCATAAAATTGATTTATATACAATGCTGACAATTCTGTTACAGTACAGCAATGATCAAACTCATAACAAAATTCATCTGTTACAATGATAAGTGCCATACAAAACACCTAAGTTGCATTGCATGCCAAGCACATTTTTATGCATATTAGAAATAAGCAATTCTCAACTTATGGTGCAAAGTCCATTTAATTATAGTGGGCCAAACCAGATCTGAACAGTCCTCAGTCTGGAAGCGTTTGATCCCTGTATCTGTAGTTTTTGCAGAAGCCCTCCTTTTGTATGCTCTTTTGTTAAAATCATAAACTTTATGTTATTCAGACTGACTACTTGCATAGGTCTCACTGAACCTATGTTTCTCTTTGCTAGAAAGATACTAACCTTCTTCAAGAAATCTCTTCAAGTTTTCATCAGTATCAGATCCACCACCTGTAGTAATTTGGGTAATTACAGGGCCTGTAACAAAATAGTGTATGTCAACGTGTTGCTTCTATGAAATGCTTAGTATGTTTTTTCAACAGCCCAATTATGTTAAAAAATTGTAATGAAACATGATTCTAAAATACAGCTTTCAATACAGGAGAAGATGCCAACTAGCAAGATATAAGTGTAGTCCAGTGAAGTCAATGGAAAGGCACACATGCTTAAGGTTAGACATTTCCTTATTTATCAAGACCAAAGATCTGAAATTCCATATGTCATTTTGTATGAGAATAGTATAGGTGCTATTATTTATTGATAATACACTAAATGGCCCAATACAGTAATTCTTAACTGGACAATTCACTAAAGAAAGAATATCAGAATGAGGACCTCGTCATTTGAGAAACCATAAAATGGTGTATACTCTCTGGATGGTGTTAGCACTGTTACAACTGACTAGCTTTACTTTGCAGGATCAGTCCTTTAATCAATATGCACCTATATTCAGAAACCTTTAGGACAAAAATTCAGACAATGCTACAATCAAATAAAACAAGAAGTGTAATTTTCAAGAGTCCTAAGTGAGTTTGGACTTTCAATAAGACTTATGATACTAAGTGCCAAAATCCCATTCCAATAATGGTGCTAGTGGGTGTATCTACATGTGCATTCATGTGCTTTAGTTAACATGCATTAAATCTCCATTGCAAGGTGCTAGGAAAACACACATCAGCCTGTCTCGATGTGCATTAAAGAGCACGGGGAGCTTATACATGTGTAGTGAGGCTGCTCTGACACGCTGTAATTACAGCACAGAGCAGACTCAATTAATTGCGGTAATTACCACACTCCAGCAGACTCCAGTGTCATATGTGTCAATGTCCCTAATAAGATTTAGTTAAAGTGTCTCCACCACCATTTTTCAGCACAGGGACACTGATTCACATGTATGCCCTGGGCACTTTAATTAGAGCGGCTCCAGATTAGATATGCCCTAAGAGCCTTGGTCACTGGACTGCTTTGGATCATTGAACACTTTCACTCTTAATTTGTGTTAAAACTTATGACATTACTTACTAACATTCTTAATTTTTTCTGATTTTGTTTAGGAGATGTTGAGACTCTTCAAATTTTATTTCAGAACAAATATTGACAATTTATCTTTTGCATACCAGTAAAGGGAGTTTTTACATTTCCCCCCACATGGGTCTTTTTAACTTGAGGAAAAAAATCCTTAAAAGAAAAAAAAATCTGTAACCTGGCATAATTAGTTAAATGTTTGTAAAACATTAACTCTTCAGATGACCAGTGTTAAGGACTTAAATTTGTCTTCCTGTAAAGGGTATGCAAGCCCAAATGAGACTTAAGTGGAGACTTGAACAATCTTCATTCATACACTGTATCTGACAGTCTGACAGTTTACCTTGAATAATTCTTTCTTCTGTCACCTCTTTTTCAGTCACTTCTACAGGTCGTCCCTCAATGATCTTTGTATATTTTTTTATAATTGGCTCTAAAGAGATTTTCCAAATTAAAAACATTAATAAAAAAGTGAATAACAAGTGAAGCACATCATATTGAAGATCTCCCCTTTCTTATTAGCAAATACATGAGGCTAGTTCATGGCCTTGGGACATTGGAAATCTAATTTTAATTTCTGGCTCTGCCAACATACTGTTGCATGATCTAAGAAACTCCTTTGACCTCTTTGTGCCTCTGTTTCCTCATCTACCCTTTGCTTAGGTTTGTTGATTTAAATTTTAAACTCTTCTGGGAAGGAACTGTTTGTATACACCTAGCTGTTGGTGTTTTCATGATACAAAATTAATAGTAAGAACAGTTCTACATAGTCTATCTCTATTCTTGGATCCAAAACAACAGCTAAGCTTTCACCAAAATTCAGAAATGATCACATATAAATTTTTGGTTGAGGCCCATCTTTGGAATAAACTCCCGGAGCAGAGGGAGAAAATTCTGGTCTCTCTGTCCAAGCACTCTGTCTTTCTATACATAACTGTCTACCATGCTTTAGCTTGCAAACTAACAGTTATTAAAGAACTGTAACAGAAACAGATGGCAGACCAGCATGTGAAGAGCTAAACCTATTTCACTGGATACAGTTATGGGACGTGGCTAGGGAATAGTTAGTGAACATAAGAATAGATGTTTCTTAAATCACATGCTAAAATCAAATGGGATATCTCAATCTCAAAAAAAGAAATTCCCCCTCCCCCTCAACCAAACCAAACCAGATGGCCATTCCTCATTGGATTAAAACCTAAATTGGAATTGTAAAGCTTTCTGAAGATTTCTAGCTAGTATACTCTAGGCAATGAAAATGTAATCACCTCCATGAATTACTTTAGTTATTGTCTCTCCTTCCCTGATCACCTGGATTTCTGGTTGTTCAATTCTGGTGAATGTTGGCTCTATAAAATATTATTTGAAAAAAAAAAATCAACCTGTTACAAATATGTCTGGATGTAAACAGTACATGGAAATATGTATTATTCTCAAAAGAGTTTAGATGACAATGGCATTAACCTCTCCAGTCCCTAGAATTTATCATTTTATTTAAATTATTATAATAGTGGTGTAGATTTATATGTGGAAATAACACTAAGAATCAATTCATAGGAGTAACTATGCAATCCTGCATTTTATCTTATATACTATTTAGGAGGGCTGTGCAAAGCTTCAATCACTGATTCGATCTAGCAGAGATACAGCCAGATCTGGTGGCCAAATCTCCAAATCTGAATTGAATCAGGAGACCCTTTAATCTCTCAAAATTGAATTGCAACCCTCCAAAACACTTTGGATAGATTCAGAAAGATTCAATGATTCAGACATAGACACAGCTTTAAATGTTTTTTCTACATCCCTCAAGGTACCAGGCAGTTGTGAAAGCTGACATGCTGGGGTGGATGGAGAGTCATGAGGGAGCATGGGGAGGAGGTCCCCAGTGCACTTGGCAGTGGGCCCAGAAGTCGACTAGAAGCACTTCTGGTCCACTTCTGGGTCTGCTGGGGAGCACACAGGGAAGTACACTCCATCCCCTCCCCTCCCACACGGGCTCAGTGACTGGTGTCTCCTGGATCTGGGGTGGGGCACCTGAGGTCCCCCTGTGGCCAATTGTCAAGCTGAGAGGGGGTGCAGGGGGCTCCCCTGTACTCTTGGCAGTGGACCCAGAAATAGTCTGGAAGTACTTTTGGTCCATTTCTGGTCCACTGCTGAGTGCACCAGGGACATCTTTGCACTCCCGTGGGATGCTCCATCTGCCCAGGATCTTGGTGATCATGAGCCATGCTTGGTACCTCAAGCTATGTAGAAAAAACATTTAAAACTGTCTATGGCTGAATCACTGATTCTCTGAATCAACATAACGTCTTCAGATTCAGATTTAGCCAAATCAAAATCGGGGCAGTGATCCAAATCAACAAATCAAATCACTGTCTCCAATTCAGGCCGAATCTGAAACCAAATTGAATACAAACCGTTTCATACACCCCTACTATTTAGCAACCAGTAAGTGCTACTTTTTCTAATGGGTATCTGCTTCCTGTTCTATACCTGAATGGTAAACATTTATTAACTACTCTGTGTCCATTATGGCAAAAACATCCCCATAGTTTCTGCAGGTAAAAGGAAGCCTTCCCAGATGTTAGCAGGGAAACTTCTTCTTTGGAGCATTATCTTCACTCTTTTGAACATTATGGGCATGCCTACACATGCACTTAAGGCAGCTGAATAAACTATTGTACTGTTCATGCCAGAGTTTATTGTCCTGGGTGCCTTGTTTGCAGTTGTGCTCAGGCCCACTTCACTTTGAGCTGGGTTGGGAGGGGACGCTGGGGCCAGCCTGCCAGCCTGGGGCTGCTCTGACTCAGCTTAATGTGCTGGAGAGAGGCTGGCTGGGGCATGAGACAGCTATAGTGTGGGGCTAGCCAGCGCACAGCCCTCACACTGAAACACTTGCATGCTCCAGCCAGGCCCATGAGCATCTACACATGTGTTGTGGCAGAGTAAATAACTCTGCCTTAGCATAGTACTTGTGTCTGGCAGTACTATCCTATGTCAGAGTTAATTAGTTCACTCCAACCTAATAGCTCATTTGCAGAAGCTGATGTTTTACTGTAGAGTTAATTAGTCAGCTTTGTAATAAATGTCTTGTGGGCATGTGTCTTAGCAGTGCTAAGCCTGCTAACAGCTCTTTCAGGGTTTAATGATGGGTTAGGGCTGAAAGAGACTCTTGATCTTCAGGTGACTGGTTCCTATTACCCCTATAGCAAAAGCAGAAAATAGTAAACTTTCATTTTTACTTAACTATGTATATATTTTGAGTAGACAGTGATGCAAAGGAGTTTTTGTCCTGCTTTTAGGTCTAAATAATTCACCACCATTGTTCAGCCACAATGTAGAGCACATTGGCATGTCACAAAATGTATAGTTCTGTTAATAAATCCTACCTTGAATAACTTTTCGAACTGTTGAACCACCAACTACTTTCGTGATTTTCCTACCGGGTATTTCTGACAAACACATGTAAGCATTTTAGTACCACAACAAAAATAAGTCATATTTAGTTGCTCCTGTTCTAAATGTAAGGACTTCCCTGAATTCTAATTGAGAAAATGCCAAATAGTATCAAAATAAGAGAAAGTTGATCTCAGTACTAGATACCATTTATTAATGGTAAGTTTTAAGTAGTGCTAAATTATAGTTTTTCACCTTTGATCCACTTCAGTTCTGTGATAGACTGGCATAACAGAAATGTGGAAAATAAGGGTAAAGCAGTACTTTTCTGCCTTGTTCAGGAAGATTAGCCAATGGCACCATCTTAAATGACTTAGAAGAATAATTATCTTCTTACTATTGCTTTATGATCTGTCCTGGTCTTCCTGGCATAACTGATAGAAATAACATTTCTTTAGCCTCAAGAGGTGTTTTGGAGGGGGTTTTTTATGGGGTGAAAAAGAGACTACTGTTTCTGGGAAGCCAAGAAGAGCCCAAATTGGCTTTATGGCATTTGCTCCTGAGTCATCAGTGGCGAGACTGGGCAGAGTCAGAACCCAGGCAAACAGAAAGCTTTCCCTGGATTGTAGTCAAAGGAAGGATTACCAGTTTTGGCAGCTCAAGGAGTGATTAGTCAATGCTCACAATTTTATACACTTATTTCATCTCTATTTGGTGAATGACATTGATCTGTATATGTAACAATACCAACTCACATTCTGGTCTGCATTAACTAAACAACAAGCAAGATCATGAGCAAGATCATGTCTCTAATATTGTGATGAAGCTCTCTCAGGAACAATGAATAATAACCACGACACAAACTTTATACATTTATAACATAAATTATAAGGTCCCTGTCTGATAAAGTGCAGAACAGTTCATTTTGAAGTGATATAAACAAAACACACTTAACACCAAAAAAGGAGGTTATCTTTTTCCAAAAGCAAAATAATTACAAATACCATTTTTTAAATTAAATTAAGATGGTAAGAGGCCACTTGGGAAGAATAGTTTTAAGAAAACTTTTGGGTAAAAAAAAAATTGCCAGCTTTTGTTTTGTTTTTATTATTGCTTTGAAGCAAAATCCTGCAACCTGGGTTTGTCCTCTGCCAACATTCAGCCTAGTACATCAATGTATTTCAGAACAAAAAGGGGCCACTTTTACCTTCTTTTCTGATTATTGGCTGGACGTTGCTTTCAATCACTTTAATCTCTGAAAATATAGGCAATGGAATGTGAAGCACATACACACATAACAGCATCCAAACAAGGTTATTTTTGAATGATACCCAACTTTCAGATTGGGTCTACTATAAAGAATTGGGTACAATCAAAGTAAATGATGTAAAAGTATAATTTAGAGAAATAGATTATGAAGCCTTTCAAATCCAGTGAGTAGTCATACATGTCACACAAGTGGTATCTGTTTAACAAATAATTTGACTAAATATAATATTAGATTGCATTGTTTATATTGCATCAGCCATGTACTAGGTATGATGGCTATATTTTTGGGTTACACTAGTATGCCATTTACTTTCATTGCCAGTTGCATGCCAACAGAAGGTAAATAAAAGAAAATCAGAGACTCACTCATGCAATTTTGAAATTCTGTTCTGGAGGGAGCACATGCAATAGGCAGAGGAGAAAACACCAACCTTGAGTCACACCATTTAAAAAACTGAACTTAAAATGTCAGCCTATCCATTTTGAATTGTCTAAAGGAAAGTACAATATTTTCCATTTCTAACTAGAGTCTTAGACCTCCAAAGCCTAATTCTGATTCAGTTATTAAATGTAACCCCTGAATAAAATGGCAAGGAGGTGGTAAATAAGATTTCCTCCTTTACGTCTTTTTGCTTCACAGGGATCATCCATAATGACTGTTTCTTGGTACTGACTCAGTCACAAGCCCCTTGGGTACATAGAGGAGGTGGGTGCCGAGCCCTCTCTCACTTTGTAATATCAGAAGAGCTAGTAATGTAGAGAGAACAGTACCACATAGGCTGATGTGGTATGCTGAAAGTTCTGTGAATCTGTGGGGCCCTCAACACTGTTATTGGCTGTTATTGAAACAGAGCCTTTTCCCCTACCACTTTAACCCATGATCTTTAAACTGCTTCCTTCAGCAATTCATCAGTGCCTGAAGCAGCCCAGTAATAAAATGGTTTAACACTTAAACAATTTACTTAGAGAGATTGTGGATTCTCTAGTCGTGGATTATTTTAAGTTCCAGATAGATAAAGACTTGTCTAATATGGTTTAGCCAAGAATGACCCTGCCTCAAGTAGGGGGTTGGATTAGATCATCTCTTGTAGTCCTTTCCAGTCCTATTTTTCTGGGATTCCACGTAAACCTTCTACTTAGTGATATTCTCCATTGCTGGCTTGTCATATTTTTGTATAGGTGACTTTATTTTTAATTGCAAATGTAATCCTTTTCAGGGTTTATTTTTTAAAAGACATATTAGCAAATATATCTGGAAATAATGAGTGAACTTACTGTAAAATGTCAGTGGAATCTCCTTGAAAGTGCTGCCCTGAATAAACTGCAAAACAAAAGAATTTATTCTAGTACAAATGTAAAGACTTCAAAAATAAGTTGTACATTCATCTTTTCTGCTCTGTGCTTCATAAGTGCCAGATTCAAAGCCCACTGAAAGCAAAGACAAGACATGCACAGGATGAGCACATAAATGGGCATTGATTCAGGCCCTGTGCTACCTATCATTCTGGTAGTCTGTTATTCTCACATGGAAGATATAAGGTTATGAAAGTTTCCAGGTATTGGGTGCATCATGGCAGTGCAAATCACAAGGGACATCTGCATAATATACACAAGAGTAGACATGAGTATATCCTGAAAAAACACTTTACAGTATAATAAGGCTCTATTGATCTGTTTTAGCCAATGAATAAGAAGCCTCAGAGTTTATTTCTTCTAGTTTTCCAGCTGTATCTCCTTCCGTCCCACATCTCGGGCTGAGTGCATGGTGACATAGCAACTTTATTATGCAAGGATTCTTTCATAAAGAAAACCTCTCAAGGAATGAGATTTCTGCCACTTAGTGATGTGCAATAAGAATAAGGTCCAGATCTGGTCCAAAGTATATCAGAGAGTTCAATGTTCAAATGTACTGTAACCACAATCACTTGGAGAGAGATTTGGTCACTCTAGTATATTAAAATGTATTTCTAGACAGTACATGTAATGGCTTATTTAATTAATTTATGGACAGCAGACCTTTATTTTAGGACAACCAGAGGATTCTCTGCCATATTAAAATATTGTTCACTAGAGACAGTTTCAGGTGAAGACCCCGTTTTTGTGTAATGTAGATGTTTGCATGCATATTAGGAAAATCAAAAACAATCAAAGCATTGTTTAAAAAGTACCTTAATTTGAATGTACTTAATCAGCTTATTGAGGATTGTGAGCAGTTGATTATTTCCAACCGGTACATCTGCAAAAGGGAGTACAAGTATTTGTAGAAACGGAAAGAAATGCAAATAACTTCAGTTCACTAACTGGCATGAACTAAATATTTCTGAACTGAAGGCATCTCTTATGCTTAGTAGACAACAATATTTGGATATTTAATTGAACGACACTCTGACACAATATTCATTCCATTAATAAAATATGTTTTTTCTATGTAAATGACAATGAAAGCAATTTAGTGTTTGTAAGATTAATAATGCCTGGAAGAAGTAGCATTAATGTATATTGTGCACAAGCAACCATAACTACTTCCTTTGGTCATCATTCTCAATGACCAGAAGGGTTTGTGATTATAACAGACACTGATAATATTGAGTCCAAATCTTTTCTTTCACTTCTGTTTGTCTCTTGCTCTCATCACACATAATTGGTTGGGATAATAATTTTGACCATCCTATATTTTTCTTTTGGTTGGAGATGTTTTTGCAATTTAAAAAGATATCGCTGTGTCAGATGAAAGTCATCTGTAATATTAATAAGACAAAGTTTCCTTCTTTCTACTTTGCATAAAGGAGGTGACTTTATGAAAAAAATCAACACACATCGGGCACATCTATATGTGATGCTACATTGGTGTTGCAATGCATTACAGTAACGTAGCATCAACAGGTGTCTACACATGACCAGCAGCTACATTGCTGTAGCAGTGCACTCCCCCATTATAACTTGCTTGTTTGTTATAGCACCATTGTTTTTTTATGACTCAGTTTGAAGGTGCAGATAGTGGTGTGTTACCGAAGTAGATGCATTACTTTATTTTCAGGGAGTTAAGCAGGGTGAAATAGACTCACATTTGGGCACCTAAGAAAGCTTCTGTGCCTAATAGGTGGAAGAGAATCTGGACCCATGATGTAAATCCCCCTTATGATACTCACCTGCTGGATACAAAAGCTTATCTACAACATGAATGACACCATTAGTTGTCATGAGATCAGATTCCTTTGACTTCAGGTCATTCACCAGAAGTGTGTCATTTACCTAAGAAACAATAATGAGAGAACACAAGATAGTGAACCTGTATATGTCCAAGAAATGTGTTTTATCATTCTAGCAGTTGCATATTCTTCAAGTAGAGATGTCTTTCTGTAGTGTGCATTCAAGTTATAGTTTTGACATGCCAAATCTTTATTACAAGGTGTATCAGGATAATTTTTTAACCAGACTTACCGTTTTCAAGTACAGTTTACTGCCTTGGATAGTTTTGAGGATGTTTGTCACTCCAGGTTCAAAACCACTGCCAATGAAAATTCCTTGTGTCAGGTGATAAAGAATAATGTTCCTGAGAGCATTTTTGTCCCCTATATAAAAAAAAACCCACAAAAAACAACAACATTAAATAATGTTGTTTAGTTGATTTTTTAAGATATCATGGGATGAGCCTTATTTCATCTATTCTTTAGGCAGTCACCAGAGATGAGGTCTTTGTATTCGGATATATTACTCCTGCTGACAAAAAGATGATAGACAGAAAATGAACCAAACATTTGAAAGGAGTTAGTCACATCATTTAGTGAACTACTGGTTCATACTCAGATAGTATAGTGATAATAGTGGTATAAAAACATATAGAATAAAATAACATTCAGCATTAGTCACTTGCTTCTAAACATTATGCCTCTGAATGCTCCAGTCTGTTCTATTCCAATGTAAATCCCACAAACAACAAGTATAATGCAGCATCGGGCTCATTATGAATAGAATAAGATTGCAATATTAAATTTTCACAAGCTAAACTATTTGAAAAAGTAAAATATCTTTAATTCTGTATATCAGAGGTTCCCAACTTTTTTCTTATTAAGTACCTCCTTCCAGATTTACTACCTTCCCACATATACTAGCATACATTTTCTGTTTTAAACCCTTAAAAGCCAATTACTATTAAAATGAAAATTAAATCTGCCATTACACACTTTATCCTGCATACCATCCAGAAATCTCTTGTATACTCCCAGCTGTACAAGTATCATGGTTTGGGAACCCCTGCTGCATATGAATTGTCAGAGTGAAAAAAGTGATTCTGTATGTAAACTCTCTCCACAAGTCCAGAGTTCTTAAAATGACTAGCAATGAAATAGCTAATGATTGACATCTAACCTATCATAATCACTCACTGTGATAGCACCTCACAGACATGAATAATGACAATTTACACCTCTGTCAATACACTATTCTGCTCCCATTAAATTTATGACAAACTTTTCATTGTGTTTGAGAAATATGCCAATAAAGTTAGTTGTGCTTGGTTGCATCCTAGAGTTGATGGGGGGTGGGTAAGCTAATTACAGTTCAGGGATAATGTTGATATTTTGGAATCTGATTTCATTTTATTATAAAAAGAATGTCAACATTTTCTATGCTCCCAATTCAATACCTCGGGTGAACTAATTTAGTTCTGGCCTGCCATTTTTTCCCCTGATTTAACCTCCCTGAATGTTTCTACAGATCTGCACTTAGGCTAGGTACAGGCATTCAAAAAGCCAAATGTAGAATCAGTCCAATTTATGTGATTTTCTGCAAGCAGCATAGCTTAGATACTAGTTAACCTAACCTTAGTTAAGTCTATCTAAATGTAAGGTCTGTATTTGCCCTTATATTCAAATCCTTCTCTACTGAATTTAGTGGGGGTTTGTGCCATTCATTCAATGAGTCCAAGATTTCAGCCCTGCGAATTACATTTGTAGTTCTGTTCTGCTACTTACTGATCAATATTTCCTTTTCCTCATTAGTCAGCCCTTTAAAGGCATCATTGGTTGGGACAAACAGAGTCCATTCTCCAGGCAGTGTAAGAAGGTCTTCTAAATCTGCAGCTTTCACCAGATTGAGAAATGTGCTAATCAGAGAAAAAAAACATGTTCTGTTATATCTCGGTTCCCATAGATTTCTTCACAAAATACATTTTGAAAGAAACTTATGGAGCATACAAGGCTGCTTTCTTAGGAAAGAAAACATGTCTAGTACTTTCCCTTGTGATTAGGTCAAGTGATTTCAAGGAAGAGGGAGAATGGAGGATGAGGAGATGCAAGATTAAAATTTACTGTGCGGCTAATTAGGCAATTCTGCAGTAAACATCTCATGTAGACACACCCAATGAGTAGTACCTTACTCCACAAATAGTCCTATTGAAAACATTTTGGCCAAAACCCTTCAAGGGCCTTGTTGTTCCCTCTAGATTTACTGCTAGTTGAATGGAAGGGGCCAAGTAAGGCCATGAAAGCAGACCTGCAGTGCCAGGGCCCTTCTTTGTACTGGAGAATTTCCAAGTGGGAAATGTAATGTTGTTCTGGCCTTCTCTTGCTACACACATGTTATAAAAAAACTGGACTGGTGCTCAGAGTGAGACTTTATAACAATACTATAACAATTTCCTATGTCTCTGCTGTGGCTGATTAGAAAATGGAGGCAGTGGGGAAGAGGCACAGCAAGAGAACACCTTCCCTTCCCCCGCCCCCTATTTTTGTCAAAAACAAGACTTTTTCTAACCAGGCCTAGTCTACATAGACAGTCTCCACAGAAATTTCTATGCTGTCAAAAGACTGCCTTACCTAAAACGTTTATCATTCTTTAGTGTTTCATGCAGTGATTTTTCTGCTGGTTTGATGATCTCTCTGAAAAGGTGAATAATACCATTCCTTCCTTCTTTACTTCCTCTCACCATACATGAATTTTCAATACATACAGCCTGATTAAAAGAGAAAAAGAAAAGTGACCCAACAGCAGAGCTCTGATAATGACAAGCTATTTGGAAGAAATGAGACCTCATTTGCAACCCCTCTCATTTAAAAATATAATTTATCCAGCTCCTCCTTTGCAAATTTTCTTTTTTTTAAAGATCAGTAACAGGTATTGAGCAAAAAGAAGCCATTATATAGGTATAAAATAAATATGTAAATATTTCCAATGCTGATTACTTGCTTCACTTGAAAAGCGTTGTTAGTTGTTTTTAAACTAAGACTTTGAACTCTTTATTATGAGTTAAATCTTTAAGCCTTTACTTTGCTTTCCATTGAGTTTCTATTCAGGCAAAGTTTCCATTTACATAAAGTTTATAATACAGCAAAATAAAAATAAAAAACCCAAACCCTCTCATGTACAGTGGCTTACCATTTGACTTTTAATAGTGAGCATAACTGTAACACCAATATCATAGTATCATAGTACCTAGGGTCAGAAGGGGCCTAGAGCAGGCCATCTAGTCTGACCCCCCGCCAATTGGCAGGAAACTAGTGCCAGGGTCACAG
>JAGPOW010003316.1:154318084-154377352 GCA_030014935.1 Caiman crocodilus | reverse complement strand
GACGTTTCCCAGGGCTCTCTTTTTGCTCCCCACATACTTGAAAAAGGACTTCCTGTTGTCCTTGATCCTAGTCGCCAGGTGAAGCTCCACTCCCGCCTTTATCATTATCCACTCAACTGAGTTTACACTCTATGTAAGGGTTTGGTTTCATTTTATTTGTCAGAGATAGGATATTTATGTCCTCCTTTACTTACTGTGCGGTACACAAAGACTCTGAGCAATTTTCCTCCCAAGGTCTCCAATTCCTGTCCATTGTAGAGCTCATTGAGGCCAATTTTCACTTTCAAAACATGGTTCTGCAGGATCAGTTTCAGAAGACGTTGATCCATCCTCAAGGTATCATCTATTAAATTTAAAACACAATATATAAATGATTCTTGCATTCAGGTACATTTATTGCACAGATTATAGTAATTTATTCAAAATTCTTGGATTTTTTTGCAGTTTAGATTTCTGTAAATTTAGGCCAATTATTCAGCAAGTGTAAATTAGTAATTTATACCCTTCTGTGATTAAAAATTATTTCTGAAAAAGCTGCTAACCTATTGGTGGAAATTATTAGGAAACTAATACATAGGTGTATTTCATTGTTTGGACTGGTTAGTGAAGTGTCTGTTGCAACTTTTGAGGTAAGTATTTGCCATCTGTAATTTACTCTATGCTTGGATGTCCAAAATCACATGATGTTGCTTCTGTTCTGTGTTTGGGTGTTTGCCAATACAGAAGAGCTTTCAGGATGGCCATATAACTGCTACCATTTCAATTCCTCAGATAATATTGGTCATATTAGCAAATGTGTGGGGTTCTGAAGAGTATATTGACAGGAAATAAGAAAGGTTGAAAATATGAATCATGTGAATTGGGGGTTCTTTAGACAAATAGTCACTAATATATTGTTACATTCACTCATTTCTGTTAAACATTGATGTATATTTTGCATTTTATTTTAGGTCAAATATTTCCAATGACCAAACAGGTATTGATATCATTGGCATAAGAAAACTGTGTAGACTTAAGATCAGGCCTTTTTTTGATTTCTCTTTAGTATAGTGAATTTCACTGAACATGTGTATCGAAAAGGACAAAACTCTCATTCTAAATTTCATCATTTCATTGGGTCATAAAATAAACACAAGTGAAAAATTCCTCTAGAAAGCCATGATGTCAGCAAATATGATTTTAACATATTTTGATACTATGTAAGAACGAGTTGACTCTTTTTTAACATTACCTACCAGAGAAAGCGCCATTCAGAGGAGCCAACAGGGTATATTGACCCTCTGGTCTTAGAGAAGAAGCCAATCCAAGCTGTGCCATCAGGTCTGTGAAGGTGGTCTGCTGGGCACCTCCAAGCTCAATGACTTGCTTAGCTGAAAATCATAAAAGGAAAAGAAAGTCAGTCGTAGCTTACATGGGTATAGGGATGTTGAATAAGTCCCAAGGAAATAAACGGGTAAGTCCACTCAACAACCCAGCCAGTGTAGACACCTGAAAATGCCATCTAGTAAAAAAATATTCTGGTATATATACAATTTTATAGCTGTCACTCACCTGAATCAGGAATCAGCACTTTATCAATGAGGTGAATGACACCATTGCTCGTCACAACATCTTTGTTCTTTACCATCTTGATTCCATTTACAGTCAAGCTTTCACCATCACATCCCACTTCTACTGTATTTCCTTCCAAGGTCTCATAGACTGCTCCACCCATGATGGCTTCAGAGCACTGGACAGTATTTAAAATATGGAACTTGATGAGAGCTGAGGGGGGAAAAATAAAACTTTTATGTACAGGTGCTTAATGGTAACAGAATTACATAAAACAGTTTAATGGATTGTGACTAAATTGGTGTTGTTGCAAACTAATCTTGAATAATCTTTTTTGTTTTTCATCAGTTCCTACAATACCTAACAGGTTTGTTGTAACACCTCCTTCGTTGGGACTAGATGACCTCTTGAGGTCCCTTCCAAATCTAGTTTTCTATAATTCTATGAAATTGCACTAACTACTAAACCACTGGCTAGACTTTACAGAGAACTGTTTCCAACATTACTCTTGAAGCTGGTCCAATGGGCAGCCAGAAGAGAAAGTTACGTAGGGCCAGGAGGTGGCAAATTAGAAGAGTGGTTCATTGAGATGGATACTGAGGAAGCAGTCTTAACTTCTAGCCTGGGCTCCTGTTCCCTATAGGGCGGGAATAGTTTCAGTGTTATTTGCCCATTTTCTCTAATGAATATTAAATGCAAGGTAAAGTGGGAAAGCCTTCAATTATACCTCTCCCATGGTTTTGTGGTTAAAGTACTTGTCACTAAAGTAAGTAGCGCATGTTCAAACCTCCTCTGGGTCAGCTGTAACTAGAACCTGACTCATCTTTCACCTAGAGACATTCCCTAATTACTGGGTTAAAAGATGACAAAACACTGTCCTCTTTTTCTTCCATCACACTTCCAGCAAGTAGACATGTAGGGTAATCCTCTTGCACCACAAGTACAAATAGAAACCAAACTACAGGTTAGGGTCCAAAATTGTAGTTGCACAGTTACACAAATACTGTTAACTGTGTGAAGCTGAAACAGGGTTTAGCCTTAAAAGGTCCTGTGTTTTTCTAAAAAAAAAATTGGGGGTAATCCCCCACATTTTTGGGAACACATTTTATAACTGCAAAAAGAAGGTTAAGAAAAGATATAAGCAAAAAAATGCTCTTTGCAGTTAACCTAGAAAAGCACCTTAAATAGTCATGATGGTACATACAGAAACTGCAGTTGCAGAGGTTTCCATAGATTGTTTCCAGACATCCTGCTTTTACACTTATTTTGAATCCCTTGGGACTTTTTCTGGTAATTTGAAGCAAGAGGGAAATACTCTTGCACTAGTCAGTAACTGCCTTTTCTTAATGGGAAGGACAGATGCTAACTGCAGTTCCAACAATAATGATTCTAATGGGACTTCCTTTTCCTTTTATGGAAAGTAAATTTTTATGAGGTACAAATGGATGTAGTCAGTGTTCATTACTTTTAGATGCATAGTCTCCCATTTGATAGCTTGGTTGTTACAGAATTCTTATTCCTAGGTAGCACACAACTGTAGGTAAGTGTCTTAGAGAGTGCTATGATACCTTTGCAAGGCAATCTGATCAAGGACTGGGGTTTAGTGATGAGTAACATTTTCAAATAATAGTATTACACTGTCTTCAGCTTATTTATGAAAATATGTGTTAGTAGAACAGGAAAACTGGTATTATCTCTATTGTTTGAAGTGCATTGCATAATTATCATTATATGATTCTTCCTCAATAGTAAAATTGTATCAGATCCTACACTGGACCGAGTCAATATATTTCCACTAAAATCAACAAAAATTACACCATATGTTGATTTGACCCACTATATTCTTGTTTCTCTAGTGGGGACTGATGATTCAGTAGTCCTGCTACAAGTATAATGTCCATTAAACCAATGTGAGTTCTGCCTCAGTGGCCACAACTACACATGCACGTCACTGAGCATGTCTACACATGCACCTGACTGCACAGACATTTAGTACATACTTTAGCAATTAGCGAGTACTAAATAACTTCACAGTAACTGCCATTACTGCACAGTAACCACAATTATTGTGCAGTCCTGGAAGTGCACAAGTCATTTTCTGACCCTACTGTGCAGTAGCAATGCTCAAAGTGACAAGCTACATCGCCACGGTGTCTTGTGTAGATGTGCTCACTATTAAGTAGACTAATGACTGCATAGTAAAGTGTCACTGTCTACATGTGTGACAGTATTAGATTGCAGTAAATTAATTTACATGGTTTGTAGTCTGTTTGTAGTACTGTCGGGGACAGTACTATCTTGTGCTGGGGTAATTTACTGTGATTAAACGTGTGTAGACACTGACAGTGGGTATAAATTGCTCCTGGTCTGCCCAGCCACTGTGGGCCAGACTGCAGCCACATGGCTCCACACTTTCTGCACCCTCATGCCCCAGCCAGCCCCTTTACCTCCCAATGCTGCCACCCAGAGCCCAGGGCTGATCCTCCCTGGCTCAAATTGATACTGTCCTAGGCCTGCGTGTAGACACTGAGTTTGGAAATAGTTTAGTCCAACTGCTTTGTAGATTATTGCTTTGCATTAATTGAGCATGTAGATGCACCCAGTAAGCATAAGATCAAAATTAAAGCTTATAGGGTAAAATCTTACCTTGGAGTAAGATAAAAATCCTGAATTTTAATGGGGAGATTCCCAAGTTAGTTAGTACATGTTTACCCCTCCCCTGCCCCTCCCCTCCATCCCCAATTAATTTAAATTGGATTTAGGAATCTGCCTATTTTTGTTAATTGCTAAAGAGGTCAAATTGTCTTGACTGCACTTTTCCTATAATAAACAATAACATAACCTTCAGTTCATTATTACTGACTCAGCACAAGACAGGTGCATAGTGCTTCACTTAACAAATTGCTATGGTTATTTCCAGTCAGACTTTAGCCCATAGATTGCACAGATCCTTATTATGGAAGACTTATTTATGGGACGAGTTTGGGTCAAAACCCGAGTCAAATGCCCCTTTGCAATTCTATCTGAACTATACAACTGAGATCCTTTCCTATTAGAAACATATAAACAGTTATAATGTTCATACATTTTCAGTAATTCTGGAGGTTTTACAATTTCTTAGTTTCTAACTCCTGATCTGATTGTGTCTGAATTTCATATTTGAATTTTTCAGAAGCAAACAGATATTGAAATACCTTCAGCAGCCACCTTGTCACCCATGATCCTTTCCAGGACTCCCCTCGGCAGTTTCTCAAAAGCCTCATTGGTAGGAGCAAAAAGTGTATAATGACCAGGTTTTCCAAGTGTATCCAAAACCCCTGATGCAATGGAAGCAGCCTAAAAAATAAATTTGCTGTTTATTGAATCAGCGTGCAAACATATTCCCTGCCAGAGAACATAGCCTCTCACAATGCCCTTAACATAGAAAATTTAGACAAATCCTGTCTGTGTATACTCAAAGTTCCAGTGAAAACCCTGGGATTTGTGCATATGAATCTGCAGGTGAAATTTGACCCATAAAATTCTCTGTAAATGAGATCATGTTTTGGCATTCTAGGATGTTTATCCAAAAATGTAGGTTGATATTAATAACAATATGCTCCAGAAGACTGCAAAGCTACAAAAACAAGTAAATGGTAAGAAATTTAAATCTCTAGAATGCCTTGGCTTAATGTTCCAACTTTTTCTGATGACTTAGCAGATGCTAAGAGAGATTTAGTTACCATTAACACTGAAGTAAATGTGCTGCAACTCTACTGACCGAGGTGGAAACCAATCAGTCCATATAATATGTTTAGATTCAGCCATCACAAAACACTCAACTGAAACTATAAATAATGTACATTGACTATAGTTTATAAAAAAGGGTATACAACTTGGTTGCCTGGAATAGAAAGGGACTGAACCCATTTACCAAGGAGATGCCTTTCAGTCCAGTGGTCCAATATGCTTGAAAATGTTGTTGAACAATTTATTAAAATGATCTTATTTTAACATTTCTGGACTTATTTTAAAACAAGAGCTACATTTTGCCTTGTATCTCCTCTTTGCTTTTCCAGAATGAAAGTATAATTATATACTGTGTTTAGCAGTATGTCACTAACAGGGATCCTGGATTTCTGTGATCTAAAAAAATCCCCAATTTTCAGTTTTAAAAAAAGTAACCTCAAATCCACATTTTCCATGATTAAAATGAAGCACCGTTTATAAATTGATGTGTTTCATTTTAATCATGGAAAAATGTGGATTTGGGGTTCCTTTTTTTTTAACCAAAAACTGGGATTTTTTTTAGATTAGAGAAAACCAGGATCCCTGGTCACTACTGCTAGTAAAGCAGGGAAGCAAGGATATACAGAAGGGCAGGTTCTTCCTATACTTTACCTCTTTGTTGTACAAGGAGGACCCTGCTACTTCTAACTTTCCTCTTCTTCTATGGAAGAGAGAAGGAGGAGAAAGCAGAAAAGAAAGGAATAAAGAATCCCTCAGCTCCAGAAGAGGAAGAGAGGTCTGGGTAGATTTCCTAGTAGCCCAGTGCTGGGGCTCTGGCACATCACCCTCCCATATGTCTGTCAGCCTGTTGAGACCAGTAAGATCTGCTAAGCTCTAATGCCAATTGGCATTGTCTTTATGCATCCATGCTTGTCTGTAAATGTCATCTTATTCAAGTGAGGCTGGGTCCTAAAACTTTTCCTTGCATGGGCTAAATACCACAGTTCTTAAGGAACACAACATAATCTGCCCTACTGACATTACTTAAAAGATCCTCTGAATTACAGGATTGAGCCCCTACTGGAAACATGTATTGTCCTTTCACATTGCATTATTTGGTGGACTAGTCCTTAATTTCTTTTATTTTCCTCACAGTATATAACTACTTACTTATATCTAAACATAAGAGAGAGAGACAAAGAATTACAATATCAAAGAAGTGGGGATTTTTTTAGCATTTTTCCCCACTCACTCTAAGGGATGAGAGATCATCCTCAGCTTCCAGGTAATCTTGAATAGTATTTCCAACAGGGGTCAGGACACGGTCGATGACATGAACAACGCCATTTGTAGCAATCTGATTGCCATGGATGATCCTGGCGCAGTTAACAGTAACAACCTATGTTTAAAGAATCAAGCGAGAAAATGTTAGCACGCATTTGATAGTACACTTGGCATGTATCTCATATAATAGTCAAAGCAAGTATTAGACAGTAACAATTTATTTATTATGTTTTCCTTTACTTTTGAGTTAAGATGAAGGTGAATTTTAATACTTGAATTGTTGGAATTTTTTTTCCCCTTGAAAAACACCTAGAAAACATCTAATAATAGATCTATATGTTCAGATCACTTTGATCTCATCATCTAATTCCATTACCTAATCACAGTTATTTAGATTTATGTTCCATTCCCCTTAAATGGATAAAAAAAGTTTTTTTCTTTTGGCTTGTGATCTTTTAAGTGTTGATTTAACAGTTTCCATTAATCGAAGAGAACAAAAACACAAGCAACTTGACTATGGCTGTTCTAAAATGAAGATAATAGATACTCTCATGGCATTAAATACTTCTTTCACGTGCAGTCCTTGGAACAAAGGACTTGATCAAAGTGTGTTTTGTGACACGTGACACGCATCTAAACAGAATATCTATCTGTTTAGATGTATAATTATAACAGTCTCTCTCAGTCACAAAAGGGTCCCTCTATTTAAAGAAAAATGTGGAGTTTGCTTTCTTTTTCTAATAATAATTAGCCCATGTAACTTAACCCTTTCTTTAAAATGTAGCTCTCAGTGTATGAACATGTCCTTTATAAATAGATTTTATTTTAACATTTGTAACAATAGAAGCATTACTAACATGTCCATAACTTTCCTGCCCAGGGCAGGGGCTCAGACTTGATGAGCTACTGAGGTTCCTTCCAATCCAAACATCTATGAATCTATGTTGATCACTAATCCTACCATGACCTTCTCTCTTCTTTACATAAAAAATATTAAAGGGAAGTGAAAATATGAAATACTGTATAAAAGATACTTATGACAAACTTACCCCATTAGGGTAGTGGTTAATAAGCAGTTTCAGGTCATTGTACATAGATACAACAGTCATGCCATTCTTAAGGTCCTTTGTCAACATACGCTTATTTAGCATATGGTGATGGAGAGCATTATACAGTTCAATATTTACATTGTCAATCAAATTCTTATGAATTTCCTGAGGAAGAAGATTCAGTTAGACATATTAGGGACATTCTTCCAATCAACTAGATATATAGTTAATATATACTTATATGTCTTTGTCAAAACATATGCTTTCAATATAGTTTTGAACATATATGTCTTCTGACTAGGCAAACATTTCAGTTCCTTTCTTACTAATCTTTGGCTAGCAAAAATATTCCCTAAATTGATTTGCTTAAGATCAAAGACAACAGGGCTCACCACCTAAATAAATTGCATGAGATATTTGATCTGAATTAAATCAGTATTAGATTTAATTAAAATTGTTATTATAGGAAAAGTTCCCCAGAGTCACCAACAAACAGAGCAATTACTATATTCCCTTGCTGGTATTTCTACTATTTTCAGTGCTGTTTTGAACACAATAATGATGCTCATGCTCAAACAGGTACTATTCACAAATGTTGAATGTTTCTACAATTTAAAGAAAAAATATCTGTAAATATGTAAAATAGCTATGTCCTCCCAACACAGCTCTAAATACCAAATAGACAAAATGTGTTTAAATGTATAATCTCTATTAATATAGAATGGTCATAATGCCTTCTTATTTGGTGTACATGGTTAATTTTACGCTATCCTAAAATAAGGAATCATAAATATATAAACATGTAGTTACTGGCTCCAACAGGTTCCAAGCTTCATTGCTTGGTGCAAAGAATGTGAATGATCCTTTTCCTTCAATTTCTTCTCTCAGCTTTGACATATCGGAATACTGTTGTGTCGAGGTAGCTCCAACAATGCCCAGGGTACCATAAACATGATCAATAGGAGCAACTGAAATAAACAAGAGATTATTGTAAATTCTTCAATAATGATGGCAAACTTTGAGAATCAAATCTACTGCCATGATTCCAACTGTGTGATAAAATGTATGACATGGAACTTTTTCATCTAAAACTTTTTCAAGAAAGAATTACAAACTATTCAAATTAAGTTAAAATTGGCAATATACATTTAGGAATACATGAATAATTGACTTAAATTATTTGCTGAATGAAAAAACTAATGAAAATGAACTCCAGCCTCAGGTCAAATGTCCCATTCAAGTTGAAACATTTCCTTTTGGGGCATTTATTTGCTAAATGTACAAGGCTAAATTGGCAAGCCCTTATAAGGAAGAAACTGTAAATTATGCTTGTTGTCTCTCCTGTCGATACTCTTCTATGGTGGTTTGAACTTTTGCTGAGCCAGAGAGTGAGCAAAATGCTAACCTTGTTGTTCAGACACCCACTTGTGATTACATTACCTGATCTAGTAAAGATTTATTTATGCCAAATGGAAGAGTATCAACAGAGAATATAGTGAGAACCCTCATTACCTGCACCCCTTTCCCACCTGGCTTATAGCATGAGATGAGTAGCATGGATTCATATCACCTCCCAGAGAAAAGGGAATTGAATTTGTCTCTCTCACATCCTATTGAAAAAAGGAGGATAACAGCTCTCCCTCTAACTTTGTGAACCTAGATTCTTTTTTTTTAAGTCCTAGATGAAACTGTTTAGTGAATTCAACTCAAATTTATGAATAATTTTAGGAATGCTGAAACCCATAGTTTTAAGTAAAGTTGCTATTTGCTGAAAAAAACACCTGCTTAGCTCTAATTTCATTTCACAGAAAAGATAACATGACACATAACAGAGGGGTAGGAGTATTCAACTTTATGTTCTGAAAAAACTGAAAAGTTGCTTTTTATGGTTAGTGAGTTAAGTAGTCTTTTGTACCTCAAATGTTCCTCTAATGCTCACCCACCCCCTAATTCTGATGCCATTTCACATCCAGTCACTGGCTCCACATTCTCTGTCCCCTGCATAATTCTGCTTGGCTACTTGAAGCAGTGAAACAAGTGACACAGAACTCAAAATACCTAAGGAATGCTTAGACAGTTTCACCAGTTCCTGTCTCCTCACATGGTGAAACTAGTACTTCTGATGCTAGGAAATCTGCCTACAGCAGTAGATTAAAAAATTGTCAGGACTAACTATACAGATAGTCAGATGTTCAAAATTGAAGGGTTTTAAATGCATTTAAAAATGGCATCTAACTTATCATTCTTCTATTTTGAGAGTTCAACCTTAGATATTTGGGGGCTGTTTTCTCATGGTGCTGACAACATAGAGCTCCCATTGACATCAAATGAGGCTGTGGCACTCAGACAGCAAATCTGGTATATATAGCCTCGATATCTCATATATAGAGCTGATCAGATGAATCTAAGAATGTACCTGCTGGGCATCCTCTCATACCATCCATCCTCATGTAGCCAGGGCAACATTCATATAAGACAGTTCTGTAAAATACAGGAAAAAAAACCCTCAGTGAAACAGTAGAACAAAGGTTACACTCATTATAAATTCTTACTTAATTGTCTCTTTTTTTCCATGTTGTCTATTTCTACTCATTTTGTATCACTATATGTAACTGATCATCCGGTTTTAAGATTCAGTATCCTATTTTCTGTTATTTCAGATTAGAGGCTACTAATTGCTGCAATATATTTCTTCACTAAGTATAAAACATTTAAAATTTGAAGCCTATCCAAAATGATTGTTTGGAATGCGTATAGAAAGCAAAATAGATTTTTTGAAAAGACACAAAAAGGGATTATGTGATTTGAATAACCAGTAAATAAAATAAGTTTGTTAGTAATAATTTCAGTGGAGTGGATAGGATTGAAGAAAGCCAAAGAGAAGGTCATTGTAATCAGGAGTGATTGGATTGTCAGTGTATGGACAAGACATGTAAACACAGCACACAATGGGGTGAATGCAAAGGAAAAGGACTGGCATTTAGCAAAAACCAAAAGTTGAGGACCAAACTTCTCAGAAATTAGTCATGAAGGTAGATGAAATGTTCCAGTGGTAGGTTATAGAAACAGAGGGTGGAGTTAGGAACAGCTTTAGGAATGATGACAGAAAGCAAGATGAGGAGATCTTGGAGACATTGAAGAAGACAGGGGAAGAAACGTGTGAGGACAATTTAAAGAAAAAAGACCAATGAAGGACAAAGAAGCCAATAATGATTAAATGGCTGATTATGTCAAAACCAGTAAAGAGATCAAGAAGGATGGAGAAGACAAAGAAAATGCCATTAGTAACTAGTTGAACAGTCTCACTTAAGGGGAAAACTAGACTGGTGCAATGAATGAAAGGCTGCATACACTCATTCAAATAATGTAGAAGAATTTTCCTGACTTTTTCTTCTGGTAGTGAAATTTACCCAGAGCCATGTGTACAGACATTCAAAGGAAGAAGGGAAAGCTTGCAGTGTCAACACTGTGCAGGCATGAAAGGTCCCTATGCACACATCTCAGCATACTTTGCAAGGTTCCTTAGTCTGCCAAGCAATGGATGACAGCAGTGCACATGACAGCCCTCACTGGCTGATTCATACCATGTGGATCAGGCTGCGTTTCCCTGCCATACAATGTGGGGATTTTGAAGAGGGCATGTCCTTCTTTCTGCTGGAGCAAGAGTCCAGCCAGAGACAAACTGTTCATCTCCTCTAAGGATAGAGGGGAAAGAAGGAGGATGGAAGACTGTTCTCTTCAGGGAGAAGCCATGGTATATACAGACATTTGCTCTCCCAGAGGAACTCTTCTAGAAATTTAACCCTGTTTTTCTCCTGGAACAGCCATTTTAACTTGGGGAGAAAAAGCCTGAACATTTGTGCGCATGTAGTTTCTCCTGGGAGAGCAGGAACTTTGTACAAGGCCAAAGAAAGAGTTAACAGAGGGAAACAAAGCAACAGGAGCAAGAGTTTATGTATAAAGGGAAAAGAAAAGGAATTAGAAGTTAACTGAAAAACCTATACCAACTGTCTTAGAAATTACTTATCTTTAAGTTTTTCTGATATCATATTGAAGCTTGAAAGTAGACATCTTTAACCAAATTCAGTCCTATTGTAAGGAATCACAACCCCATTAAATTCAGTGGAGTTATAGCAAAGTTGAGTTTGGTTGGTCCAGGATCAAGAATGCAATAAATTATATCAGTATACTGAAGTTTAAGCAGTAGCTTACATTTTCAGCCTCTTTCTTCAGTTAAGCTTTTGAAGTAGTTACTGCCCAAGTGTTGTGAATCACTGGAAATAACTTGCAATCAAAATGTTACATTATTTTGTTCTTAAGACATATAGGTTTTCTGGGATTAATTTGCTCTCCTTTCATGCAGTTCTGGAGTTCTAGATAGTAAGTCATTAAAGGCTTTGATATACATATATGTGGTTTCAGTTTTGAGTCCCAGGTTTTCAGCTGAAAGCTCTCTAGAGGCAGCTTTGTGTGGTTTTGTTATTTTGGTAATGAATTAGAGCTGGCAAAATATTCACCACAAATATGCTAAATTAAAAAGCTTACTCCAATTACTTGAAAGCTGGATTTGCAGAATTGTCGTATAAAGTCTATTTGAAGAGCCATAGAAATGAGATCAGACTGAAATAACATTACAGGCAGGAGTTTCAAGTGAGACTCTTAGCTACATAATCTCTTGCAAATTGACTGAGCTGATAAAGAACAAAGAGCTTTTAATTAGAACAAATGCCCTGTATCTTCTTAGTTATTTTGTGCTATGAATGTAGGCTGTTTGACTTCCTTCTCTCTCTTTTTAACAGGATTTTAAAACATACAACTTTTTCTGCTAAGTTTTCTACATGCCTATTCTAAGTAAGCTTCAGAAGTTATTTGTACTGTTGGAATGATCTCATAGCTGTGATGGTCCAGGAAATACAAAAGAGGCAAGGATTCTTGTGAATGATATCTTTTATTGAACCCATTAAGTCCATCTCAACCAGGAAATCAGCCTGGTAAAAGTTAGCACTAACAAAAGGGATTTGTGCACTCTTAAAAAATAACCTCTTTCAACTAAGACAATTCCCTTTAAAAGATTCCCACTGGAAGGCAAGCCAACTATATATATCGGACTACTATTTCACAACAAGTAAGTCTGAGAAGGCAAACCTGGCATGTATAAGACTGGATTGTGACATTTGGCAAGGAGCAGGGTTTTATCTTCTCCTCCTCCATGACAAGTAGCAATTGTGAACCTTGCTTCCCTTTAGCATGCCAAACCTTTGTCCTCCCTGCTCCTCCTCATCTGGTAATGTTGTGCTTTCCAGGGTGCATTTGAAAAAGGTTTTGGCCTTTGAACAGGCCACATAAGTGTGAGAGGAAGGCTGTTCACCCTTTTCTCCCCTACCTTGAATGCCTCTAGATTTTCATTTCATAGTGTATAGGTTGACATGGTGCTTAAGTTGATCCCATTTTTCTGATCCAAAAAGTAAGGGATGCCATAAATCCCATGTTTAAGTCAACCTTACTTTTTGAATCAGAAATATGGGGTCAACTTTTACCAACCTCTGTGTGCCCTCACTGCAGGCTGGGTACCCAGGGGATAGGCACATGCTACAGTGCTGCTCAAAGGGGAAAGGGCCAGGCTCTGTACTTGACTGGAGTGGCCTCATCCCTTGCAAGCAGTGCTGCCTGGGCTACACCAGTCGAGCACCAAGCCTGGCACCACTCACAGGGGATGGGGCCATGCCATTCAAATGCTGAGCCCAGCTTCATCTGCCTGCGAGCAGTACTGCTGAGCGCTAAGCCCAGCCCTGTCCCCTGCAAGCAGCACCAGGCTCAGAGCTTGGCTGGCACCACTGGGCTCAGCACTCAGCAGCACCACTCACAGAGAAAGGGCCAGGCTTGGCACTTGGCTGTCATGGCCCCATCCCCTGCAAGTGGCACCAGGCTTGGCACTCAGCTGGTGCAGCCCAGGTAGTGCCACTTGCAGGGGATGAGGTTTGGTTTGGCACTGAGTAGCACCACTCACAGCAGATAAAAACAGGCTTGGTGCTTGGTTGGTGCATCCTCATCTCTTGCAAGTGGTGTTGCCTGGGCTGCACCAGCTAAGTGCCAAGCTTGGTGCTGCTTGCAGGGGATCAGTGTATAAGTCAAGGTTGAATTTTATGAGTTAAAAATTGGGCTTCAAAACTTTACTTATACACAAGTGAAACGCAGTAATCAGAAAGAAGCTGGGTCTTGTTCAGTCTCTAAGCAGAACAACAATTAGCTGTTTCCCTTGTATTTCCCAGCATATCATAAGAAAATGTATTTTTTCTAGGCACAAAGTGCTCTAAAAGGAATCTGGTAAAAGTTCAGTGTATTTATGCTATCGCAGTTTGTTTCTGGTGATAGGAAAGAGAGGGTTGAGCTAGAGCCATATCACAAGAAATAACAGGTTTCCTCTTTTCACCATATTCAGCAGAGAAAAGATACAGTCTGATGCAAATATAATGAATGCAAAGTAGAAGATCAGCCAAAGAACATAATGGACAAAGAAAATGCTTTTCTGGCCAAGAACTACAATGCAAGTACCCTTGGCTTATCATACTCCTTTTAACATACAGCATGCTTCCTCTGAGGGACCTCTAGGAATTAAAATCTGGCCATCCAAAGCTATTGTGACTGGTGGGGAGGGTAAACCTAATAGATCTTATACCAAGTGGTTGTTAGAACCAGCAGCTTTTTTTGAAATCAGTGTTGGATATGATTGCTCAGTAGTCTTCATGTACAGAACATATGAAGATAGGTAGCTACTGCTGTCTTTGCCATAACATTACACTCCAAGTTGAAGTTTCATCAACATAACTCTACCAGTTCAGCACATAATGAGGTCTCACAGGACTGAATGAATATATGGATAGCTAAGTAATAATGCCGAATTCATAAGCAAAGAAAACCAGCTCAATGCCACTCCTGTCTTATACTTCTGGATAAGGGGTATTCCCAGGGTGAAATGTTCATGGACAGGGTATTCTGGCAATGGTTATACCTGGACACCAGAGCAGGATCTTGGGGATTTGAAAACTGCAAATCGTCAACTGCAAAGCAGCCCTAGGACACTTTTTTTTGTAAATGATTCATTGTCTTTGCTTAATATTCATAAACACATCCATGGTCCAAATGGGACCCTTATTTCTAAAGGGCCTTCAGCTCAGGAGATCATTTTGAAAAGGTATTACTATAGTAGTAGATAGAAAGCCTATTTACCTATCATTTCCTATCTCCTGAACATGTAATATGGCATTCTAGTCTTTCCTGGTCATCTAACTGGCCATTTTGTGGTCATGTTCAGGGCATTTTTGGCACTTATGTGCCATGAGGAATTCCTGAACTCACGTAGACAACTAAACAGTCTCATACAGATTAGACAGAGAAATCCCCGTTTTTCCCCGTGAATAGCTGAGTGGGTCAAGTACTCATTTGGGAAGCTGGAGGTCCTGAGTCATGGGCCAACCTCACCCAGGAATGGTTTAAATTTGCGTCTTTCTGACTTCCTGATGCAGCGTGCTAACCACCATTCCGCATCTTCCACCCTGCGTTGCCTTTCATCCTGATTTCTCAACAACTGTGTTAGTGGCTCAGCTTCAAAAGGATCACCAGAGAGGTACTGAAAACTAGCTGACCTCTGGGGTGGTGGTTAGTGTACTAGGCTAGGAAGCAAGACGGTCCCAGATTCAAGCCCTCTCTGGATGAGAGGGGTCCATACCCTGGTTCTTCTGGTTTTTCAGGTAAGTGCCCCTGACACAAAGCAATAGCCCCTCTTCATTGATGAGGCTACGTTCCACAGATATGAGTTTTGATTTCCTCCATTTTCAGATGTCTAAGTCCACTATGCTGCTACAAGGAGCACATATATGTGTTGTGGAAGCTACTGTATCTGCTCAGTCTATGTGACTATGTAGCTGCATATAGTAGTTGTCCATGTGTACAGGGGCATGACTCCAAAAGTAAAATTCTCCTGGGAGTGTAAATGTCAAAATACCCTGTAGATGATCAAGAAATGACCACTTAGAAGATCAGAAAAAACCAGAATGCCACCCTTACTGCCTTAGTATTTAAGATCTGAAAACTGCTAACTTTGGAATTGCTAAAACTGAAGAAATATTGTTGTGAAGTCTGCAGTTTCATTTTAGATACACTATTGTACAAAATCTCCTACTAACAATGAAATTACTCTAAGTACCAGCTAATTTATACTAGATGCTCTGATGATGATGGACGATTACTTGCAATCAAGTAAGATTGTCTTCCAAGGACCTTAACAGTGAGTCAGAAGATATATGATTCCCCTAAGGAAGATGCCTGTGTGTGACTTCTTTCAGCATGAGGTTGATGTCACACACCAACAAAAGCACTGTCCTTGACAGATAGGGATCTCAGTTCAAGGCATAGAATCCAAGACAATTGAAGACCCTTGATCGGCTGCAGCTTTCATTTGCCTTTACAGCTGCTGAAAAGGGGCTTACACTTTTCTTCTGCCTGGTCTGCCGTTGAGGTCTTCTTGGATTGCTCTTAGTCAGGAATCTCCCCCTTGACCTTGCCGCCATGGGTGACCCTACCAGGAGCATGAAGCTCCTGACAGCCTTGCTCTAAGGATCATTGGAACATGCAAGCCTCTCCACCATTACAAGGTGGAGATCCCCAGAGAGGACCAGATGCTGAACTGTAATCACAAATTACCAATAATTTTATAATTTAAACTTAATCTGAGTTACATTTTTTTTCTCTTAAATGCACTTTTTAGTCATCACTTAATCTAAAAGTGCATGAAAAATGAAGAAGAATTAAGAAGGTGTGATAGCTTTGTGCAAACTGATTTTTGGTGAGCCTGAAATATCCTCAAGGACTTTATTTAGAATACTGTAAAATCTCTTTATTGCCTCAGAATATTTCTTTGATCACTTCATGATGTCCCTCGCCATAAAAAATAACTCATATTACCACTGTGGCTTAGCAAAGTAATGAATACTGTCCATGTCATCTTAATACACTCAGTAGACTTTCATTGACAGGGTACTGCTAATACATGACATTTATGAAGAAGTAAACTCACATGGGCAGGTCAGAATATGACCTTTGGAATATGAAGAAAGCCTTGAAAACTTCCAAAGAAGTTCAGCCTAAATCATTTGAAGGAAACATCTTTCTCCCTAATGTGTTTCCTGTGGGATAAGGTGTAATGCCAAAGAAGTCAGCAGTATGGCAAACATTACATAAAAGGTGACTAAGCACTCTGGATCACTGACACAATATACTCAGAAGGAAAGAGTTAGTATCACTATGCCATCTGGAGGAGAAAGACAGACTCCAATATTGAAAGAACATTAAATAAACTAAAAAAATTGATTTATAGTCAGAGGGATGATCAAAGAAATTCAGTGGCACCAATTTGAGCCCTGGAAATTAATCTCCATTGTTTTCTGGGAATCTGAAATCTGAGGTGTAACGTACTGAGTTAAGCACATTAAATGAAGCAGCAGATAGACCATGACCCAGATCATGATCCTTCTGCAGACTCACCTTGTCAAAATCTATGGGATTAATTATTATTAATGTATTTATACATTATAGATTATTGCTATTTTTATACATTTCTAGGAAACCTGAAAATTTAAAGCAGTATCTCTGCCTGTTCAGTCGGATAACATAAGCCCATTTAGGAGCATGATATTGTTGCTACTCATCTGAACCTCTTGGGGAAATATGAACAGTGAATTTTATCTTAGTTTACAACAGCAGAAAGCCCAGGATGAAAGCCTGGCCTTGCTGAAGTCAATGGGCATTATTCCAAGGGCTTTAGCGAGGCCAAGATTTCACACCTGGGTGAGGGGCAGAAGTTAGACATAAAGCGATTTGAGTAATCAGAAACTGGTTTAAACCTGTAACAGAACAGAAGTTCAGTATACACAACACAATTTCAAAAGGCTGAAACTGGTTTAAGATTAACCTGGTTGAATGCGGTATCAGTCTTAACAGCTTTGGATCAAAATGGTTTATGAAACTTTTGTCCCAGACCCCTACCTGGTTCAAATTAAATCACAGTTCCCCAGCAGTCCAGCATGCTTTCCAGTCCTGAGTTGGGCTGTGCTGTCTGCTCCCACAGAGAAACGTTGGGGAGTGGGAGGGAGAAGGCAGGGACTTCCTACTCCTGCCTCCTCCCTCCTAGCAAACCCCAGCTGGAGTCTGGGGCCAGGGAGGGGGATTAAACTTCCCTTTCCCTGAATACAGAGCTACCCTGCCCTACTAAAAACTTACTGCTGGCTGCAATTGTGGACTAAAAATCCCAGAGGCACCTGGAAGCAGGAAGAAGTGATGAGAAACCATATAGAGTCCTACTGTTGTGATTCTGGACTGCAAATCCCAGAGACCTCAGAAACAGCAGGAAAAGGAAGCAAACACACAACCCATGCTGTCTGTATGCCAGAGAACCATGCTGTGGTGCCCTCCTAGCTTCTGGCCTGAGCCACTGCAGGTATGGCTGCATTTCCTGAATCGAAAATGAATGTTTGTCCATTTGTTTCTCAGTTTAATCTCTGCAGTTTAGACTAAGATGCAAAGACTGAATCAATTCAACCTTGGGCTTTTTGACAGTCTGTACTTAGTCCTGGTGTCTAAACTTATCTGAGAATCACTGGAATATCTGAAAGGCAAGATTATGTGTTGGAATTATATCTTTATTATTATATCAAAAGCATAACTGAACTCACAAAACTACATTACACTAAAAGATATAGAAAATATTTTCTCATAAAGAAGACCAGAGACCTCCTCCACCTCTTCTTCCTCTGTCTTTTCCCATAATTTCTTATAAGAGCCCATTCTAGAGTTCTGTCACGACACAGAATGTCTTCCAGGAATCTCAGAAATGCAAAACAATATAATGACCTTCCAACACTGACCAGCACCAGTAGCAATCATAGTATAAGTTTGCTTCGTGTCTTTTCTGGACTATTGTAAATTCACAGATCTAATTTTTAATTTTTTAAATTTTAAACCTGCTCTAATTTTAAATTTTGTTTGAACACGTAAAATTTTAGGAAAAATATTGAGAAAACAGTCATTTTCAAAACTTAAAATATAATCACAATGTTTAATTTTGAAAATATTGAATAAAGTGTATTGACTTTTAAATGTCTTTCGCTGAAGAATTAGCCCCAGTCTTCTTTTTTTGACAAAAAAAGAGGTTTGTCTGAAAAAAAAGTTGCCCAGACATAAGTCAAAAGGACATTAGTGACAATCATGTGCATTTACTGAAGTCCTTTTTGATCATTAATTATTTTTAACCATATTCATGTATTCTGGCTCAAATGTGAAAACAGAGACCAACAAAGTATGCATCCTCCTTTTTAAAAATTGATTTTGAAACCTAACCACGTAAATGAATGTTAAGATTTTAGTCACTTCCTGTTCAAATGCTCCACTATTATCCACTCATTGTAGTCTAGGATTAGAATTTTCCAACAACCTCTAAGGGCATGACCACATGAGTGCACACATGCATTTCCCCAGGGATAAATAGTAGTGACACCTAGTTGTGCCACTACTACTTGTACCTGTGGAATCTCCACGCATGCATGCTCTGGCATGTAGCAAGTTGCCCTGGGTGAGGTAGGGGAGGCTGGGGCCAGCACCTGGACTGGCCCCAACAGCCTTATCTTGGGTTCTGGGGGCCTCCTATGGCTCCAGCAGCAGTGATCTGGTGCATGGAGCCTGGCCAGCATTCAGAGCATTGCTCTGGCTGGCCAGTCTCCAGTTTCAGGTGGTGTATGCTGCCTTCACATGCTCCACCCCAATTTTTTTAGGCACAGATTTTTTTGACACTAAGATCTCCCAGAGTCAAAAAAGCCTGTGCTGCAAATTAGCAGTGTGGCAAATATCCTCATGTGTGCCTCATACTGCACATCCTTGCTTATCTGGGCACACCCTAAGGGTTTGTCTGCATAGGAATTATAGCTATACCAGCTTGACTATTCCAGGTCAGTACATTTGGAGTAGATTTAACCTATTTCAAATAAGACAGTCTTATTCTGAAATAAGAAGCAGTAAATAAGGAACAACTATTTTTTTTACCTTGATCTGAGCTAATGTATCTCAGTAGTAAATTAACTACTTAGCTTAATCCAAATGAACTTTTTGTGTCCCTTATAAAGAAGTCCTAAATGATTTACTACATGAACCTCATCTTTAAAAAAAAAATATCTGGACAATGATGAGAATATCCCATGAGCTTTCAAGTAACAGTAGGCATTTAAGTGCCAAATCCAGGAAGATTTAGTCACCTACAAATTATATATCACAGCTACTTAAGATTTAAGCCTCTGGCTCTATAATGCAATCCAGAACTAAAGAAAAAAAAGCACCTAGGGCTGCGGAGAATAAAATATTTCAGAAGGATGATGCAAAATGGCGAAAACACTGAAGTGGGAGCTGCTTACAGTTAACCTATGTAAGGGTATGCACAGAAGTGACATTTAGATTGACCTAATTAGGGTTAGCTCAGGGGCAGGCAATTATTTCTGGTAGAGGGCTGCTTAATGAGTTTTGTCAAGCTGTTGAGGGCTGGATGGGTAGATCTGCCCTTTGACAGTTCCCCACCCCCGGTTGCCATATTGGACCAGAAGTCCTGTCCCCTAACCCACAACCTTTGCTACCAGAATTCCCTCCCCTTGCCCCACAGAAATACTCTGGGGGGGAGGGGGCTGCCATCTTAGAACCAGAAAAAAAACACCAAACACCTACTAGAATATATTTTGATTTCATTACAAAAAATAATTGTCATGATTTGTGCTTGTGTTCTGCATATAGAAAGAGTTGCATAATAACTTAAAAATATAGTCATACCCCTTTATATTGCATGTGGGATGTGGCTGTGTGGAGGTCCATAGGGTATGTTGGGGGTGTGTGCATATGTGGGTGGGGGATGTCAGGGCAGGGTGTGGGTGTGTGAGGCTTGTGGGGTGTGAGGACTCCCCCCATGGTGCACAGCCCCTGTTGTTGACAGCAACGGGGGCAGGGGAGGCTCAGGGAGCTCCTGCTTGGTGCAGCACCTGTGGGCTGCGGCTCCAGCCAGCACTATGTGCAGGGCAAAGAGCACAGCCTGCCTTGCTGCCTCTATCATGGGGGCTCTGCACCGACTCCCTGCAGCTCCTACACTTGCATGGCAAAGCTCCACAGTGGACTCTACGGGGAAGCAGGGGGACAGGGTTCCCTCCATTTCCAGTTTGCAGACCTGCACATTAATGGAGGAAGGAAGCCAGCTTCAAAACAGGGCTTCCCCCAGTGCACAGTCCCTGTGATAGAAGTGGCACAGGCGCTAGCTGGGAACTGCAGGTCTGCACTGGCTTCTGCTGTGTTCTGTGGTTCTGGCACTGCAGCTGGGAACCATACAGCACTCTTCATGGCATGGAGCTGGCCGGCCTGGCCAGGCACCTCCCAGCAGCACATGGTTCCCAGATGCAACACTGGAACTGCAGAATGCAGCAGGAGCCTGTCCAGCCCCACGGTTCCCAGTTGGCTCCTGCTGCCCTTGGACTTTACCCCTGGGGCCCTGTGCTCCTTCCTGCTGCCACTTACCCCCCCCTCCCCACCCCTGTGCCTGCTGCCACTGCCCTTCCCCTGCTGCTGCTTCTATGCCTGCCACCACTGCTTCCACTGGCCCACTGCTCCAGCACCAAGTGGTTCCAGTTGCAGGGTCAGAACCACATCGTGCAGCAGGAGCCAGCCTGTCCTAGCTGGCACCATGCAGTTGCCAGGTGGGAACTAAGTGATGCTTGCTGGGATCAGCTGACTCCTGCTGCACTACTGATCCTCCTCCCTGCTCCTCCCATTCTTACCTGAATTTCCTTCTTGGATGGAAGGAGGTGGCAACAGCCCAAGGGTCCCAGGCCAGAAGCCTCTGCTAGGGCAGAAGCTTCTAGGTACGGGGAGCGGGGCATTGTTGCTGCTGCCGCTGGCTCCTGGCGCCACTGGCTCCTGTCATCTTTGACAGGCAGTCAGGGGCAGATAAATATTACTTTTTAAATATTTTAGGTGCTTTGCGGGTTGGATAGAATGGCTTTGTGGGATGGATCTGGCACATGGGCCATATTTTGCCTGCCCCTGCACTGGTTTAGTCTAAATGCCTAATTGTAACATGCATTCAGGAAGGTTAAATTGGCTGGACTCAATCTAAATTAATTCACTTGGGAATGTGAGCTAACAGATTGGGATTGGGCTAGTCCAATCTCTTGAATGCCTATATGTGTTTGCAGTTCAGTCCCAGTGCTGGGAAAGCCCAGCTTCTCACTCCAGGGATGTGCTTTGCCCCCCTGCACAGACTCAGTTATTTTTAGCCTCCCAAATCTGCCACACATGGTCAGACAATCCACCCCAAGGACCCACCAACACACCCTGTAAACCTGTTAGTCCTCCCCACCCAACCATGCCAACCCTTCCCAGACCTATTAGCACCCCCCCCCTCCCAATCCCACCCTGAATTACTTACTGCAGTTTCTCCATACAGCTCCTGGGACTAGCAGATGTCTCTGTAAACACCACTCCTAATCAACATTCACATAGCTTAAAATGAGCCAGGTGAACAGACCAGGTGCAATGAAGATCTGTACACACCCTGAGGCTACAGACATTATAGCTATTCCATGACAAACCATTTTATCTCAAGACAAAGTGCAGTCATTCAGATCCCCATGTAAATTGTCACAACTTAATTCTAAAAAGGTTCATGGGATGCAAAGTATTAACAGTTTATCTTGGCATTCAATCACAGGATAACCAGTGGCAGAATAAAATGCATTCAGCTATTCACTAAACCTGAACTAAGAAGTGATACATATACATCAATCATGTGAAATTTGTGTTCTGGGACAAACACAGGCACAACTTGTCCAGGAATAATATAATGTCTGTTCGTAGCCTAAGAAGTACTAAGTGCAGGGATGTGTCTGAATTTCCAGCCCTATTTGGGGCTTAAGCAGCTAAATATAGGCTACAAAGAAAATTCCTCTATCCACTTGGGATCCAGAGTCTTAAACACATTCCTGAGGGCAGGTCTCTACAAGTGTTCTTTGAAAGAACTGAGCAGGGCTTACTCTATTTTAAACCCGGCCTCTGTAGGGGTTGCCCCCTGCCCCTTTCCCAATGTAATAGCTTAGTGGTGAGAGCACTTGTGCAGGAAATGGGAGACATAGGTCCAAACTCGTATTCTACTTGTGGGAGATTGACACTCTTACCTTTCATTGGCCAAGAGAGGGCCGCACCCAGCAGCCTACTATCCCTCCTGGGTGAAGCTGAGCTACAGTACAGAAAGGGATGCAAATGTTATGGGGCCAGAAGAACAGCAAACAAGGAATACCTCTGGAACCTAGCGGGTAGGCAATTAAGAAGGAGGCAAACTGGATTTACTACCTACAACTAGGATTATTTCTGGATTCTACCCAATGACAGCATAATGTAAAATAAATAAACAGCCCAAAGTTCAGGAACAGAGCTCTGAATACATCTACTGGATCAAGTGGCTCAGTGCACTTAGGCACCACTCAGCCTTGTTCCACTATCCAAAATGGGACTTAGGCAAGAAGCAAGGCACTTAGCTTCTCCACCTTGACCAAAGCTGGGCAGAAGCAGGAGGTAACTACATGAGCCTGTGAAACTTTCATGTCAAGCAGGGAAGAGCCAAATGAGTTTAACTACCTTTAGGCTTAGGGATCAGGCCTTAAGGCATTATCAAAATGAATCTTAGACTCCTCATTCATGTAAGTACTTCTGAAAAATAGTATCTAGATGCAACTGAATGCTGGAAATGATTAATAGGCAAATACATTATTTAATGGTTTTTGCCATAATGGGAAAATACATTATCCAAATAGTACTATTTCATCATTTAAAGCAAAGGTAAAATGCTGTGAAACCCATTTAGGTGACAGATAGTGACAAAGCACAGTAATTATTTAATTCTAAGAATAACTTCTGTCAGATCTTATAGTCAACATAGCAGCAGTGAGAAATGCAGGTCAGGAAGAGTTCTGGCTTAGTTCCTCATGTGAATGTATCTATGCCCCATAAATACTACATGGTCAGACATGGATCACATCCTGTTATCTTCATCAACCACAGGGTAGTGAGACAACTGATTTCATTTTGAAATCCTAAGGTCATATTTAAAACAAAAACTATAGAACCATATTTATCTATGATGCAAAAAAAGATACCAACCTCAACAATGAAACTGCTCTAGTCCTACTTTCCTCCTATAGCATGTAGTGAAAGGCATGGTGGCGGCACATGACTGGAGCCAGGGAATACTGAATTCCGTGTCTCCCCAACCCATCTTGCATATTAGTACTGGCCAAGTCACTTAACTTCAGTTTGAGGGTATGTTTACATTGCACAAAGAACGTGCAGTTGTAATATATACCAGGATCCCTGTGTTTAATTCAGGGGTCTCAAACTCATTTGGTCCTGCAGGCTGAGTTTGGACTATTGGGCTCTTCATAGGCTGGATGACCCACCTCTGGATCTGGCCTGCAGGCCTTCTTGTTGCAGCTGTCAGAGCTTCTGTGTCAACACCAGCACTCAAGAAGTTAAGCAGAGCAAGCCACTGCTGCTCAAACACCCCCATCACTATGACTACCAGAGTTGTGCTGAATCTGCATCTCTGGCAGCCAAGATGATGGACTTAAACAGTGCCAGAGTTAACTCTGCTGCTGGCATAAACAGAGGTTCCCTTGCCACTGGCAGCTAAAACAAGAAGCCCCATGACCTGAATGACTCACCTCCATGAGGTGGATACAGCCTGTGGGCTGTACATTAGATATTCCTGGTTTAATGGGATGAGCATCAGTAACAATATCAGTGAAGATGTGTCCGGGTGAGCAATAGTGAATGTTAACAACCATATACATACCCAGTGCCAGGAAGGACTAGTACTCTGATTTCTAGTACACACTAAATTCCACACAGTTGTGTCTATACAACTTCAATTACTGATACTCCCTAGCCTGAGCTGGTATATGCTACAATCAGGTCTTGCTGTACAGATCTATCCTCTATTTCACCAGCTTTATTAACACCTACCTCTGAGTAGGTTGTTGAAATCAATTACTGGTTGTAAAGCAGTTGCATTTCTTTGCTAAACACTGCCTTAACAGTTGCAGAATTTCTATTGCTGGCAATGGGCATTTGTAATTTGAAGCAAACGTTTGGAGGCTTCTGTAAGACTATATTATTAAGCATGAAATAGTCATGAAACAGGAATAGGTGTCACTTACGCTTTTTTGCCACAGATGGCTCCCTGGTACCAGTTTCTGCAAGTGCTAAAATACTTCTTTTTGGTTCCCATGACTTGCTGAAGAGCACAGACATTTGGCCTGGTGAGAGTAAAACAATTCAGATGAGAGAAAAGGACTTCATATATATTTGAAAGAGAGTGACTGAAAATAGCTTCTAGCACAATATTTATGGGACAGGAGCAAAAAAAAAAAAAAAGAGCGAGCGAGAGAGAAACATCTGGTTCTAATTCCCAGGGCAGGTGTGATTTGAGACAGCCACAGTCCAAGCTCCTGAGGTAGCCCCGCAGGGTTCCTTGGAAAGACCACCCTCCCTTTAAGGGAAAGGCGATTGCTTCTTTAGACCCCTCAGACCCCTCTTTCTAATGAACTGAGCCTGTTAGCTGTGCCAAATCAAGCTTTATTATGCATTACTTTTTTTTTTTCCTGAAGTAAATTGCCATCAACTTGGGACTGAGCTGTGAATACCTTCAAGCTCTTTTCATTAAAGATTTCATCTTCTACACAGCTGTGTGGCTGTAGGTCCTAGGGAGGAGGAGTAGAAAGGTGACTTTTTGCTTTATTCAAGGGGGAACACAGCTTCTGTAATTAAATCAGCTCTTTTGATTGCCAATGTTTGGAATACTAAGCACACCTAATTAAACAAGCCAAGAATTATGTGGGACCGAAGGGTAAACTGCCATATAACAAAGTCAGAAATTTCAAACAAGGTAACTTCTTTATAATACGGCAATATACTACCCAAAGACTTTCTTAAAAGAACATTTGAAGGAGCAAAACTATTTTGCCATGAATGTGTATATTATTACAGTGTAGTAGTTTATCTATCTGAGTGCTAGAATATATCCTTTCAAGGAAGAGGAACACCTTCAACATTTTTAATTCTAAAAACATTCAGTTCATCTTGGAAAGAGGAAGAAGCTTTGTACAATTAAAAAAAGGATCAATTTCACCAGCGTGTCTGAAAACAGCTGTTTAAATATTTTCTCTCTCTCTCAGAGCGATTTTTTATTATTAAGCCACCTTCTCTCTGAAGAATGATTATGATTCACTGCCTTTGAATGCAATGACATACAACATTCTTGTATTACTAAAGTAGGAAAAGAAGTTTTACTATGGGCTTTCACTGAGAGTTTACAAACCAGAAGAAAATGGGACATAGTCAATCTTTTTAGCAGGACAGAATTAAACAGAGGGAGAGAGAGAAAATACAATGTTAGAGAGAAAATAGTGTTAGATGTACACCTATCCTGGTCAAAAGTCCATGTTAAATATATGTGATCACCTACTATGTCTGTGACAAAAGTCCCTTTAATGATACAGAAGTACCTACATTTTATTTATCTCCAGGAATATTTTTTTAACTTTCCAATTGTTCAGAAAGTCTATTTTTACAGTTTCCTTACAAATAGTCATTTGGATTATTTCATAATAAATGTATTTAAAAATTCAGCTGTAGGCACAGTACACAAATCTCATTTTAGATGGATATGGGAGCAAATAAGTCCCCCTTTTAGAATGTTAAGGCATGTACTTACCCCTGTTCACGTGCCCTTATTCGACTGTGGGACAAAATCTTGTCATAGTGAGCAGAAGAGTCTGCTCTGTCAAAAGCAGACAACAGAAAAATGGAAAAGGTGGATAAAAAAAGGATCTTCATCCTTAGTCCTCTATTGCTCCTGGAAAGCCTAAGGAGAGAACTGGCAAACAGCTTGGAAGAGCTTACAGTTTATATACATGCTAGAAGGCTGTGGGAGGAGAACAGTGTATCAACCTGAAACTTCATACCACCCTCCTCAGAACAGTAACTTCAATAGGCTGCCAGATTCAACCAGCTAAATTAATACTGTGCATTAAACATGGCAAGAAAGTTATTTTTCCCCTGGTGTTGACTAATCTCTTCCTTATTACATCAAGAGTGGATGCTTTTCATTTTTCTAGTTGACATTTAAAAGTTAAAGAACTTCGGGCTCTAATTTATGACTTAACATTTATACTAAAGAAGCATCCAGGAGCCGAGATCAGGGTCCTGCTGTACTAGCTGTTGTACTTCTGCGCAGAAGAACTCCCTTATTTTCCATGCAGCTTTTCCATGTCTGTGCCTTTCCTGTTGTGACCTGAGTTCAGCCATTTTATTAATGAAATTGATTAATGTTACAATCAATACTTCTTCAAAAACACTAGCACCAGATAGTATGTCTCCTCAGAAAAAAACCCTAATGTTAACATAATCATTGTGAATTAGTTATTAATCATTTAATAGCAATGTAATTGGCATATTATATATTCACAGCTCTTATAGACATTGGCCAAATAATCTTTACAGCAATCCTCTGAAGCAGATAGAAAAGAGTAGTTCTGATTTTGCAAATGAAAGAACTAAGGCATAGTGGTAGAGGGACTTCCCCATGGCTACAAAATGAACCAGTGGCATACCGGAATACAGGGGTATATGTTGTAGCCGTGTTGGAATACAGACATTCCTGACCCCTACAGAAAACTTTCTTTAAATCATGCAGACATATTCATTTAAAAAAATACATATATGTATATACATACACACATAATATATACTATTTTAAACAAATATGCATACGATGTTTTAATTATGAATCCATAAATATTTTCATATACTTATAAGACTGGATACATTAATGACCCTAATTTAAACCCTACATTTCTGCATTGAATGCTTTCTACTTAGAAGTTAAGCTTTAGCGTTAAACATGCCCAGGTGTGTAAGTGTATAACTTCAGGTGAGTCTAGTAAGCATTAAAATTGTTGGAATGACACTCAGACCCATCTTTCCTCTGGTTAACTACAGACTAGATACAACATGGGCAGAAATTATGGATGTTTCAGCACATATAGTCACATGGAGTGGGGGGCATACTTCAGGATTACTCAGTGGGGCTGTATTTTTAAAGTGTACTACGCATCATGATTAAATGCTTTTCCATCTTTCCAATGTCATGTAAAATTAAAATAAAATCGAACAAACCCTGAAACAGTAAGGTCATGAAAGTGGAATTAAGTTTTTATTTACGTATTATGAGAAGGCACCTGTTCTTATAGCATGAAATAACCTTCCTCTATGAAATGGATCCTTGTGATACTTCTGACGTTCATCTCCTAGGATAAGTATATCATATAAAGAGGAAGCAGAAGGCGTATTTCAGAAATCCTTCTGAGTCAAAGGGCTATGGGGCTTTCCTAGTTCCATCCTAGTAGCAAACTCCTCAAGGACACATCTACTAAAAGAAATTAAAGAATAACAGTTTAAGATCCACCCAGTTGAACAACCCATTGAGAATTCAGATCCTATATTAAGCATTAAACCATAACAATACCAAAATTTTAACATTCCTGCATATAAAGAGGCACTATATAATTAGCACTACATAGCCTTACATGCCAGCCACACTTAAGCATATAGCTCTAATATCAGAGAGTAAAATGAGAGCATGATGAAAAAATATAAATATTGAGTCATATAAATCAGTTTGAAAGAAATTGGTTTTGATTTGGAGTCTCAACTATTGAATATTGTTAATTTATTGTGAGGATAAATAGTGGGAGTAAAGCCACAGGAATTAACTCTTCTGGGAGGAAAACACACACTCCTGTGAAAACCTAAACAGTTAATCTTTCCACTGGACTAAGTGTGGAAAATTCAGTTTTATGTTTTTCAGAGCTTCCTAGCTCTCTACAAAATCAAGAAATTAATCCAAATGATCACAGATACAGATATTGTCCTGCTTAATAATAGTGTTGTGCCTAATTCTAGGAAAGAGTTACACTTGCACTTAACTTTAATCATAATAGTAATCCCATTGCAGAAAAGCCCTGTATTTGCTTACAGTCACTCTTTCCTAACAAAGCACATCTCTACAAGAAATATGAAGACAACTCATTAGGAACATTATAGGGAGTTGGTTGGCATGTGTAGGCTGTTGCAAGGTTAGAGCAATTGTGATCCAACTAAGAGATTACTGCAAGAAAAAAAGATCACTGACCACAATCCTAGTATTCCTGGAAAGTTCAAATCATTGACCTAATAGCCTACAGCAAGAGTTCAAAGGAAAGAATGATTATACATAAACTACAGATAGTCATATGTGTTACAAGAATTGCCTGCAGTGGACAGGATAACTTTCAAACTAATTCAGGAAGTGATTCAGTCAATTGAAGGGAATTGGCCAAACGTATAAGTTAACAAACATACATTGGAAGAACAAAAAACATAATGAATCTAGAAAAGAGAAAAAAATAATTAATCAGATAACAACAACAACAACAAATACGTGGATTTCATGAATCAAATTGCAGATAGTTGACTATATGATATTATAAGAAATATTAGCACAAAGAATCTCTCAGGTCTCTATCTCCCATGGAAATACCAAAATTACAAGGTTTTTTGGGGGGGGAGGTGGGGAGGGAGAGTTGTGGGTTTTTTGCATGTGAAAGACTAAAATATTGTAGTGGTTAACTAAACACAGGGCTTATTCATCTGTATTTGTTGCTACTATATTTATTGTAATCTAGTTCTTAGTTATTTTGTAGTGTTATTACATGATTCACTTATTTATTTTGCATTCCAGAATATTATATTTCATATGAGGTTGAACATGTTATTATAATGTTAAAAAATAATATGATGGATGAAATTACATTTTTAGTGAGGGTCGCAAGGATTGCAAACTATTTAAAGTAAGTGGAATGCGTTAGAACAAATGGGACAGATTCTATAATTCCGTATTCTAACAATATGCAGGTAATAATTTTTGTCTTTAAACAATGTGAGTGGCGCCAAGATAAAAGGTTAAATGCATCTTTCCCAGCTCTGACTATTGCTACTTGTATTTCTCTGGAGACCTCTAGTGGAGAAAGCCTAGTAATGGTTATTTTTCCCTGAAAAAAAAAAATCAAACTAAGTAATTCATTGGTTGAATAAAAAGTATTTAACGGAAACCAATATATTTTTACGAAGATGTAATTTAGCTGCATGACACAGGAAATCTTGAATTCAAATATTTAGGAGTCTAAGTAAGCAATTTTATCTTGGCTTTATACTAGAACTGGCAGACCAGAATGACAATCACTATAATGTTTCCTACCTGCTGCTAATTCTGTGCTCTCCTCAAAGATGTAGTCACATGAGAAAAGAGAAAGAAGTTGTTAATGCTTTTTATTATTATCATCATTTGCCTCTCACTGGGTCTGGTAGTACACTAATTCCACCCATCTCTTCACGTCTTTCTCTTCAGGTGGTCTTTCACCACCTTTCTGCTGTAATTTCCTTTAAGAAGCCAACTCTTCTAATAATGCCAGTCACTATTCAGCTTCTTCTACTCATCCATAATACTCTCATCTTTCCTATAAAATCTACAGGTATTTATAGATTATTAAATACCATGCCATATATTAAAACATTCTCCTTCTCTTTTCATTTTATATGTTTTCTTATTGTTTGTGTTTCATTTTTGTAAGCTTCTGAATGTATGGTAAGCATTTTGGAGAATGAAAAAAAGAAAATGGCAGGGATGGTGGGGGCTGAGGGTGAGGGAAGAAGGCCTGGGGCGCAGAAAGTCTATCTTACATAGCAGATATTTTGCCACTAACTCACTAACCTCAACAGAACTAGGAATACACTGAAGTGTCATACAACTTGTCCCCTGTTGGTACTGTTGCTTCTTAAAAAAGACATGTTGCCTATAAGGATGCTAATGGTCTTTGCAGGAGTGCTGCAAATAACCTCCTCCCCCGCAAAACTAGGAAATTGAATTATTTCTGTCTTTTAACTTCAGAGTCTCTCTGCCTTTGGTTTACACTCTCAGGGAGACTCGTTATGAAGATTCAATCAGAGGAGAGTTTGTGAAATGCTTATTTATTGCAGACTTAATTTTGTGCAAGCAATGGTAAAACAGTACAAATGATACCTGCCTCTTTAAAAGTCTCTAATAGAAAGCTACCGTAAAACTGATCAAACAAGGTATAAATAAACCAGTCTGAATTAGTGGTAATTTGCATGCACCTCATCTTACACTGAATAGGTGAAAATAACTACAACATGAAAAGAGGGGATACTATGTATAACAATGTATATTGTCATGGAAAAGGAGGGATACCTGACATGGCACAGGATGCATGGCAATCTCGTCTCTATAAAGAGCTCCCAGGCACTTAAAACCATTCCAAATTACACTGCATTTTGTTTCCTCATTTACTGTATCCTGTGTGTCTAAACCCAGTCAAACTGAATTGGCCTCCTGGGGGGACTGGCCTCCTGGGGGAACCTACATTTTAGGCTTCCCAACTTCTAAGTGGAGGAGATTGCAGAACCAGTTTGAATTTGGCCCCTAGGCACTTCTAAATATTTTACCCTATATTCTTATTTTGATAGAAGAATTTTTTCTGAAGTTTTTCAGTATTCAAGAGGTGCATTTTAGAATTTTACAGACTATTCTCTAAGCATCATATATTAGTTGATTAAAGACTATAGCATTTTTACATTTTTCTAAGTCTAAATCAAGAAATAAAGTATCCAATATTCCAATAAAGTATTCCTATTTTCAGAAACTAGTAGAAGTCTAGTAATGATACTGCTTTACTAAAATATGAGTTAATGTTCCTATTTACTCTGTAAGGTGTTTGTAATAAAGGTTGTCTCTTCTTGTTTTTGTAGAGTACATAGCTGCATATGCTTAAAAACAGCAGCATCTGCATTTTCCCCATGGTAAAGTAGAACTGCATTCACACAAACTATAATCTCGTTAGAAATTTGCACATGCAAATATGTATTTAAAGAAAAGAACCCCCCCACCCAAAAAAAACAAAAAAACATTGCAACACAGTGTACCTTGCCCTTTACCTCAAGCCTGACTTCCTCATTCAGCTGATTTACACTGAAAACTAAGTAGACACATATCAGCAACCTCACTACATGTTATTGTTGCTTCCTAGTCTAACAGCAGGTGATGCTCTTGCAATAGGCAAATGATTCTCTTCTTTCTCAAAGAATTAGTGTATCCCTTGGTGAGTGACCCAGAGTCTGAGTGAGATTTATAATATTATTGAATTCTTTTGCTTTTATAGCACATTGTAAGTATCACCGTAACCAGGAGATAAAAGTTGATTGAACCAATCCATAAAAATTAATAAGTGATTCAGTCAAGCAGCAATAGACTGTAGTGTACAGTGCTCAAGAACTGACAGGGGTATGAGTCAGAGTATTTTCTTCCATTAATATTTCAAATGTTGGTCTGATGTTAGAAAGTGTCTTAGGCAACCAAAAATGTTTGTTCCTGTCCCCTGTAATTCATAGCCCAGACTGAAAAACCAGGAAAGGCAATATAAAAAATAATGCATTTTCCTACTGTAAAATTGTTTGTATTTTGTCTCTAACGCATCCTCGTTTGTGTAACACTTCCTGTTTGAGCTATGACTGCTAAAAAGCAGAAAGGAAGTTTGCAGGTAGACTACCTTTCAAACACCCTTATCCAGCGCCAATGACTTTGTTACAAAAGGCTTCTGCTGATTTAAACAGACATCTTAATGGACAAATTAATATTGTATGTTTTTAGATCAGCCTTACAGCAATTTAAAGATGGTTAAAGATGTCAAGTCTTTAAATAGCTGGATTACCAACACTTGGGAGAGACATATAGGCTTGAAAATATTCTGCCACTATAGAACTTTACAGCCACTTCATAACAAAACTTAAATAAAAATAATATTTCACTTTTAATGAGCTGGTTGAGATCTACATAATCACAGATCATCCTATTAGCTCTGGGGATGTCTTTAGCCCTCAGGCTCCAGTCTGTGAATCCCCTCTTAGTGAAATAAAACATATGTGTCTTTTGTGTACTTGTCTCTCTCCTCCATTACACTTATAGCAATTTGCATTTGTTCTGTGGTTTCAAGTAAATTTGCCTTTGAGTTCTATTTGTTCACTTTCAAATTTCCTCAAGCCTGTGAAAATCTCTGGGTCTGGTTCTCTGAAGGCTGTATCATTACCTGAATATTTTAAAACTTTCCCATATATTATATTTTTAAGGACTCTAACAGAGTGGTCCCAGTTATGTATACTACATACATTGGTCATTATGCTGCCGACTAATATTTGACATTATTGCCCTAATTTTGACATAAAATTTATGACACTCTAACAGTTTCTTGACTCTTAGGCTACAGATGTTATACTTGTCCCTGAACAAAATGTGCCTATGTTTGTCCCAAAATGGAAATATCCCAGAATTGGCAGCTATACACATTAACCTTCTAATCAAGGTTTAGTGAGTGGATGAGTACACTGCTACTTTTCTGCCATTGATTTAATAATGCAATTCCAGGGTTTCCAACCCAACACTCATGCTGGCCAGGGTCAGGTCAGCAACCCCACTCCCAGTCTTCCCCTGCCCACAACAGCTCACCCTAAGTCTCCAAGTGGCTATGCCCCAGGACCCAGCCCCATGTTGCCATCATCTGGTGATCCTGGCCCTGCCCTGGAGTATCCAGGGAGACTGGCATTGCAGGGGCAGGGTATACTCATCTTTGTAGATGGGCTTGGGCTGTGGGTAGGCAGGGAGTGGCTTCTGAAAGTGGAGTGGGCAGAGCCGGGGCTGGGCTCTTGGGACAGTGACAGTGCAAGTTTGGACCCAGGCCAGAGCTGTGATCTGCTCCTGACATGCTCCTACCTACAGAACCTGTGCTCATCACAGGGTCATACAGGTAGCAGATCATGGCTTTAGTATGAGCACAGCCTAATCCTGTCACTGTCTCAAGATCCTGGCCCTGGCTACATTCATCCCACTCCCAGAAGCCCTTCCTCATCTGCCCATGGCCCCATCCCATCCATCTGGTCAAATGCACCTGTCTGAGTCCCAGGCTGCTCTCCTTGGAGAACCCAACAACCTAGTTCATCTAGCATTCCTGGCAGTGGTGCAGGGTAAAGGAGTTAGGGTGCTTGGGCAGTGGGGCTGGGTCCAGCAGTGGTGGTAATACTAGAAGTGGCAGCTGGAAGGAGTCACTGCTGCTGCGGTTGCCAGAAAGTAGAGTGTGGATGCTGCTCCTCCTTAGCCCCACTGTGTAGCTAGGGGTGGTGGGACTGGCTTACGCACCATGGCCTGGGCTATTGCCTCCACCTGTCCTGGGCAGGGCTGAAAGGTCCACTGTGGGCTTGGTAAAATCCCTTGGTAGGTGAATTCTGACCCATGGGCCACATTTTGCCCATCTGTTCTAACCATTTTTCTAATCTAGATAATATTTTGATAGTAATATCTATTTTAGAAGCCCCTGCAGGAGTGGCATATAAGATAAATTACAGATTGCAAAGACTGAAGATCATTATAGAAACAGGTTATGTTCACTGCAATTAGAACTAAAAAGAAAGACAACACAATTATCAGCAATAATATATATCACTCAAATTAATTAGTTGTACAAGCCCATTTTAGCACTCAAAACAAAATGCAGATTAAAAATATATGAGTTTTCAAGAGATGTTAGTAACACTATTCCTACTAAAGCCAATGGGAGACAAAGATGTTCAGCAGATTTAAAACAAGGTATTTGAAAAATGAGGACTAACACTTCTGATATTCTAGGAATCTTCAACTACCTGAATGGGGGAATGAAGGAGGATGGAGCTAAACTGTTCTCAGTGATGGCAGATAACAGAACAAGGAACAATGATTTCAAGTTGCAACAAGGGAAGTTTAGGTTAGATATCAGGAAGAGTTTTCTCACAGGAGGGTAGTAAAACATTGGAATAGGTTACCTATAGAGGTGGTAGAATCTCGAGCCATGGTGGTTTTTAAGACCCAGCCAGACAAAGCCTTGGCTGGGATGATCTAGTTGGGGATGGTCCTGCTTTGAGTAGGGGGGTTGCACTAGACATGACATCCTGAGGTCCTTTCCAACCCTAACTTTATATGATTCTGTGATTCTATGCAAAATGGGCAACTAGTGCTGCCTTAGTTGGGAGGAGCATGTGCCGTTCATACTGACTGGGGAGAGGAGATCCCCCCCATCGCTAATTGCACCAACCAGGAAGCAACTGTGGTGCTCCCGGAAGTGACTGCAGTGGTCCCACTTCCCAGCTGGCGCTCGCAGGAGGGCCCCCAGTGCTGCCACCTGACCCCACTGCCCATTGCCAGAATGAGGAGCACAGCGTAATAGGGGGTGCACCAGCGCTCTCAGGGGATGCACGTATACCCCTGAGCACCGCTTATGCATCGCCACTGCTGTGTGATGTTCTAGCTCCCATTTAAATCCATGGGCTTATCACTCCGTTCACTGGATTCTAGAGAAAATCTAATCTGGTGGATTAGACTCCTGTGGGTATTGAAAAAACAAATATAAAACATTGGTTCAAATGTTTGATCCTGGAGAATGTCACTTCTAGAAGCAGTTTCATGAGAAGGAGCTATGGGTGCTCAGCACTCCTGAAAATCAGACTATCTTTGCTTTGCTTGGGTGCCTTAACATGAATTTACATTCCTACTTAGATCCGTAGACCTTACCTGCTAAAGGGATTTGCTGGTAAGGACCTAATATCCATATGGAACTTCATAATATCAGTGGGCCTCTGCATGGGTCTGGTCCCACTTTTGTTCAAGTACAGTGAAAAGGAGAGCAATAATTTCTTTCAATAGCCATGATAAACAAACTGCTTTTTGTCCCTGCTTCTTCAAGCAACAAGATAGACTATCTTTAAAGAGGCAAAGAGTCCACTGAAGAAGCCAGCTCTTTCTATTTCATGTAATAGAATTTCAGAAAGACACCTGCGTTACTTTCTCACATAGCCTGCACACTTACATTTGATCTGCAATGTATTCACCTAAATGAAATCCTGTATCCACAAACCAAATATATTTTCAATTATTCCTGGGACTTGTGACTTTTCACAGACAAAGGAAACATCTTTTGTAACTTTTGCCATGTTTTATTACAAAATCATGACTTTTGCCTTTTTTTCCATCCTATGAATAGGTTTCACCTAGTATAATTTACTGTGACAAACCAGTAGACATAATTATAGCTATAGTCCACTTTCTTCGCAAATTGGTGTGTTACAGCAAACTGTGGCTTAGATTTTCTCCTTGGGTGGGGGGGGTGTGCGGGTAGGCAGATTAAATATGTTAGAGTTGCCTTTTGGAGGGAAAATAAAATCTTTGTGCAGTGTCAGGAGCACAATTGCTATTTCAGTAGTTGATTGGGTTACCATAGTAATGCAACCCTGCAGCTTTTGAGACTTTATTTAGCTTAATACCTGTTTTTTTTATTTTATTCAAAATCAAATATAATGAAAATGAGAGAGAGAATTTCTTCCCATAGCTGCAACAAACAACCAACAATCCAAGGAAGTTTTATCATGGCCTATTTAAGGTCCTGGAAGTTTAGAAGATTTTTAACCTTATATTTATGAAAAAAACAAGCAAACCACTAAGGGTCCAAAGCTGATCTTTTGAAAGTGAACCAAGCTGTAGCAACAGATTCTCATGTTAAAAGGCCATGCCATTAAGGCTAGGTGCATATATTCAAAAAGCCTGAGGCAGAATCGATCTAAGTTACGTGGTTTTCTATAAAGTGACATACTTTAGATCAGTAGTGAACACAACACACATTTTCCCTTGGGGAGTGGAGAGGGGAGGGGAGTGGTGGGGTGGGGTAGGGGCAAACCTTAGACTGAGTTCCACCATTTTAAAACCAATCTATTTGTGCCAAACTTCTGTTCTGTTACGAGAATAGACTGGTTTCCAATCACTTATACCAGTAAAAGTGTAATGTCTGTACCTGCCCTTAAAGTCACATCCCCGTTATGTGATTTCCAGGGATCCTGGTTTTCTCTGATTTAAAAAAATTCCCCAGTTTTCAGTTAAGAAAAAGTAACCCCAAATTGACAATGTTCCACGATTAAAATGAAATACCACTGTATATACATCTATATATTATTGGTTTTTCATTTTAATCATGGAAAAATGTGGATTTTGGGGGGGGGTTAACTGAAAATTGAGGATTTTTTTAAATCAGAGAAAACCAGGATCTCTGGTGATTTCCAAGATGCAAAGGGAATGAACTGTTCCTTCAAAAATGCAGTTAAAGTTGCCCCAAGTACAGACATTACTCAAGTCGTGAAGTATCAGATCTTCACTTGTGGAGAAGATGTGTTAGTAAGAGTTAAATTAGGATCTTTAGTTTTTCAAATGAGCATTGTGAACTGACTACAAACACACACAAAATCATGCATGTGTTATTAGCCATAAATGACACTCATAAATGTTCAATTAGATTCCTGTATATAATATCATTCTGGGTACAGAGGCAGTAGTATGATTGACACAATATTGTTCTAAGTCTTCTGACTTCAAACAGTACAGTTTCCTAATTTCTCTCTCCAACTCCTATTTTTTCATGATAGGTGAATATTCACAATAGCTATATATGTATGTTATTAGATTCTTTCCTTTTTCTAAAGGGGGTTATTTTTCTGTGGAGTAAATATTTTTTCCTTCCCAAGCATGCACCAAAATCAATACCAATTTGTTAGAATGATGTTATATACTTATAATTTTCATAGTATGGACGCTGCAATTGGAGCACTGAAAATAGACTACAGATGGTACCAATCTGATGGGTACTTAAGGAAATATAAATACTCCTGAATATGCTGAATTTTAATCTAATTTTTTCTAATAAAGTATAATGCCAACAGCTTCTCTCAATAAACAGATTATGACTGTATCACTCATATGCTGTTCAGATGGATGTGGTGCATTTTTTCAATGTAGCCCAGTTAACCTGCTTTGAAGAAATGTCCTTGGGTGATCCTAGTGGCTGATTCATTTTCCACAGCTAATCCAAAATTAGAGACAGTATCAGACATAACTGATGTTAGTGTTAGCATTAACGTTAATGGTCAGGTTCTATGAAGGGAACATTTCCTAGTAGCCAACAAAAATACTGTAGATTGGTTTTAAGAATAACTTTAAATGTTGCAAATAGTAGGAAAAAATCTCCAGAGTACTCAGATTCTATTGTTTCCCAGTGGGCCTTAGGCTTCTAAGTCTCTTTTTAAAATGGAACTGAACTCATGAACAGCTGAGAGGCTGAGCAGATGCAGTAGGTCACACCTCCCCACATGCTTTCCCCTTTGCCATGGAGAGCTCCAGCCTTGGCCACCAGATACATGTGCAGCGAGCTCATTACTGCATATACACTGCTGCAGCACCCTTCCCTTTTCATCATCCTGAATCTTCTCCTGGAGAAGGGCAAAGATTGCTATTCCAGGATCTTGGGTGGTAGGAAATACTCAGGATAAGGATCTCCATTTTTCTGGACTCTAAATGGAACTAGCCTTAAAGGTAAGCTGCTAAAGGACTCTTTTTCAGACCATAGAAAAGCTAGGGCAGTAGCTATCAGGAAACTGGCAAACCCAACTGTTATCAGTCAATTGCAAACCATTCAGGCATGGAAAAACCTGCTACTGGTGCTGCTGTGCCTAAGGTGTATAACCATAAAAAAATACAATTGCCATGTGTTATATAGCTTGTCAGTGCCCAGGAGGTTATTGATGGTTTTGCATTCAGGGAGTTACTGTTTTGCAGCAACTTATGGAACATAACTCTCATTGTTTGGCAGCCCACAAGATCCTGGAGAGCAAGAACTTGTTATTTATCTTATATATTTGTTTAACTTATATACCACCCTTCCCCCAAAAGGCTCATCATGCCAATACAATAAAAAACACAAAATAGTAAATGATCATCCACCAAGCAATACTGCAAAATGTAATCCCACCATCTAAGAGACTGCCCAAATAAGAAGGTCTTACAATGCTTCTGGAAGATGTCAGGTTCTGGCCGGCCTCAAGCGGGAGGGAGTTCCAGAGCTGTGATGTAACTGTCAATGTCCCATGTATAGTCACTGAATGAACTAGGTGCACAGATGGCATTTACAGGCAGTTGCTTGCAGCTGACTTTAGGGATTAAGATGGAATAAAAGGGAGGAGGTTGTCCTGTAAGGGATCCATCTGGAAATAGGAGGGATTTTTTTCCATCAGAAAGTAGAACCTCTAGAGCACCATGAGAGATTGATAAGATTAAAGTAGAGGGTTAGGAGTCTGGAAAAGTTCACAAGGGTAGAGTTTTCCAATGCCTTTACATTTCTTAATGAGGAAAGGGAAAGTTTCCAGAACTGTTTGCCAGAAAGAGATCAAGGGCACAATCCTCCTTACTCTGGTGTACATTCAGTATGAAACTGAAAACTAGGAAAAGGTACCTGCCCAGGATTTTGATGGCGTGTTGCATTCTGCCTAACATCGCTGAAAGCAGGGGAACAGCCCCGGGTCAGGATTGCATAGCCATTAGTCAACAAAGAGCAAGTAGTAGAACTGTTCAAGCACTGAGAGCTTACTTTGAGGAAAGTGAATAAATGTGCCTATGCCTTACTGGGGATTGATGGTGGGGTAACCTCAGAATAGCCACACATTTGTATGGACAGAAAATTCTCTGTGGTCTAAAGGTTATTGGCAGTCTGGGCTGTGTGTGCTTTCTTTTCCTCTTCATATTTTGTATGCCTGGTCTTACTGGCTGACTTGAGGAGGAAGGCCTTGGGGAGCCACATGCTCATATGAATGTCTTCACCTTTTCTTATTGTCTTTACAAACACAATTTGTATTTCCAAGTGTTTGCCTGCATCTTGAATGTGCTGTGCGGGTGGCCCCTTAAATTATTTGCAAAGCAGATGTGCTTGACCTGCCTGCTGAGCACACAATGGCATACTGCACAGGAATCTCATTCATCAGTTAACTGTTTCATTTGCTGGATGAAAAACACAGATAAATATTTTATTTGAGAACAAATGGAAAACCAAATGGGGGCGGGATTAATACTTGAGTTTAAACTATGCAAAACAACAAGGGTCAGATACAAACAAAGGATGAGAAAGAGCCAAGTATACAGAAGCGTAGGAAAAAATATTAGTGAAAACTAATCAGGCTCTCTAAATTATTGTTACACAAGCTTCAGAAGTGTGGAGGAGAGAATTTCCTTTAGAGTGGTAGGGCATTAGGCAAATAGTTTACAGGCTTGCCTTCCAGAAGACACTGTTCTCTTTGTTATCCATGGAGAAGCTATGGCTTGGGGGGTCCTGCTTCTCATGCACTGCCATTGGCAGAATAAGGTATTTTCAAACTCTTCCAGGCACGATCTGCCCATACCTTAAATGGCAATTATGTAGCTGCGTAACTGCTGTATTTGGCAGTTACCAACAATTTGCTTTCTACAAAGCTATACTTGCTCCTCATTTATCTACTGGGCAAACTGCATTCAGATTACATAGACCCAAGTAATCTGTGTCATCTGAATGCCATTGGGAGTACTGGGTAAATCTTGAAACCTTAGTCATGGGAAAAATGCAACTAATGGGAGACAAGAAAGAGGATCCCCCTACTTCTTAGCCCAAGGGTTAGTACACTTGTTCAAAGAGGAAGATACCCAGGTTTTAGGTGCCCAGAACCCTGAAGGATGTTTGAACCTACATCTCCTAGTTTCCAGTAAAGTGCTTCACCATCAGTGGATGGGCTAAGCATCATGGACAACACTGTCTACCTCCACTTGAAATTTATGATTAATTATGTAGGCCCTGAGCTTACACATGAGCTAAATTTTAAAAGGATGTGGAATCCAGGGGATTTTAAAAGGACTGTTCCTTTTTTTTTTTAAAGCTAAGCACAGGCCTAAGTCTTTTGCTGGACCAGGGGCATCTGTGTTATACAAGGTATACAAGAATGGAATGCTGGAAATAGATGGTAAGCATCTATTGCGTCACAAATTTAAAAAATTATAATAATGATTATGGGTAGCAAGTATTCATAAAGCAACTGTGCCTGTGAATAAGGTCCTATTTTAAAGAAGATTGCAGTTTCGTGAGGGTTTTGAACAATAAATCAGACTTTTCCATGCAAATTTGAGAAGGATTAATTCCCCCCTCCTTCCCCAATTGTGTTCTAAAGCAGGGATTGAAAAATACATTCATTTTGTTATTCTGCAGCTGTTATTTTTCAGCTGATGACCACATGCTGGCCTGTGCAATTATTTCTGCTACTTGTGTGGCTCACTGCAGCTTTTTCAGCATGGGGAGCTTCAGTGTTTGTTTCCTTTGCACAGCTTAGAACTTAAAATGTAACTGTGTTAGTAAAGATCAGACAGTGAAGAACAATCCTTACGATTGTTACTGATAGGTTAACAATTATACACATGATACATTCACAATTTAGATCACAAAATTTCCCTTACAGCTATTTTTTTTTTTATAGCCTGGATGTGTTATAGGCAAAGAAAGACATCTGTGACAGTTAAAATAAGCACAATTTCCCCCAAATGATGCAAATCACACACTTGCAGCAGTGCATCCCATGGCGTAAACATTTTGTTATTGTAGATGTAACTCTACAGTTAAAGATTACTTCTCAAAGCATCGTTTGTGGCTTAATGATTGTACTGAATGATGTAATTCCTTTCTTATGTCTTTAACTCTTGAAGAGATGGCTGAAGTTATCAAACAGACCTTTATAGAGCAAACATTTAAAAACACTGTTTTTTTCAGAATTTTACCTCTTTTCCTCCAACATATCTTTGGGTGTGTTAAAACAAATGCAGACATTTGTTTCCCCAAGAACAAGTAGTAGCAGCATACATTGTCCTTGGGGAGCGCCTGTGCCATGCATGCTTTCATGCATGGCAGATTACCGCATATGGGATCAACAACTGTGCCAGCCCTAGCAGCCTTACCAAGAGACATGAAACCCCCTGGTGCTGCAGTGATGGTAGAGGCCAGGCTAACCACCAGAGTGTTGCTCCAGCTGACCAGGCTTCAGTTTTTGGCAGAACATGCTGCCATTACATGCACCTCCCTGCTTTTTTAGGGTCATTGTCTTTTTTTGATGCCAGGATCTCCTAGGGTCAAGAAAACTGCCTGCACTGTAAAGTAGCAGCACAGGGAATTAGCAGTATGTGGTGCTGCATATGGGTCTGTGGTACCAGATACTGCACATCCACACGTGTCTGGACGCAGCCTCTGTGTTCAAGGTAAAAATACAATAGAGTTCTCCCTTCACTCAGTGCTTCATCTTTACAATCAGACCTTGCACATTCTTTTAGTTTTACAGACCCTAGATATGCATGTCTCATTTACTAGAGGTTTTAATAGGTGAGAGGCTTCTTAGAACATTCTTGCTGGAGCTTCCCAAGATGGGTACAAAGCACTTATATTGAGCTATATGATGTGTCACCTTAAGAGCTCTCTAAGGGTGAAGTTACCATTACTCCTAGACCGTACCACATCTGTAAATTGTTAAGTAGTGTTACAGCAGTCACACATTAGGGTTCATACATTCCTTGTCTGCACAAGAAGGCTGACTTCTGACTTACCAATAGAGGACTAGTAAACAGGGGTGCAGCTAGGAGGCAGGACAGGTAGACTCTGTCTCTGCTCAGTGAAAGGGGGTGCATCTTGGGGCTGCAAATTGTATATTTTATCTCCACGGAGAAGAGTGAAGTTACACAAGCCAGGCAGAATGGTTCAGAATTAACCCTTGCCTGCAGTGGTGTGACTCAGACACTTAGGTGCCACATTACAGATGCAGCCATGAGCAGTTTGTGGTGCCATAAACCACATGTATTGCAGGTTAAACCATGCACGGCACTGCTGATTTGCAGTGTGGGGACAAAATGCTATTGGGTTTTCACTGTATTAACCCCCACACCTTGCCCTCCCAGCAAAAATAACATGTACCAGGACAGATGAGGAAACATGGGAGTAGGCAATCCAGGGCTGGATGAGTCTCAGTAATCCTTTTGTGACATCTTAAATCCAGGCTCTGGTCAAGCCACAAACCTCCTGAGACACCAGGTCAGGCTGGCACATGGATGCCTGCATTCCCTGCAGAAGGGAATCTCCAACCACCAACAACCATTGCGTCCTCTCAGAAGCAGAGCTCTCAATCCTTCCAACCTTGGGGATGCCTAGCCTGACCTCTTCCACCAATGGAACATACTTCTACTCCATTGCTAGGGCTGCATATCTGTTTCCTAGGCAAGCTGTTTCAGGTGGAGCTGGAAGACCTCTGCTTGCTGACAGAAGTCACAAGTTTACACCTTCCTGGGAGTCCAAGTCCTCTTCTTCATCTAGTACTGCCTCTGGCAGTCCTTCCTCCACAATCCTAAAGGTCTCTCCCAGCATAGAATTGGTGAACTCCAGGGTGGGGGATGCTTTGAAGCCTTGCCACCTCCTCCTATAGTACTTTTGCATGCTTCCTGAGGGACAGCACTGGGAGGCCCTGCTCATGCTGAAGGCATTCTCCAGCCTGGATGTCACTAGAAGGACCTAAGAAGTTGTAGTCTCCGCAGCAGCAAACCAGGACATTGTGGAAGTCTCGACTGTGAGCTGTCCTACCTGGACAGACACCTCACAGGTGCAAGCAGAGGAAGAGCTGGCTGTGGCAGTGGTTCTGTCATTGCAACATCCTCCAGCCATTTCTCTGGGTCTGTTAATCTGCTGCCTGTCTTTCCAAGCAGACTTTCCCTAGCAAACTTCCTTGTAAGTTGGCCTGTTCGTTGGTCCAGAAAGGTTCCCTTTTTCCTACTAACCTGCTTCCTCTTACCAAGCTCCAGTGAAAGTAGGTGAGAGAGAGTTTCCAAGCAGATGCCCTAGGGAGCTCCCCCTCACTCTGAACTCTGGTTAAACAAGGGGGTTATTCAAGGATGGCAGGCAGTGCAGTTACAGAAGATGCTCTATTTTGAAACATCTACATCGGATCCCTCATGCAATGAGAGTTCAGATTTTCACCCAGTTGGCCATTTTGAAGCTGTTTGAAGCTGTGCACTTGTTCTTGGTCACAGCTATTATCTGTTTTCTGTGGCCAGATCAGGCAAAAATTGTCACTTCTGTCTGTGCCCTCTGCTCCTTATACTAAATATATGAACTTTTAATTAAAGAAACAACCTGTCTTAAAGGCTCCCCTCAAAGAGGGGGATGGGGCAGTGTGGGACAGGGCAGGAAAAGGAGGCAGCAAACTAACTGGCACACTGCCCTGTTTGCTCCCCTTGGTCACTTACTCCCTGGTTGCTCCAGGAGTCTCTTTTTATAACCTCCAGGGCCTGGACTAACTCTGCCTACTTGTTAGGGCTTTTGTCAGACACAGGAGCAATCATGCCACTCAGCTGCTGAAAGCAGATGCCCAGACACCCAGCCCACCAAACAAATGCTCAGGATAATGAGCCACAAAGTCACTTGAGTCTCTTAGCATTGCCTGAATAGAAAAATCATTGCCTTTTCCAGGGAATTGGGTTTAAAGTTTGGGTTGAGCAAAAGTCAAAGTGGTGTGCAACTACACCCTCCTCAATCCATTTAGTTCTGCTAAATGCCTCAATAGTTTTCCACATCATGGCATTAGCCATATTAGTAGTACTAATATATTTTAAAGAAAATTGAGAGCAACAATTTATCAACTTATTCTGCCAAAAAATTCCATCAGCATCAGAAGTTTGGGAAAGATTTATTTTTTCCAATTAACAGAAAGTAGCACTTGTGTATTTAGTGGACGCTCCAGCTCCCTCTGAGTTACTGGAAATCCCTGATCTTCTATTCACTTCACTTTGAACTGAATTGTCCCTATATATTCTTGACTAAACACATATTTCCACAGTGTGTGTGTGTATTTTAGTCACCATGTTATTTTTCAGAATCATCTTTGACTACTGTGTAGGCATGGTGCCAAAAGATAGATAATATCATCTTTATCAAAGTCTGCAATGCCTGTTGGTGCAGATATGACAGGAGAGTTTAAATCATTGTAGTAAATGGATGTGGGAAAACAGGTTGAAGTATGCTTTAAGTCACCAAACTACAATGTACAAAAAACTTGCTTCTAATCATTCATGAACATGTCACTATTATAAAAGGTACTTAAAAAAACCCTCATAGTATTATACCTTTAACTTGTGCCTTATAGATAAGTAAGATGTTGATTTGTGCCCTGAAGAGGTTACATTCTGTAAAGTTTGCTATACAAGAACAGAAAAGTATTTGGTTATTTTTTTAATTGCCCAACTTTACTTATCTTAAGATTCACAGCTACCATGCTAGAAGCCACAAGTGCTCAAAACTTCTTAAAAACATACTTTCTACTTAGGTACATACATTTAGAGTTAGAAAAATAAGGCTTCCACATTTGATCATAGTGACTCCAATTATATTTGACATGAACATACAACCTCTGTTTAAGTCAGTGACAGCAGCACATAACATCAGAGGACAGTGTTTGTCCTACTGTATTAGTTCCAGGTGAATACAAGGCTGTTAATCTAAATTCAATACAAGGTGGGCATTTTCTTGCTATATACTATTCAAGCAAAATATAATTTGAGGAACAATCAGAAAATGTTAATCCTTCCATTTGCAGTTAACACTTGGAGTTGACAGAATGAAGAGCAAAGATGGATTAACACACACTCTAGGGATATTTTTGGAATTGTGCTATTGATTTTGTGGAATTGCCCTATAAACTGTATTTCCCTTCTACTCTTGCACCATCTGGGGGATTGTGAAGAGCACCACCTTGATAATTAACAGAAATACATATCATCCTTGTTTGCAAATTGCCTTTCTGAGCAAAATCATACTCCATTACCTTATAGTAAAATCCTCCAACATAAAGACTACCAGTAGGACAATTACTAACCTTCCCACTCCCTCAAAAATTAGATGACTCACCAGTGAGGCACAAGCTGAGTAGTTATACATGCCTGCTGAGAATTTATAACAGGGGCTCCAGCATGTTTGGCTCCTGCAATACCAAGGGTGGGAAATTCTCTGAAATACATTAAAGCTCCCAGGCCATCTGATGGTATCTATTCAATACAACTGCTTCTGTCATATCTTCCACAGAACAGCTAATCAAACAAACCACCAGGATCAGCCACCAAAACTCAGCTCTTGCTATTGGGACCTTATACCTGTGGTATTTGGAAGAAAGTATTACTTCCAAATTGAAGTAATTGGAGAATACCTCATGATCACAAAGGGAGCCCAAAAGTGGGGACAGAGGATGGGAATGGCCTTCTGAAATGGCAGGGAAAGAAATGATTTATCACTGCTGGTATGCTGAACAGAGACAGGGTGATAAAGACTTGTGTTATTTCTGATTTCTCTTAGCAATCGCGATAATATCAACATGTGAAGGGAGGTATTCTCACCTGAAGAGAAAATCTCAAATTAATCTCTAACTCAAAAAAGAAATGAAGAAACAGTAAGAGAAGATAAAAATGTACCAGGTATGATTGAATTCACCCCCAAGGAGAACGAGCACAAAGTTGTGGGGGGATCACTACCTGGAATATTCCCAAAGGAGTGTAGAGAAGTTTGTGCACATCAAAGGTACACAGTATAGGCAAAGAGGTGGATAAGGTATCCTCTCTTTCAAAATATCATTTTCTAACCTGCAAACTACACAGAACACATTATATTAGGATCACCATTTCAACCGACCTAATTACAAGATCTTTCTAAAATAATTCATTTTGACAGGAGATTGACATCTACCTCTTTCCTCTGAATATAGTTGTCCTCCATGTTCTCACTCTGGTTGTCATAGATATAATGCTAAATACAGCAGGCACTTATCATATGGGGCACCAGCAAAGCCATAACTGGTCAGGTCTGCATCTTGGGTGTGTGGAAATAAGTTTAACCAGGTTTCTTACTTGACTAAGAGGAGAGACAGAGAGAAAGAGAAGAGAAAAAGATGCTGATACTATGTGTTTCAAAATGTTCTAAGATAAGGAAAAACCTTCATGCCTTGTTTTCTCTTAATATATTAATTTCTGTGTGCAGATGTTAACCTCCTCCTTTCCAGGAACCAGAAACTGATAGCTATTCCCAAAACACAATGAGTTTGCTGAAAAAGCAAACTGCCTATGCGTGACAAACGAATGATCAACTTCTTCCTGTTTCTTCAAGGTTGCTCTGTCTGAACCATGCATCTTTTCTTGCTGTCTAAAGTATAAATATGCAGGTAAACTTACAGAGGTCAGAGTTCCTTTGAGAACCCTCCTTGTGATCACTTGTATAGCTCTAAATAAACCAAGATGGCTCTGTCAATTTTGATACAACCACAATGCAAAGTTTGATTTCTTCCACAGGTGGCAGTAGTTCACAAGGCAGCAGTGGCTGGGATGGCAGTAGCAATGGTGGCTATTTTATGCACTCACCCTCTGAAGTCAGTGCCCAGGGCTGGTGTCCCACTCTTTCTCCCACACCCTCTCCAGCACAGTTACACTATGTAACACTAAGGATAAGAAGTCTCCACCCTAACAGTAATACCACCTATCCTTCAGTTTTCCAAAAGTAGAGTACACTTATGTTCTGTAGCCATATACCGGGTGCATCTACACATGCTATTAAGCCGATGCAATAAACACCAGTGCAGTTTGTGCTGGAGTCAGCTGCTCCAGAATCTGCACGTGCAGTTGGGACAGCAGCAGTCTGAGCTGTGGCAGAGCATCCCTGGGCTTGCAGGGGCCCTGGGGCATGAGCCCCTGGATTCAGATGGCAGCATCAGGCGACATCAGGGCTGGCTGGGGCAAAAGTGTGCTACAGTGTGGGGCTAGGCAGCAGGCAGCCCCCACACTTTAGCACCCTCATGCCCTAACCAGCCCCTGTCACCATCTACATGTGCATTTTGGCAGAGTAATTTATTCTCTGACAGTACTATCCTATGGCAGATTTAATTAATTTACTGAACCCTAATACTGGTACAAGTGTGATGCTTTACTGCAGAGTTAATTAGCCAACTCCACAGTAAAGCACATGTATATGTAGCCCAGGTAACTTGGGTATATACTCTCCTTCTCCAATTGAATGGGATTGTTAGCTGGAAGGTGTGCCATGGGGTGGGAATTGCAGACCGCTCAGTTTCCTTCCATCCCTATAGAACCAGGCCAGGACAGTCAGGGGATTTAACACCTTTATTTACATTAACTATATACACATATATTTACATTAATTTATCACAAGGGAAAGGAACATGGATATAAACATATGTACAATGTGTATATATATATTTATAAGATATCTAAACCAGTAACACAAACAATACCCTCTGGGTAAATGACATAAAACCTTATACCAGTGCTCCAGATATAGGTAAGTCACAGGTAAGTATCTGATCTGAAACAGATAAACCCTAAAGATAAACTCAATCCTGAGGGGACCCCCTACTTCCCTTAGGTTTTTCCCAAGCCCTACAAAGAAGCTGGTAACTTTAGGGGGGCCCTCTTAGTGGGACTGTCCCTTTCAGGAGCCCTTAACTAACAGGGGAGGGACTCCCCTCTCCTGTGGGAATCCTCTTTTCCCTGAAACTCATGGCTCCCAGGCCTGGAGGGTGGCCCTCGTCCTCTGTGTCAAGCTGCTCTCTTACCTGCAGTGGGCTTTCGGGGTGTCGCTGCCCCCTGAAACAGAGCTCTGCTATGTAGGGCTTCTGGGGCCTCTGACTTGGCCCTGTCTGCTGGCTCGGTATCCCAATCTCTGTTTGGTTTGCTATAGGTCGGCGGCCTGGGCTGCCTCATGTAGCACCAGGCTCGGTCCATTCCTGGAGCCTCCATGCAGCACCTCCTGCACCGAGCTCCCAGCCTTGTTCTGGGGGTCGAGGACCTGAGCCACCCAAGCGCTCCAAAATTCCTACTCCATGCACCATCCTGTGCACCGTGTCTCTGGCCGCACAGCAGAGGTTGCAGACCTGAGCCACCTCATGCAGCTCCCAGGGTCTGGATGCCATGTGCCGTGCTGCACACTGAGCCTAGCTGCTGGAGCCATCAGCCATTCCCTGCTGATGGGTGTCTTCAGGGACACCTCTGGGCTACTGTTTCACCCTGCTGAGCAGCCCTCCTGAGCTCTTTTAAGCCCCGCTCTTCTCACTCCTGGATGTGCTTTCCTCATGCTGGGCAAACGGCTCCTTTTATACTCTCCAGGGCTCCACCCCTGAAGTCTTCTGCACCTGAGTGTTACAGTCTTCAATCAGGTACATAGTGGGGGCAAGGGTGTGACTCCCCCTCCCCCCAGAAACGGGTGTGACTGAACTCCTCTTGTTGCCTCCTGATTTGGGGATGAGCTCCACCAATCAAGACAGCTAGATTTCAAGCCTGGGACTGAACCCAACCTCCAAAAAGCAAGCCTGCTACATATAGATGCACCCTCTGTGAAGTTAAAAGGTTCCATTTGTCAATATTCAGGGCCATGGGGGCTCCAGCGAGAAAGCATATTTTAGTCATTCTGAAAAAGAGCCCTGATTTTCTAAAGATCTTGATATCTACCCCACATGTTGATGTCTCTTCAGTAGTTACCCAGCAGCTTCCAGTATCCAATGAACACTTATAGCCATGTCTAAAAGGTAAATATTTCATAGATTTCATAGACATTAGGGCTAGAAGGGACCTCGGAAGATCATTGAGTCCAGACCCCTGCCCAAGGGGCAGGAAGTTAGCTGGGGTCATAGGATCCCGGCAACATAAACATCCAGATGTCTCTTGAAGGTGTTCAAAGTAGGTGCTTGAACTATGTCCAGCAGCAGGCTATTCCAAACCTTGGGGGCTCGGACAGTAAAGCAGTTCTTACTTATGTCCAGCCTGAAATGGTCATGGAGGAGTTTGTGACTGTCTGATCTTGTCATCCCTTGAGGTGGTCTGGTGAACACATTCCCCCAGATCCTGGTGAGCACCCCGATAAACTTATAGGTGGCCACCAGATCACCCCTGAGCCTGAGCCTTTCCAGGCTGAAGTGTCCTATAGCTTTCAGCCTCTCATCATAAGGTCTGTTTTCCTGACCTCTGATCATGCTCATGGCTCTCCTCTGGAGTCTCTCAAGCATATCCATGTCCTTTTTGAATTGTGGAGCCCACAACTGGATTCAGTACTCCAGCTATGGCCTCACCAAGGCCAAGTACAGTGGGATTTGCTTGAGAAGCATCTATAGATACAAGCCAGTGTTTTGCTCACTTTACTAGCTGCAGCATCACATTTAAGGCTCATGTTTATATTGTGGTCAATCATGACCCCCAAGTCGCTTTCAATTGCAGTGCTAACCAGCGTAGCACTGTCCAGCCTATAAGCATGCTGTGGGTTTTTCCTCCCAAGGTGGAGAACCTTATATTTTTCGATGTTAAAACTGAAACGTAACATATCTAGCAGCAGTGCTCTTAACAATATGGTGCTGCTCCACACAGGAGAATTTCATTTATACATGTAAGGTACTGCAAGTGGAATACTTTACTCTGCCCAATGACAGTGCCAATTAACTCATCCCTTTTTCAATTTGCCCACCTGTGCCATCACACAAGGCATTGCACAGTGGATACACTGCTTTGGAAGCAGCCCCTGTGGAGTAGCATGAAAACATTACTTGCATGGGAAATAAGTTTAGTGTGGAGGCATGACTTACCTTAACTCCGAATTAAGTCAATGTTAGCCTCCCCTTAATGATATTCTGCTGTGCAAAGCATTACCATTATTGAAAATAAAATAGGAGATATAGAGAAATGGCATGCAATATCAATATCCAATAGCTTTCTCTAGGTTTTTTTCCATGCTTTTAGTGAAGTGCTGTTAACATACATTTACATTTAGTATGTGTCAGCATGCCAAGTTGAAGATAATCGGTGTCAGACATGTCACCAACTTCCTCTACTCACAAAAACAAGAACGGGAACCACCTGTCTTGAAGGTCCACTTAGTACCATGCAAATCTGAGAAGTGAAAAATCTGCACTGTTGTCATGGGCAACAGTATTTTAACTTGAGTTGTATTAAGAATGGGGATATGATGTTGACCTTAAGGTCTCTCAGTCTAGATAATAGCCTTGATCATGTTGCAAATCTAGGGAAAATAACTTTTCTGTTCACATACAGCACAAACTTCCCCTCCTTATAATTTCCAATTTTAGAGTCACATTATTAGAAAGGTTATTGAAATGAATGATGTCCCTGAAAATCACACACAAAAAATATCAGTGTGGGAGTATTTAAAACACAGATTTCCTCTCCCCTCCAAACTATTAGATTAAGGCTAAACTTCTTAGAAATAAAAGCTAAACTATGCTTAGGTACAGAACAGTGCTATGACCTTTGAGGTACAACTATAAATCTGGAGCAAAATTGTTAAGTCAGTTATTTGATATTTATATTGTGTTACAGTGTCTTATATCATATCATATTGATCATATGATATCATAAAACATAGAATTATAGAAAATTAGGGTTGGACTAGATGACTTTTATCTCACAGTTTCCAGGACTGTGACCAACTATCAGACTAAAGGATAGAATGGAAGCTGAAAATGCCTTTCATCCCTCCTGCTGAAGCTAGGCTACTGGTCAGCTAAGAAAGCAAAATTTGTGGGGCAGAAAAGCAAGCAACAGGAATCCTGATTCTATAAGCCCCTGGAATGGAGGAAACCTCTGTTCTGATTTCTGTTGTTAGAGTGATTATTAGGGCTGTGCAAAACAGCACCTTTCCATTTCAACTTCTGTTTCAATGGAACAATGTTTTGTTTTACGTTTAATTTCAAAAGCGCTGTTCTGTTTTGTTTCATTGAAACTGTTTCACTGTTTCAATGCTTTTTCAATGCTTTGCCCATAGGCTATAATGAGGAAGCATGAAACTGCCTATAACTTTGTTATTTATTGTTTGATTCTGGTGAAACTTGCAGGAGTGATAGTCCCTGATGAGGCCACAAATCCTGCCAAGTTTCAAGGAGATAGGTGAAGGGGTTTTTGAGAAACTGCACCTCAAGCTGCTGACAAGCAAAACTCACGTCACGTGTTTATATTAAGGCACAGCAGGGTGAAAACTGCAGACATAAATAAGAATCTGTCCTTATGTGCCAAGTCTCATTTATAGACACAGGCACTTCAAATTATTAAAGGAATAGCTCAGAGTGTCTGCTATTTGGATTGAGTGTTCTGTACCTTGATCAGCAATAACTAGATCATATCATTGTTCTATTAAGCATCGTGTTTACAGGTTTTGAAATTCTTTACATTCATATCCCAACCTGTGCTACCTCAGTTATACGCTAAGTATAGAAGAAGTTTTGTTCCCCTGACAGAGCGTTATTGGACCTGACACCTTCTCACTCTCAGGCCCTCATTTCTCCCTCACCGATGTTTCTCCCACCATGCCTTAATGAATCTATTGGAGGCTGGAGAAACACTATGTCCTGGAAGGACTTCTTAGGTGTAATATCCCCTTTGATCCTAAGTTCTTTTACTTCAACTGTCTTTCACTGAGTGCAGAGTATATTTTATCCAGGGCTCCTCCACACCTACACCCTGGTCCATCTCTCATCCATTGATCTTAATTATTGGCCGTCCTATAGGGAGCATCATTCCATCTATCTCCCAATACATCTCTAGTAGGCCTCAATCAGGGACGACAGATCTCTGTTTTTATCAGTCCATTGTACACAAACAAAATTATATAAACTGAAAAATAAACAGAACAATCCTGGGTGTGCCAACTCATATCCTTGATAATTCTTCTATTTATGTGGACCCTCCTCCCTCAGAGGACCCTTGTCAATTCTACTTGTTACTCAGTTTATAGGGTCTTCAGGGTTGTCTCCACCCAGCCCCTACTCAGGATAGAGACTTATCCCTTTTCTCCTTCCATGAGTCACAAACTGTTGGCCTGGTATGGGATGTCTTCCCTTTTATTCAGCTGCTTCACCCAAATCACAAGTTGCAGGTCACACAGCCCTTTCTATCCTGTAAAATTCACAGTCCTTCCCTCACAATCAAACTGCCAGCCAGAGGCATCTTATTACTGTCCGCAGCAGCTCCATAGATCATAGATGCTGCTTCAGTTACAGCCCATGCAGCCTCCATCCCCTTCTCCTGTTGCCAAGTAGGGCTGTAATTCCACTTAAAGTGACTAGTTCTCCCTCCTGGTTTGCATTACTCACAGTTTTTTTCCCTGTCTCTGTCCTCCTCTTGTCTCTCACAGATCACCAGCTTTTCTGGATCCCTTTGTTCAGCAATGAGAGTACTGTGGCTTCCTTTGGTTTGCTTCAGGATCTCTGATGCTACTTCTGCCTTTGGTTTGACTGCATCTCGGTGCTGACATCTGGTATGTTTCCCCACCCAGTTCTTTCCCCTTTTCAGGAGAAACTCAGTATTTCCTTTCTTACAGGTATTTGTGCCTTCTGCTGGCCCAGAACTCCAGAGTCCTTCTAGGTTTCTACTTCCCTTCTCAAGTCTTGAGAAATACCAGTTTTAAAGAGCCCAGGCCCATGACTATTACATTGTAGATCCCTGGCTACTACCAGTTCAAGGAGGATGACCGTAACAGGACTGAGACCCAGCTCCCTACTACAGTTCTCTGTATAACAATGATGATAAAGCTTGCTTCTTCTGTTCTGATTGACTACTAATGTCACATTTCTAGAGCGCAATGGAGCTTTTGGACTAATTCTTCAAGGCACAGGGGCAGAACAAGAGGAAACATATCTGACATATAGATGCTTAAGAGACCATAAATTTAAAGATCAAGTTCTTGAATAGTACTGTTAGATTTTCATTCAAATTATAGTTTTTGAGAATTGATATGGCCATTAGTCTTTGACATATGTTTTACTGTAGAAATGCTGAGTATAATTCCAGCATATATTTATTCAGTTGTGCATACTGATACTTTATACAGTAGTTAAGTATGACTAATTACTTGGAAGATGAGTAAAAAATTCAGATAGCTTCTGAGAGTTAAAATCCAAAAATTTTTAATTTGGTCGGTTTTTGTTTTTTTCAGGTCACTGCCTATAAAATAATGTCTATAGGAACATTACATTAGCCCTGGTAAACATATAGAATCATAGAAAAAAATAGCAAAACTTTAGGAATATGGAGAGACAGAATCACTTAGCTACCTTAATGTTTGGAATAATTACACTAAAGCTGTGCAGAATATCTCTAGATAAATTAATAGAATCTATAGAAAACTGAATCCATAGAAGGTAAGAACCAAATTGTACATGTTTAAGAGATTAAATTATTTCACAAATGGTTCCCTTCAGATTATTCAGGTTTATGATATTTTTCTTTTCTAAAAGTGACTGGAAAATAACACCTTCCAAAAGTTCAGCTATCTCTGCATATTTAGACATATTTTAGTCTGGTGCCAAATACAGTGTTTTACTTCCTCCTTTTGTTTATCTTGAGCCAATACAGCTGAGGGGGCATGGGGTGAATTCTATTACTTTTCGATCATCATCAACAGAATTGAATACTAATTTGTAATTAATTTTAGTTTTTTGTTGTCCTTTGCTTTTGGTGAGATTGAAAAACAAAGGAAGGACATTGATTGTCTGACAGAACCAAAGCTCAGATTTTGAAACTAGAAGATAGAAAATCCATTCTTTTACCTACAAACTGAGTATGATTGAGGTAGAAAGTAGTTGGGAAATAACAAATATGGAACCCAAGAATGTCATTTTTAGTTACTTAAAAACGATTTTAAAATCAACAGGACTGTCGAAGAACCCTGACTTAAGTTGAGAGGTTGGGGGGTTTTTTGTGTTTTTTTTTAAATAAGCTGTAAGAACTAGAAAGCTGTTTCTAGCCAAGTCTTGCCCAATTTAGACAAAGGTTCTCTTCTCCATCCTTTGACCAGAGATTTTGGCTGTGGTACCTTCTTTTTAATACATTCAACATTCTGTTCTTAAGTTATTTCTTTGTTTGTTTGTTTGTTTTAGAAGACACTATAACATGTCACTGTGGGCATATCTACATTAATGTGCATTAGCCTATTTTATTGCACATTAAAGCATTACTAAAAAGTGTGCTTTCACTAATGGGCTTTAAAATAGGCTAATGAACATTAAAGCCTCTCTAAAAACCATGGCCGCATCTACATATGCATTTTGACTCAGTCTCCTCCCTCAACATTCCCTAAGCTGGCAACAGAGTTTTAGTCAATCAAATTTAAATAGGCCTCCCATACTGGGACTGGGGAATGTATGGTCTGAGATGCCTATTAAACTTTTATTCTGCTTAGCTCTGGTTAGATGAAGAAAAAATCCTGGTGATGAAGAAAAAAATCAGCAAGCTGGCTGCCAGGGTTCCCTCAAGAACACAGCACTGACAGGTAACATCATGGAATAACTATTAACATTTAGTACAATTTCTATTCTTCTGCATATGTGACGTGTAGATAGAATAGACAAACACTTGTTGAATTCTTGTGCTACTGTCAAAGACAGATTATTGCAGTCAAGCAGCAAGAAAGGGCAAACTAGTGTGCGTCCATTTTTTCACCTTCAGTGACGTCTTTTTAAAGCAGAGATTCTTTTAAATGCATGATAGTGAAAGTCAAACTAGTTTAATTTCTACATGGTCCAGTAACAATTTTGCTACTACATGTACTACAGCATTAAGAGGTCTTATACCTGAAAAGTCTTCAAATGTTCATTAAATTGGTAGTAAGAGCTTTTTGGATCAAATGTCTGATGAGCAGAAAAATGAACTTGATTGTCTGTTTTCTAGAGGTCGTTATGGCAGCAATACAACATACAGTTGAAAATCCGTATGTGCTAGATTTTTTTTAAATAAATATTTGATTTACAATGTTCTAAGTAGGAAATGGCTTGCAAGAAGTCTTCTGAATGAGGAAGCAGAAGATGTGAAAAAGAGATTTGATATTTTTTATTGCAGAAAATCCTCGTGTGTTCCTAGTATCACAACATGGATGTCATCAACTTCAAGGTAACAACTCTGAAACTAGTGTTTTACTCATTCCAATGCACAGCTGAGTATTACCACTGAACATGATATGTTGCTGATGAGTTTTAAAATATTATTAATGAAGTAGATCCACAGAAGGTTCTGACTGACAATGTTGCTAATATGAAGTCTGCCTGGTCTTTGTTGACAAATGAGTATCTACACCTTCCATGTTACAGATGTGACGCCCATGTGATGCAGGTTTTCATTTGCAGTGCTAAAGATCTGACAATTTTCTCATCATATGTATCAAAATTGAAAAACGCTGTAATTATATTCCAAAAATAAACAAGTACCAGCAGCCGTATTTCAATATATTACGTAGTATGGCACTCAAATGCATCCATACTGAGTAAGACCTGTAGTACTTAGTGGGTTTCCTCTAGTACATTTCTCAAAGATCTTCAAATTTGCAAAGCATCAGTTTAGTCAGCTGCTATTGAAGGAGTGGCCAAGTGTAGCCCCCTCATCAAGAACCTGCACTGACATTCCTGATGACAATGTCTTTTGGCTGAGAAACTCAACTTTTCCTTTGCTGCTTGAGCCTGTTGCTTAGTTCATTGAGAATATGGAAAAATGTAGTCATCCATTGTCTGATGTTAAGAGTGAGTTCCTGGTTATCAAGTAATATATTTGCTAGAATACTAAACAAAGTCCACTTAAAAAGCTGAAGAGAAAAAAAAAATAATAGAGAAAATAATATCACAAGACCTTCTTGATCCATGTCTCCAGGGCAATCATTCAGTTGTAAAATAACGTGGCGTGTAATCCCAGCAGTTGAATCAAAACAACTTGCTCCTTTGTCATGGTGGAAAGGGTTGTGCCCTCCTTTTTCTCTAGTTATAGTGACAGAAACACTTCTATGCACTATAACATGAACAGAATTAAATCGACCTGTTTGGGGCATCATCAACCAGAAACAAAATGAAGACTTCCAATGCTGGGAAACTGGTGACCACATTTTCACAATTTAAGATTAGAAAAGAAAATGGATGATGAAGAGTTGATTTGATATGCAAATCAAGAGTAAGAAGGAGATAATGACAATGATAATTTAGATATAAAGCAGTTGAAGCAGATGAAGACAGCACTAAATAAAATGCTTGAAGAGTTGGTCTTCTGCCTGCTTAGCATTACTACATTTTAAAACTGATGTTTATCTTTAATAGTTGCCATATGCCTTTATCTTTGTTTAAATTATTTTTTTATTTTATTTTTTTTTTATTTTGTAACTCTGCAGCCTGAACATGATTTTCCAGAATAAAAGCAGTAGTGGGGGGAAGAGATTGCTTTTCCCCCCCATGCTGAGTAACAGCTTCTGGCCACTGCTCAGCATGGGTAGGTGTGTCTGGAGAAGGCCTGGAGTGCGCTGGAATCAGTGCAAGAGTTCCAGCTGATCCGGAGTCAGTCCACTCTGCTGGTCAAAATAATGTGCACAATTAATGAAATTTTTATAAAATCAGTGCATTAATTTGCTTTTGCATTAATCATGTAAGTTAACTAAGGTTAATTGACAGCCCTAGTTATAATAATGCACAACAGTGGGTTTTTTTACAATTGACCAGGTCTCAAAAAGTTTCTTCAATAGCCTCAAAATATTTTACCTGTCAAAAGCAGCACCTTGCAGTGCACCATGAAACTTATTGGAAACCTGGGTAGATCTTTAAACACTGACGTAATATGTTCTGTAACTGGTGTTCTGTCACTGGTGTAATATGTGTGTACACAGACACACACACATGCACACACCACACACAAACCCATCCCGGTAAACAAATTGCAATTGTTTTACAATAAGTTAATTAACTCTTTAAAATTATCTTAAATATCAGACATGTTCAATATTGAAGTCTATCACTTTACTATTCTAATAAACTAATGATTAAATACTTGACTATTATCTGACAATATCTGACCAGTAAATTGCCTGCGTATTTTTAGACAGATCAAAGACCCAACCCCAGTATGCAGTTCCTTTTAAGTTAATGGGCATACTTGACATATACGAGCAAGTGCTACTTGGTGTTTCACTGCTGCATAAAGACTGTATAGCTCATCTAAAAGACAAGGGAAAGGGTTTTAGATTTAGAGTATCTTCTCAGGTCAGACTAGCTAATAATCTTGCTTGTGGCCACATCACAGCTTTTTCTAAAAACACAGTAAGGAGGATCCCTCAGTGTTACCATTCTTACATACCTGCTTGTTTTTAAGCCCTGTTTTGTCTTTTTCAGTCACCTCTGGGTCACCTCCAGTTTCTCTTCATCCTTCTTATAATACAGTGCCCCAAATAATATTCCGCCCAAGGCCTGACATGTGCTGAGTAGAAGAACATTCACCTTTCATATCTTGCATATAATATTTAAGACTTACACAGTTTATTAAGAAAAGTTTCTGAATACTCTTAGGTAGGACAACTGTCTTTGACTAATTATAGTTTTTTCCAATAATGATGTTGAGGCTCCCAGCAAAGTGAACTTCAGGATCAGTCATGAGCAAATGGGATAGAACTAGACAATATTTTATCTTCTACCAGTTTTATTTCTGACTTAGATGAGAGAAAACAAAAACAAATTAGATGGACCATTTTCAGATAAACACACAATATAAAATGGTTTTCATCTTTAAATATAAAAAGTAGCATTTTGGGGTTTTGTGTATACTTATTCAATGATTTCTACATCATTGCTGTCTTGAGTACCCTTAAGAGTATAACACTTCTGCCACAGAACTGCAACTATTATTGCATACTTGTAATGGAGACATTAGCTGGTAAGATAGATCAGAATCTATCAACAGAGGGCTAAGCACTCAGTGTTACAGGAAATTACTTCCAACACTTAAATGATTCTTTTCTTTTAAAAAAAAACTGGGCTTACTGAGTCCAGTAATGGGCCCATTGAGCCCATTAAAACAGTAAGTAAACCTAAGAATGGAAAAAAAATCAACAACAAAAAACACTCAGAAATAAAACACAATGCTTTTTGGAACCAAGTAAAATCTGCCTTCCATTAAAAACAAGTATTGGCTAAGGCCAATTAGGACACATATCATAAAAACAATTATAAGGGGATGCAGTTACAACATGCTTCTTACCTTTGCTCATATAAAACATATTTCTCTCTGGTAATGCAGAGATTTCACCTCTTTCTAAATAGAGCTTGACTCAGAGGCCCAGATTCCATGGTTTTCTTTCTCTGCTTTGCAGCATCCCTGAAATACAGAAATCACCTTTATTTCACTGATATCCCTCTAATAGAAGAGAGTCCACAAATCAGCAGTGGTGGCAGCATCCCTCTGTTTGAGAATGATCTCTACAATGACTCATTGATGGTTCTCATGGTGACCTAAGAGTCCAATCCTTGAATCACAAATCCATCCACAGAAGTTGCTGATTTTTTCACAGGGGACAGTAGGTCGTAGGCCAGAATTTTTCTCCTTTCCCTAACTACCTTATACATTAGGAAAGGATGGGTTAATTGTGTTTTGAAGCAGACCTGGGAGGATCTTCTTAAGTGCTCTATTAAAAGAGAGTAGGCCATC
>JAGPOW010003316.1:154296532-154312644 GCA_030014935.1 Caiman crocodilus | reverse complement strand
CTGTGACCCTGGCACTCGTTTCCTGCCAATTGGCGGGGGGTCAGACTAGATGGCCTGCTCTAGGCCCCTTCTGACCCTAGTTACTATGAAACTATGAAAGTATCTGGTAGCAAGGTAAAGATAGCAGGCTGTCTTGTAGAGGGCTCAGTGAAGCTGTGGAAGGACGAATATCAGCAAATTAGGTAGTGGGGAGAATTATGAAGGAGGGGTCTGTTCCTGCATGCAGTGTCCCTCAGGTGTGACCCAGTAGAGTGACTGGGTATAGCCTGGGTATACCCAGAGTATACACTCCCCTTTCTGATTGGAAGTGATTGGCAGCAGGCAGGGGTGCTGTAGGAGAGAACTGCAAGCTGAGTGCAGTCTCCCCGTTCCCTATAGAGCCAGGTCAGGACAATATTAAACTATATACACATTTATTAATATTTACAGGGATTCTTAAAAGATAACTGTTAATATAAAACCGATACACATATTTATATATAAGACAGGACTAATGACCTTCTTTCTCTGCAATGGATGACCATGACCAGGGTTCAGGTAAGTTACGAATAACAGGTAAGTAATGGTGAGGGGTCCTAGCAGGACCTCAATATGATCTTACATTCTAATGTTAGTTTTCTTACTGATATGGGAGCACACAATTCACAGGGCACAATATTACAAAATATAGAATACAATTAAAAAACTATAAGGTGCAATATCAGAAATTATAAGGCATATAAGCATCGAAGTAAGCTCTAAACTATAAAAAGAGTCCCCTAGGCCCCACCACATTCCTGGGGCCTGGATTACGCTCTAGTGACCCATGAGGGAAGACCCTATTGCCCCTTGGGCCTCGCTCCAAACCCCCTAGGAAGCTCACAAACTCAGAAGGGACCGTCTCCAGTCCCTCTCTCCAGGAGCCCCTTTTTAGCCAAGAAGGACTTCCCCTCCCCTGTGGGAACCCTATTCCTCAGCAACTCATGAATCCAATGCCCCTCAGGTGAGTGGCTTCTTGTTTGGAGAAGCCTCCAGAGCCTCTGGCTTCTCCTTGGCTGCTTCCCATTCAGTGCCTTAAGCACTGTCATGTGTTCTTGGGGGACTTTGGCTTTTCCTCAGTGTTGGAAGCCCAGACAGACCACCTTGCACAGCTCTGGGGCTGGGTCCGTTCTCAGACCCTCTGTGTAGCATCTCCTCCACCGGGTTTCCTGCCACATGCCAGGAGATGGAATCCCGAGCCACTGTGGATGGCTGCTGGAGTCTTGCTGGCTCTGTGCACCAGGAGCCCTGGCTGCATGCTAGGGGTGTAGACCCAAGTCTCTTGCTCCCAGGATCTGGCCCCACGCACCACACTGCACAATTACTGAGGCAGAAGCCATCCGCTGCTTTTGTCTGGCAAGAGGCATCTACAGGGACTCTTCAGGGCAGCAGCATGCACCCGCTGGGCAGCTCTTCCCCAGCTCTTCTTTGCCCTGCTCTCGCCTCCGTCCCTCGATGTGTCTTTCGTGTGCTGGGCATGCTGCTCCTTTTATTCTCTCTGGGAGTTCCACCCTGAAAGTCTGTTGGACCTGAGAAGCACAGTTCACAATCAGGTCTGGATTCTTGGGCAGGCTCCTCTCTGTCCCTTCCTGATTGATAGAAATGTTCCACCAATCACATTGGAGATTGCCCAACGAGCTGAAGTCTGTTGGTGTGTCCACCACATGGGCCTAGATTTTTCTACTTCCCCTGTAGTAAAGAAAGCTGTGGTTCTGTTATAAAGAATCCAAGGACTAGGGATTCCTGGACTGGGCTGAGACCCAAAGCTGGGTGCCATTCCTCAATGCTTGGGGTCTGACATTGAACTTTCTTGCCCCTAAAGTAAGCCTCTCTATCATCTAGATTGATAGAAGATAAGTAGGACTGCCATAAAGGATCAGTCTGTAGGGTAATGCTGTGGATTCTGATGGGCCTTTTGATGGTATTCATATTAGAGAGAAATTCTCTATTCTGAGACTGTGGGACTAAACCAAGGAAATCTTTCATGGGGAAGAAAACAGGAATAACAGAAAAATACAACTGTAGATTAGATGTGCAAATCAAGAACAAAATATTTTCTGTTCTACTAAGGCTGGGAGTAATTCAGTGAAGTCCCTTCCACTTGCTGGAATTAATCTCTCACCTCATCCCCCTCCAACTAAGTCCCACTGCTCCCACCAAATCCCGCTATGCTTTTCATCAACAGAGAGCAGTGGCCTGAGTATCTCTTAGAGGCTTACCTGGAAGCACTATCACCTAAACCAGTTCAGAGATTCAGGATTATAAAGGTATCTAGAAGGCTTGTGCATTGTGTCTTATTAGAAAGTATTCTATCTGAATCATCTGTTGCCACAAGACCCCTATTGGGAAGGAGAAGGCAGGAACCAAAAACACATGGGACCTAGGTTACTTGGAAACTACCTCTTCCTCTGAAAGGTAATTTTCTTTTTCCATCCTTGAGTTTTTCTAGAAGCCCTCTCTTCTTCCCCTTCCAAGTTCTTTATAGTGTCTTTCCATGTGTTACTAGTGGAATTGCGGGTAGGTGGCTTACTCAAATGAAACTGTCACTAATGTCAATTCTCTCACAAAAGGGACTAGAGCCCTTTCTCTCTAGAGGTTCTGGCTGTCAGGCATATGGATTCAAAAGTAACTGGAGAGCTATTTGCATTCAGGATACCAGCAATCAAAAGGTTTAATGTCTTACTTAGTCTTTAGCCTTGAGAACATCTGAATAACCAGCTTATTGTATCTACCAAGAGGAGGAACCTATTTCTGCTTACAATACCCATGCAATTTCTGACAAATACAGCATGCTCTATGTAGCCTTTCAAGAATCTCCAGAGGAAAACTGGGTTAAAACGATATCAGTATAAGCTACAGTGGGTAACATGTCATGTGTCTGCCTTTTGATAGCAGAATACAACAGGCTTCTATGCCACCTAGTGGCAAGGTATTGTATTCACCCCTACTGCAATAGATACCTTGGGAGAGTTGCTCATCTGTTTTCAGGACACTAATGTAATTTACCAATTGGTATATGACACTAATGAAACTTAAATTGGTTTAACATTTTATATGTCTAAGCTATAAGTCACCTATGGCTTCATCATGCTATTCTTAATTGTCTTTTAGAGATTACCTCTCAGTACAAGTCATTGTGATAGAGCCCTTAGAGCCACAGAAGCAAGCAGAAAGACAATAAAGGCAGTGACATACTCTATGGTCCATTTACATCTTCAGGTGTGCACTTTAGCTCCAAAACCCTCTCTGGTGTCTACTCTTTAACCACTGAGAACAAGCTGAGAAGTGGCAGGGGCCACCTCCTTGGCCTAAGAGACCTCAGCTCCAAATCTCTCACTCAGGCCTCAACAGCTCTTAGTGGAGGATATTTTGTCAGCTTAAGAATTATACCCTTGTCTTGGGCTATTCTAGAAATATTACAAATCCCATCCTCTGAAGAAGGAGCCCAGCTGTGCAGTCAAATGCTTTGGAATCATACTGACTACCAACAATAAGTTATAAGAAATAATAAGAGTGTTTATTATAAAACAAGAAAAATCATTAGAATCAGTAACTGTACACTCAGTACAGACAGAGATACAAAAAACAAATAGAAAACTATGGGCACTTGTACATGTGATGTGGGTTTAGTCCTCAGGGTTTTATTCTGTACCTCCTAAATTGAAACAGTGAGGCATAGAATAAAACACGGAGGACTAAACCATTTCAATTTTTCTATCACATTATGGTGAGGGACCTGATCCTTTTTTTTGTCAGAGCTGGACCCAGTGCCCTCTGCACCATCCCTGCCACTTTCTCCAGCCACCAACACACCCAGCCACCCTCCTGCCACCTCCCCATGCTGCCCCAGGGGCAAGCCATTCCATTCCTGGGCTGTCCTGCATTGTGGGAAGGTGGAGGTGCATGGAGTGCATGGAGCACTAGAAGCCCCAGACTTGGCAAAGAATTGGGCAGGCTCCACCAAAAAAACAGTTGCTTCTGTGGAGCCTGCAGCCAGGGGGCAAGCTGCCTGTGGGCTGAGTGGCCCCTGAGCTGTGTGGGGCCCCATTTTTTCCCCCTGCAGCAGGAGCACACCACAGAGCCATCCAGATGGTCTGCTTGTGGGCCAGGTACTGCCCCAACTTAGAGGCAACTCCTGGCTCGATCCAACTCTTCCCTGACCTGGGGCAGCAGCCTGCCAGTGAGCAGCTCACCTGAGTGGGCCTGGGGAGCGATGCTGCCATAGGGGGAAGGATCAGGGGACCCTGTAGCTCAGGGGCTGCTCAGCCTGCTGGCAACTCATCTCCCAACCACAGGCAGGCTCCATCAAAAAAAAAAAAAGAAAAAGGATTGGGCCCCTCTCTGCTTCTGTCTTCAAGAGGTGCCTGCCTTCAAGAGGCAGAAGTGGTGAGAAGCACAATCTTTTTTGTGGCACAGCCTGGCCACCTCTTCCACAGTCAGGGGTTTTGCTGCCAGAGGGCCAAACAGGCCCTGACCTGTGGGGTGGGGGCAAGTTCTTCCCTCCACATCAGCAGCATCCCCTGGGGCCACCCAGATGGGCTGCTAGCAGGCTGGGTGCTGCTCAAGCTCAGAGGCAGCACCTAGCTAGATCCAAGTCTTCCCTAACCCTGAGCTAGGGCAGCATCTGGGCTGCAGCCCTGGGATGCTGCAGCCTTGGGAAGCACCACCACTGCTTAGCCCACCCCTTGCCCACAGGCAGGCTCTGCCAAGAAAAGAAAAGGATCTGACCTCTCACTGCTTCTGCCTTCATCAGGAGCCTCCTAAAGGCAGAAGTGATGAGGGGCCCAACCCTTTTTTTCTGCAGAGCCTGCCTGTCTTTCCCACAGCCAGAAGGCAAATTGATAGCTGCATCATTGCATTTTCCTAAATTGCAAACTAAACTATGTTCAGATCTAGTTTAGTTTGTAATGATACAGAGTCATTTAAAATACCCCAGAGTCTTGCACACATACACTGTGACGCCATTAAATCACACAAAGTGAAATTTTCATCGTGGGTATGTTAATGGCATCACATGCTCTAGGGTACAAGCACCCCACAAGAATAGGGAGGAGCTAAAGGAGGTGCCCAATCCCCCCTTTCAGATCATGCTGTGGGAGCAACACTCAGGAACTTTTTAAATCCTCAAACCAGGGAAGAATTCCACTGCACTTTTTCTCCATGGTTTGTGGCACATCCTATCTCTGCCCTGCCTCCACCACCCACAGGGAGCTGAGCTCTTGCACAGTGATGTGGCAGTGGTAGTAGGTAGATTGGTCCTCTGCTAATTCCCCCCAGGTGTTCCTTGCCAGCATAAGCAATTTATCTGACTGTAAATTCATACTAATAAAAAAAAGTTCTGCCCAATATATGAAATGCTTCTCTGCATGCGGTTTTGCTGAGACCAAAGTTCCATATTACTCTAAAACAGAAACCCATTTATCTGTACAATAAGGGGCACCTCTTCCTGCTTTCTACCTAGAGCCCACTTCAACAAGTGTTATTACTGCAGATACTAGTGCTACATTCTCCTCTCTTTTTCTGGAGTGGTTCACTTTCACAGGAGACTCCCTTGGCCTATCCTGACCCCAAACCTTAACTAAATTACAAGAAATCTGAATGTAATTCAGCAGAATTTTATACTGTAAGTAGTGCATCAATGATATTTCAAATAATCTCTCATTGTCACTTCATAAAACATTAAAGTAAATTATTTTTGGAATGAACTGCAAGCATGAGTCTAAAGCTAAAATTAGCATAGTTGGGAAACCATGCTGCAAAACCAGCTTATCATCTGGATATTTAAACTCTTCACATCTTAAAGGATTTGTTTTTTCTGGCAACTAATCTAAAGTGTATATTTACTGGCAGGTATGGATACACTGTTAAAAAAAGGATACTTGGAATTCATATACACAAGTACAGTAAAAGCTTTGTTATCTGGTATAAGTGGGGTAAGAGGGGGTGTTGGTTTTATAAAAATTCTGGTTACCTGAGGGCAGAGGGTTTTCAGCTGGATATGGAGGGAAGTGGCAAGGGCACGTGGACCGTGGCAGTGCAGGGTGGTGGGTGGCAGCAGTGGCCTTTCCCCGCTACTTGTGAGCTGGGAAATACAGGCCATTCAGAAATTGCATTTAATAGAGTGTTACTTAAATGCCGGTTAACACAGCTTTTACTGTATTTGCCCTGGAAAAAGGTAAGCAAATTTCCTTTAGCTTCTCAAGAAATAGTAACTTATCATGCAATCTATGAGTGAGCATGATCCTGAATATTCAATATTCAAATCAGAAAAAGTCTTTTCTTGATTAGTTTTTACTGGACACTACAGACCATAAAAGATTCACAGAAATAATTTTGAATAATGAATTAATACAATCTCGTTACAGGAAAATTGTGAACAAAGGTGGGGAAGAGAAATAACTAAATTATTCAGTATTAAGTACCCAAACTCACATTTAAGATTGTATGGAACTTAGCAAAAACTTTATCCAAACTCAAGCATTTATGTTTGGGAAATCATTTTGTTTATCTAAGGTGTCTTTTTCCAGGATTGGAAAATTTCTGGAAATTCAAGTAGAGACTATTTCATAATTATGGCCTTACTCCAAGTGTTCCATGAGTAGTTTGTGCTACTTAAGGAAGCATTGTTTCAGTGTCTGTTGCCTTCATTGTCTTGGAAAACAAAGTGTTAATCATTATGATGAAAACAGAACCTTTAATTAGAAAATATAGTCATATGATCCTTGACATTTTGTACAGCCTGATTCAGAAGAGGTATGTTCTATCTGTTTAAGTCTAGCATTTTCTACCAGAAAGTTGTTTCCTATCTAACAAAAACTTTGGTTTAGTTCTGATGACAAACAAGATTTCTAGCTTTTAATAAAGCCAAGAGGTTTAGGGAATGAAAAATATAATTGAATTGAGGGTGTGAAGCTAAAAGAATATTTTTTGTCTGATCTTTTAGAAGGGAAAATTAGTAAAACTTTCCAGTCCTCTTTTCACCCACATCAATATTTTAATTCCTCTAACCCAGGCAAATGAGCTCTGTGATGGGAAAACTAATAGAACCCTAATGTAAGCATACATCCATTTCTACTGTCAGACCCAGACCTGGTGTGTATACACATTCACAAATGAACTAATTTGACAGTGCATTAAGTTAGTACCTTAACAGTGCTACTGCCTATTAGTGCAGCTGAACAGTTTTTTGGGATGCTACTGTGAATTAGTCTAAATCTACTTCATGCCATGCCATGCTAATGCGCAGTAGAATTAGGATGCTGTGCTCGAAGCAACTTGTGTAGGTACACCCAGTGACTCCTATTACCTTTAGCTCCCTACCCTCAAAACAAAATAGGGATGGGGACTTCACAATGAGAAATTGCTTACACTTGCACTTAATTTTATAGAAGATATGCCATTGATTTCAATACATAATTTTGATTTCAGAGTCAGGCTAACTTCTTCAAATGTTCTGACTTGAAAGTCATTTAACTCCTAACAGGCTTTAAAGTCAGAGAGCATGTCTACACATGAAAATAATGCTATATGGGTTTACTGCACAGTAAACCACCATGAGGCTGCATTGCCCTACTCAAGCTAGCCAAGACAGTCTGCCAGCACAAGCAAGCCTGCCACACTGCATTATGTTGGCCACCACTTCAACATGGGCAAGGCAACTTCTGGGGAAGGTGACTTCCCGGATGTGCTGGGGCACACCATGCTCTGGGTCCATGAGCCCCTGTAACTGGTGGTGGGATTTCATGCCTTGTGCTTCCCCCAGTGCATTTGGGGCCTTGAATGGATCACTGTCATCTGCTCATCCTATGGTGAAAACCCCTACTACAGCCTGCACAGCTTTCATTCAGTTGTGCTGCAGGCCATCATTGACCACCACAGCCCCTGGCTGGGCTGGCAGTGCCCATGATGCCCCTGTTTTCTCGAACTCTACCCTGCCAGCCCTGGTGGAGAATGGTCACTTTGCACCGGGAGTTCCATATCTCCAGCTGGACAAAATGGCAGTCCTGCCCCTCCTCATCAGTTACCCCACGGTGGCTCATGCGGTCCTACACCAGCCAGCTAGACCCCTACCAAGCATATTTCAACTGATGCCTGCGCCAGACCCTAGTGGAATGCACCTTCAGCTGCCTGAAGAAATGCTGATGCACCCTTGCTTCCAGCTCAAGGTCATGGAGACCAACATCCCCTGAGTCACTGTTGCAACCTGTGTGATGCATAACACCTATGAGGCTTGGGGGGAGCTGTTCTCTGAGGCTTGAGTGGAAGAGGCACAGCAGGCAGAGGACACCCAGCACTGGATGCACCAGCTGTGGCAGCAGTGATAGACAGACCCCCCCACCACTGAGAACCCAGCAGTGGGGGCCAGAGCACCAGGTCTCCTGCACTCCCCACTGTAGCCCACCTGACAGTTAGATCATGGTAAGAGCACTTAAAACTTGTTAATGAGCCTGAACATGTGATCATTCAAGTGCTAAGTGCCCTTTAGGCATTTTATACCTATATCACTTCCTGTTACAATGATCTTTGAGCTATGCTACCTAACTTCGATTAAGTTCTCAGTGTTCTCCTAAAATAAAACCACCAATCTGCAGTTGTCCCATATCCCAGGAAGCAGTGCTCCCAGGTGAATTAGCTATTATACAGGACTCCCCAGTCCTGGAGTGACTGCCGGAAACAGCTGGGCAATATGTGGGTGAGGATGGAGTAAGTAGGGAGGGAGAGAAAATAGGTGAAGTGGATAAGGGAACCAAGGGGAAGAAAGCATAGGGAAAGGGTAAGGGGGGGTGCAGGATTGGATGGAAAAGAGGGAAAAATAGGGGGCAGTGGGTAGGTAGGTGGAGAGTTGCTGCCCTCTCTGTCTTCCAGTTGCTTCCTTGCAAATCAGTTGCTTCCTCTGCCTCCCATCAGCCCCTCCATGCCTGGATCACAGTCTTGCTGCCTCAATCAGCCTAAGAGTGGCTGAATAAGCCTATATTCAGATTCAGATTTGGCCTGAATCAGGGATAATGATTCAATTCATTGATTCAGTTCACTGTCCCAATTAGATTCAGCTGAATTTGAATCTGAAATTCGATGTTGTTTCAGAGAATCAGCAATTTGGCCATAGACACAGCTTTAAATGTTTTTTCTACACAACTCAAGGTACCGGATGCGGTTTGTGAATGCTGCAATGGTAGGGCAGATGGAGCATCCTACTAGAGCAGTAGGGGACGGGGCCCCGCATGCTCAGTGGTGAAACTTCTGGTTCACTTCCAGGTCCACCAGTGAGTGCCCTGGGGAGCCTCTCATTCCTCCCTGGCTTGGTGATCAGCTGCAGGGGGACACTGGGTGCACCCCCAGACACAGTGCCCCAGACGAGGAGGCACTCGTCACTAAGCCAGGGGGTCATGGAGGTGGGTCTCTGGCATGTTCCCTGGTGAACCCGGAAGTGGACCTGAAGTGGTTTTGGTCCACTTCTGGGTCCTCTACCAAGCATGCTGGGGACCATCCCCCCACATGCTTCTGTAGCATGCTCCATCCACCCCACCATCTCAGCATTTATGAGCCCCCTGGTACATTGAGGTATGTAGAAAAAAACATGTAAAGGCGTGTCTATGTCTGAATCATCAAATCGTTCCAAATCTCTCTGAATCAATTCAGAGGGTTCCTGCTTTCAGGCTTAGTGGGGTGGCTAGGCAGCAATCTGATAGTGAAGGGGCAAATTGAGGGTGGGAGGGAGGATCCAGGGGTGAAGAGTGGATCTGAGGGCTAGCAGAGCAAATTGAAGGCCAGAGAGGGCAATCCAAGAGACATGCTCCCCCTCCCCCCAGCCTATCCTGTGGCTACAGGTCAAGAAGGGCAGGTGTAGAGCAGATTTGCAGCTCCTACCACAACCCTACCCACCAGCCCTTTAGTAGCAGGTCTCAGCAGAGCACATTAGAGAGGGTATTAACATTGAAAATGTGACCAATCACTAGCACTAGTTAATAGGGCTGTGCAAAATGGCACAGTTCCATTTCGACTTGGCTTTTGAGGTTTGAGTGGTACAATGTTTTGATTTGCATTTCTTTTTGAGTCAAAACAGCTGTTCCATTTTACTTCATTGAAACAGTGAGGCTGTTTCAACACTGTTTTGACGTTTCCTTTCCCCAACACGATGGTCAAACTCAGCCCAACTTTCAAAATGTTTCAGCTAGCCTCATTTTGTTTCAAGGCTGTTTTGAAGCCCTCCATTTTGATTTGACTTTGTCGTTTCAAGTTCAAAATGAGTTGAAACAATGTCGAACCAAAACAGCCCGTGAAATTTCACACAGTTGTACTAGTTAACCTCAACACAATCTAATTTTCCTTAGAATTAGCACTTGTTAATTCTAATGTCAGTTTGGATTAAATGATGGCAGTTCAGGGACCTTACTGGAGCAAGGCCATTTAATATCAGCTGGCCAACTGAGTTATTTTGTGATTCTCAGATGTTTTGCACCTTCATGGTTCAGGCCAGTCAGGATTAATAATGAAGACCGAAATTTTCAAAAGTACTTAGGTTCTAGGTAAGTACCACAGGCCTCCTTAAAAAAGCTACTCACTGGATGCATATACATAAGATGCTGACTGTACAGTCATTAGTACTTATATACACAAGTACAAGTATAGTATAGTACTTAGTATACACAAGTACTAAATGACTGTGCTACTGCACAGTAACTCCAGTTACTGCATTCTCAAATGGCTTTTTGATGACACTGACTGGACACTAACTTATTACTGTGTAGTAGCTCATTACTACTGTGCAGTAGCATCATGTCATGCTTTGAGTCATGTGACACTACTATGCAGTAGTAACAAGCTACTGTATATTTGTAATGAGCTACTGCACAGTCAGCATCTCATGTAGATGTGGCCACTGTCACCTAAGTTTGTGCCCTTGGGTATGTGCAAAGTTGTTCTACTGCTTATTTTATCCAAAAGTAAAAGCGTTGCTTGGACTCAAGAGGATCAGGCCCTGTTGACAAGAGAGACATTTTCCCACCCACTCTATAGAGTGGTGGGGAATGTTCTCTGTAAGGAATGCTATACATGAGCAGCGAGGTAACTATAGCATATCAGAGCAGACTCAATTAATCACGTCTGCTGAAGCATGGTAATTACCACGCTCCTGTACACTCCAGCATTTCATGTATCAGCATCACCATGCTAAAAAATGGGGCTTGGGGCATTTTTACTAAAGCTCATTCAATGAGCTTTAGTTAATGCACTCCTGCTGCCATTTATCAGTGCAGAGATGCTGATACAAGAGATGCTCTGGGCACTTTAATTACAGTGGTTCTCAGAGCTGCTTTAATTAATTGCCCCCTCCCCCCCGCCACACACACTGTCCCAGAGCACATGTATAGAAGTCCTAGGAGAATAAGCTTTGGTTAGAAAACCTACCTGAGCTATACAAGAACTGCAAATTCCTAGTCTGCCTCAGAGGCTCATACATCCATGGGGAATGCTATAATCACCAAGCTATTAGATATTCTGATGCACATCTTTCTTAGGTTCTCCTGTTGGAGACATTTTACTTTGATCAAATATATATTTATTCAGTACAGAAAGATGCTAATTCTATATTCTAGTATTTCAGACTTCCAGCTGTGATGTAGGAGAGCTACATCTAAGTCCCTGTGGCAATAAGTATTTAAGTGAAGTGAAATACCTCTGACAGAAGTGGTCAGGAGACTATTCTCACCTTGCCAAATCCCAGGAATTTTCTGGTTAAGGCATTCTCATAGGACAGGCACATTCAGGTTTCTGCTTCAAGTCAGGCTGAGTAGGAATTTGACTGCAGTGATTTCCCCCCTTTCCTAGTTCTCTTCTGACTAGTTCAAGCAGCTTCTCAACCTTTGACCTTAAGTCACTCAACCTTTCTGTGGTGCTTGGACACAGAACTTGAAGCTGGGCAGAAGAAAGCCAGGGAGTTTGACATCACAATACCTATACAGGCAGTCCTCACTTACAATGTTTTGAGTTACAATGTTTTGTACTTAAAATGTTTCTAAACTGACACCCTGTTTCACCTTTACAATGCCAGTTTTGACTTTGCTTAGTCAATGCTTAGTCTGGTGCAATGCCATACAAGCGAATAAGTTTGTTGCGTTGTCCATCTCCCTGGAGAACATCAGTCCAAATTTCCTTGGACACTTTCTTTAAGAAAGCAGCCAAGACTCTTGAAAAGATTCCAGCCTAGAACCCTTCAAAAAGTCTACCCAAGACCCCTTCAAAAAGTCCAGCAAAGTCACGTCAAAGAAGTCTTTCCAAGTCAATATGATTGCTACTTATTATAGAAATACATGAATGTATCTATATTACTCACCTATAATTGATCAAGTACAAAATTCTGGGATATTTTTGGTGAAAACTGGTTCCTGAACCAAGGCCCAATACCCTATCCTCCATTTATAATATTGTTTCTTATGAGAAAATTGGTTCTATGTTACAACATTTTGACTTAAGATGTGATTTTCAGGAAACAGTTGTGTTGTAAGTCTGAGGACTGCCTGTATACCTTTTATCTATCACCAAGGCATTTCAATTTCCATAATTTATTCAACTAACACAACTATAATATGGTACAATATAATAAAGCATATATTCATTTCTTCTCTGCTGCACCCTTTTTCATATGAAATCTTAGTATGATGTAATAAATTATTTGGATACCAAAAATATATTTTAGTTTTTTATTTAGAAAGATATTCAACTGGATATCCTAAGCAAATGAATGTAGCTTACTGGACGTGACACGAAGATCATAAGATCATAACTACTGAACAAAATATGAGCAAGAGCAAAGAGTACACTAATAAAATAAAATATATTTGTGTTCTCACATATATTCTCTGTTCCCAGGAGCTATAAAGGGCTAAATCATCTCTGCAAAACAGCTGAAAACATTTCAAAGCCAGTACTCAAAAAAAAAAATCTTCAGTTTTGGAATTAGAGTAATGGTAAAAATAATTTGCACTTGAAGGGGTTAACAAAACAAGTAGGATCTGGTAGCATATGTCAAAGCATCTGGGAAAATCTTACAGTTCTTGTCATTTAATTTAATTTTACCTTCCCTCATAGATTGTTTTGTTTGAAATGTCTTTGGATGAATGTGAAATACAGTAGAAGAGGTGAAAAATAAAACAGGACCCAGATTACCTATGAAAGTGGTGAGAAATGACTCTCAGATCCTGTCATTGTTAAAAAACAGGCGGCACTTTCTCTACCTGTAGGAGTGCCAGGCCCAGTGTCATAGCCAACTCCATTTTGAGGTAAATGATACTCTGCCTGCCTAAATTCCCTCTGTACTTTCAGTTGGATACAGTGTTGTTCGCTTCCAGTTTTAAACCGTCAAAGGCTTTTAAGGCATTTTACCATAATGGGTGGCCTGCTTCCCTGTGGTTGTCTAAAAAGCAATTTTATAAGCATTTTTTTGAGTCATCTGCATGTTATTTTTGGCATCTGAATGACGGTAAGTATTCTATTCCTGGATGTATAGGTACACCTCCTATGTAGATATAAGTACACATTGGGGCACATCCCCTGAAAACAAAATAAAAGAACCTCACATTTTAGTCCCCATAGCAGATTGTTTCGGATACTAACCTGGAAATCTGAAGACACAAATCCCCTTTTCCTAGGAAATTTCAAACTGCATCCTTTAACTTTCCAGTATAGCATGCTACCCATCAGGCCACATGTCCTTCTCCAGCACTTCTGTTCATGCTGCAATACTGCCTATTTTGTTAACAGGGTTATTGTAAAACATGGATGGAGGGCAGTGTAGATGTTTCTCTCTCACTAAGCTAAGAACTGAGGACCCCTTCCTTTCCAGACCAGCATCCCACTACAGCCACATATCCTCTAACATGCTCTTTTTTTATGATCTGGCCCCACAAATACACCCTGTGACTTCTCAAAGGTCCTGCTTCCAGATGAGTGCTGGGGAAGGGTTCAGTTAATGCTAAATATGTGGCATGATGGTTGAGGTGATATATTGAGAAGTCAGAGATGCAAGTTTAACCCTTTGCTTATTGAAAGGAGCCAGATCTCTCACTTCCTAAATGAGTTCCCGAGTTATTGGCACTAAAACATGGGAGGGACCACCTCTGTCTAACCTCTGCTATTGAAGGGCCCACCTGTACTCTGGTAGTCGTGGGTTTTGGGCCTCCTACATCTTTGGGCCTTAGACCATGGTATGTGACCACAGAGGGGGCATGAACATAGCTAGATATGTATGTGGCCAGTGCATAGATTAATGCACATGTTAATTCTGTTTGTATAGTGCACTTACGCAGGTACACATCTACATTGCTGGAAAACAGAATAGCTACCCAAGTGCAAGTGCCAAAAATGCACTAAAAAGACTAAAAAATTGCTGCTTAGATAACCATCAGAAAACAGAATGTCACCCTTTGGGTGCCTATATACACACTCCAATGCATTCAAACTAGAACGTATCAGAATAGACTCGATTAATTTGCTTACTGGGAGCAGCGAGTTCTAATTAGAATGCTCGAGCATGCTTCACCATCACATGCATTAAGTGCCCCATGTTTCAAAATGGCCGCAGGAGGACTTTAACTAAAACTTTTCAAATGAGCTTCAGCTAAAGCATGCCCATGGCCATTTTGAAATGCAGGATGCTTAATACACATGATGGTGAAGCTTTTTAATAAGTGCAGCTCTCCAAGAACTGTTCTAATTAAAATACCCCCCTTCACCTCCAAGTATGTGTATAGGGCTCCCTCTGTGTTCAGATTTCACTCGATAAAGAGACTTAGCCCTATAATGACCTGTACATGAATCACGCTATGATAAGGTTAGCAGAGGGTGGTGTATGGACTTTTTGTGTTTCCATAAATAGCAGTCAAAGTCCATTGTTTGCATTGTACAGAGCCATCTGTGCAAGTGAGATTCCCTCTAAGTAGCTGCTACTGACAGTGAATATGAGATGAACATGAAAACATGCAGGTCCTGACTGACTGGAATTTTGAATAGTAGCTAGGTTTTGAATAGGTTAGTAGTCAGTGGACTGGGAACTGTTTCAAAAGGGATGTGTGAAAAATGACTGGACTTCATGGAAGCGAAGAGAGAAGGTGAAAGAAAATAATGAAGTGAAAGAGAGGTAAAAGGTGGCAGACGGACATCTTCCCTTAAGACCATAGAACACTAATTTGAAAGATCCCTAGAAAAAAGGGGGCCAAAGCAAGTCATGCAACATGGGCTCCCACATAGAGTGCAAATGTTCAGAGACACAAAATGAAGTGAGAACCAAAGCCATGAGCACACGTGTGCCAAAATTCAAATAGCATATTACTTAAAATACTGAATGTGCCCGCATGTGTGCTCAAACACAATCACATGTTAACTGCCACTCTACTAAATTAATAGAGTCTCCACATCAACATGGTGCCTAGGGCCTCCAAAAGTCCTTAGGTGGCATTCCCTGCGTGGGAATAAGAGACTGAAAAACTAAGGAGAAAGAAGGGATGACTTCTACCTAGAAAGGAGCTAATTATTAGCAAGCGATCTACCACAGGAAAAAAAAAATGAGTACAAGAGAAGATTAAAACCCCCCACCAAAAACACAGGAAGTCTCAAATATATATACACATGTATGATATATATATCTATATATTTGGTGATTAAAGTAACTGCCAGGGACCTTCAATAAAATGATATCATGGGGTCCCCAACACAGCTCTAGCTAAAAATATGGACCACTTAACTTGATAGCCTTGATCACTTCTGTTCAACAATCTGGTCCTGCCAGGGTAGCAGTAGTATCTTAAATTTATTTAATGTCTTCTGTTTATAAAACTATCAAAATGCCCCACTTTCTTACACAATGGAAAGGGAACAAAATAAGTGTGGAAAGTGTCAGGTCATGGTATAGAGAATCATTTCCATTCTCTCCAGAGATGGTAGATCAAAAAAACAAAACAAAGGTTTGATTATGAATTGGTAGTAATGAGAAAGTAACAAATTAGTATCATAGTGCCTAGGGTCAGAAGGGGCCTAGAGCAGGCCATCTAGTCTGACCCCCCGCCAATGGCAGGAACAAGTGCTGGGGTCACAGGACCTCA
>JAGPOW010003316.1:154280583-154296432 GCA_030014935.1 Caiman crocodilus | reverse complement strand
TGGGGTCCTGTGACCCTGGCACTCATTCCTGCCATTGGTGGGGGGTCAGACTAGATGGCCTGCTCTAGGCCCCTTCTGACCCTAGATACTATGATACTAAGTGGCGAACTAGAAGAATTTTTCCAATGCCTCTGCCTCAAGGAATATTTCCACGACCAAACTGAACTCCCAACAACAACTCATCCTCTGATAACATTCAAGAAAAGATCAACGCCAGAAGGCCCCAAAAACCATTAGATTGGATACCTCACAGTGGGCAAAACCCTAACTTTGACCGCTACATTGACTGCTTCAGGGAAAGAATGAATAATGAAATAATCAACAACACATGCCACCTTAACAACTTCTCCCTACCAGAGAAAAAGTCCATAGAATCTCTATGATCTAACCACCAAACAGTAATAAAACCAGAAGATAAAGGAGGAGCCATAGTCATCCTAAACTGTGAAGACTACATAAAGGAAGCCAACAGAGAGCTCTCTGACACCACCTCCTACAAAGAACTACAAGAAGCTCTTACTCCTCTTTTCACCAAAAAACTCAACAATACCATCAAATCATTTCCATCAAGACTATAAGAAAAACTACAGACCTTGATCCCCCCACTACCTAACCCACGGACTTTTTACATGCTCCCTAAAATCCACAAACAAGGGGACCCTGGCAGACCTATCATATCCAACCATGGGACCATAACTGAGGAAATATCAGGTTTCGTCGAATCAATCTTAAAACTGCTTGTCACCCACAGAGCAAGTTTTGTACAAGACACTTGTAGCCGCCGGGTGTCGAACATCTTACCTCGGGTTTTCTTGCCCTGAGGGTTTGTGGATATCTGGCTGGCCATTGCAGGTAGTCTTGGAGCAGGTCTCTCTCCGCACCGGGGTCTGCCCCTTTCTCGCTTGCCACGACTGTGATCTTCCAGTGGGTGGGGCTTCCATCTGGCGTATGCCCTCTTCGGCTACCTGCAGTCGAGGTCTTCTGCGAGGCTCCTTCACCCCTCACACCTCGCCCTTACCCTGCCCAGTGGTTCTTGGTGTTCTCGTCGCTGTTGTCTCTGGCCCGCCACTGATGGGTGAGCTTTCCTTACTCTATCTACCCCGCGCCGCAGCCCCTTCTAACCCGGGGTAACACAAACAAAGGAATTCTACAAAACTTAAACATCTCTAGTCACCTGACAGGGTCTTGGTCCCTCGATCAAGCCACTACCCGTGACTCCGCTTGCTAGCCCTCACTCTCTGGGCTGACTACCCACCACTCCTTGTCTTGCTCCCCCAGAAGCGACACCCTCTCCAGGTTCTTCCCACTGTAGATCCCTCTCTCTGGGTCCACCTAGTCCAGACGTCCCCTCTCCAGGTCGCCCCAGGGCTTCCCTCTCCCACCTGGATCTGCCTTTGGCTGCAGTCCTCTTTCTGGGTCTTCTCCGGGCCGCGGGTCCCTCCACGCATCCACGGCTCGCTCCCTGCTTTTCCCCAGCTCACCCATTAAAGCCGTGCCGTCCTCCGGCGCCTGTCTCTCTCTGGGCTCTTCTTCTCTTCTGGATGGCATGCTGGCCGTTGGTCCCTGGGTCCCGCATTCTCCAGGCTCTCTCCCGTGCCCAGGGCACGTGCTGGCAGCTGGCTCTGGCATTTCGCACCCTCCGGGCTCTCTCGCCCATCCAAGGCATGCGTTGGCAGTCGGCTCCAGCGTTCTGCGCCTCCAGCCGCCTCTGGCATGGCTTACTCCCGGCAGCCACGTGGGGGTTATTTTCGCTCCTGGCCGCGGCCATCCCTTTTATCCCTGTTGGCTGTCGGTCTCCATTGCTGTCACCCCCCTGTCCGCAGGTGATTTAACTCTTCGCCCTGGCTGCATGTGGGCTTCTCCAGCAATCCCACAGCTCCTGTGGTAAGTGATATTTTTTCTTTTCTTTTCGTTTCACTTTGTTGCTCGCTTCTACCTCTGCGGCTCCTTCTGGGAGCCTCAGAGTTCCCTCAGGACTTCTCCCCCTGTGACAATGCTACAGACCTATGGAAACTTAAAAACGTAGACCACCTTCCCAGCAACACACTCCTAGCCATCATGGATGTTACCAGCCTATATACCAACATCCCACACCAGGATGGCATCTAAGCCTGCCTTACTTATCTACAGGAACAAGACTGCAACTCAGAATACAGACCCAAAGATATTACTGACTTTATACACTTCATCCTCATACACAACAATTTCATGTTTAATAATCAACACTTCCTCCAGATGATGAGATCAGTTATGGGCACTAAAATGGCCCCACAGTATGCCAACTGTTTATGAGCCACCTGGAAGAAGCCTTCCTCAAGAACTGCACCATCAAACCCTTGCTATACTTAAGATATATCAATGACATCATCATTTGGACTGAAAACCTACAATCTCTGATTGAGTTCCATCAGAAATTCAACAATCACCATCCTTCCATCCAGCTTTCTCTAGATACTCCAGCACAAACATCTCCTTTTTAGACATGATGATCAGTATCCAGAATGATAAAATACAGACCACACAAGAAACCCACAGACCAACATACATATCTGCGCAGAACCAGCAATCACCCTAAACACAGAAAAATGATGTGATATACAGCGAAGCCTTAAGATACCACAGAATTTGCATTGAAGAGAACACCTGGGATTGCCACCTCACCAATCTGAAAAAGGCTTTCACCCAACATGGACACTCCTCCAGAGAGATAGATCGCACATTTGAAAGAGCCACCTGGATACCATGTGAAGAGCTGCTACAGTACAGAAGAAACCTCCCCCACAAATCGCACACTGCTGGTTATGATGTATCATCCCTCCTTTGAACCTGTTCAGAAAATCCTCAAGCAATTGCAACCCATACTAGAAAGAGACCCTATTCTTAAAAAGATGTTCCTGGAGCCACCCATCTTAGCCTTCAAACAAGCACTGAACCTTGCTAACCTCATCACCAGAAGCAAACTTCCTCAAGCCCTGAACACACCAAAAGGATCCAGACCGTGTCATGACAAGAAATGCAAAACCTGTCAACATATCTCCACTGCCCCCACAATTACTACACCCCACAACAGAGCCATCAGCATCCCATGATCTTACATCTGCACCTCCAGAAATGTGATATATCTCATCCAATGCACCAAATGCCCTGATGGAAAATACGCAGGAGAGACCAAACAACAACTGCGCACCAGAATGAACGCACACCAGAAATCTATAAGACAAGAATACCCAGTTACCTGTGGGGGCACATTTCTCACTAGAAAACCACTCTCTCTCTAGTCTCTCAGTCCTGATCCTCAAAGGAAACCTACAAAACACTTCCCAGAGATGAGCCTATGAACTCCACTTCATCAACCTCCTGGATACTAAAAATCATGGATTAAATATAGACATTGGATTTATAACACATTATAACCTGCCTGACATCTCACTCCCCAGGTATCTCTCCACTATTCCTCCCTCTTCTCTCTTTCACCCCACAGCCTATCTCTCACTTATTGACTCCTCCATCTACATTTTCACTGACTACCTGTCTTGTATGCATACCAGCCCAGCCACTGGCTTCTTTACTTTTCATTCCATCCAGTAAGAGCACGCACCAATTGCTGAAACTTCCTTAGCCTGACAAAGGGTTTTTGAACCTGAAAGCTTGCCTAATAACTATTTTCCAACTATTTGGGTTGGTCTAATAAAAGATACTAGATTCACCCAAGGAACTTTGTCTGCCTATGTCCTTAGACCAACATGACTACAACCTACACCCCTGTGTGTATATGTAACATTGTGTGCATGATATATGAATTAGTGATCTGTGTCTAACTTTTGGGGTGTATAGTATATGTGCTTGAATTGGTAATAAGTATGCACGTGCCTAGGCTGGTTTGGATGTGTATGTACCTGAGCTGGTAGTGTGTGTGTGTGTGTATGCACCTAATTAATTTGTGTGTGTTTTGTATATGTGTAATTGTATCACATCCTCCTAACAACATAATACTGAAATCCTGAGAGTTGGCCTGACCCCCAGGGCAACAGCAGAGGGGTATCTGCCATATGGGACAGAAAGTCTGTGCACAGCATTCAGCCTAAGTGGCATATGGGCTGGGGACATTCAGTCTACTCAGAAGATAGGCAGCCCTGTCCTAACCTATCATTATCAAACACTTATCGAAACTTCTCTTGAAAATTTCCAGGGAAGGAAACAGCTTTCCTGGGCAGTCTAATCCACTGCCTTACTACTCTAACAGTAAGGAAATTTCTCCTGAGATCTAATTTAGATGTACTTTGCTGCAGTTTCACAAAACAAAAACCTTGTTTTGTGCCCTATTCTCCATGGCAAGAGAGAACAGCTGGACCCCCTCCACCTTCTCCACATCATCCTAAAAATGCAGAGAACATCTCCAACTGGGATGTGGGGGCACAGGCACATTTCTTTGGATATATACTGCATGTCCAATGAGCTTTCTGAGCTCACAAGCATGTCATTGCAACTTCTGCTAGGATCTCCACCTGTGGCATGAGATCTGAACTCACCAGCTGGTTGGCACAGGGTCTGGATGGAGCCCCTGCTTCCAGACAGGTTCAGAACTGAGGGAATAAGTGTTACTGCTGTTCACCCATTCCCTTCCTCTTCCACAACCCTTAACTCAGCATTAGAGGTAAAGAGGTAACTAGTGGTAACATTATTCAATTCCTGGACTCCAGACCTGCTCCAAAGCATGGCTGAGCACCAACCCCTCTTTTCCCCTGTTGCTAAATTCAAGGCAGCTGAGCTCAAGCAGGTCAGGAAAGAAGGTGGAAGTTTAACAGCAGTAACCATGCAAAAGCCAGACCCTGCACTGACCACCTGATGGGCTCAGAGTTCACAGGACATTGGAGCTCTGGCAAAAAAGTATTGACATGCCGTTAAGTTCAGAAAGGTCACAGCAAGGTTAGAAATGCCACATCCCCCTCTTCGCTGCACATGCACTACAACCAAAGGGGAAATGGCCACAAGTCGCTCACTGTGATCCTGGATCTGCACAGACTCTATTCAGAACAGAATATGTTCCTACTTAGGATTAAAGGCAGGCCTTGATTTGTATAATTATACATACACATTACATACACACACTCATAGAGGCATATCATTTATTTGTCTAATGTCATAAAAAAGGAAACGGAAAAATCTGCTCCTTTTTGAGGGAAAGTGGCAGGCTATTTCTTGGGACTCCTCAAAGAAGAAGGCTTATTAGGTCTCTATCTTCTGAAAGAACCCCCTGCAACCAGCCCTAGCATGGCTTCAAAAAAGACAAACCTCTGGCTTTCAGACCTTGGCGCTTCTCAGTCCTTCATTTACTTGGTAATCCATATCATCCCCATCTCTGCGAGCTCCTTCTTTTTGGTCAACTCCTTGGAAGGAGGAAGGGTGTTTTCTTTTTTAAAAGAAGAGGTTTATCAGAGTGCTGATGTCCCAAACAACACTGCTGACACACTGCATCAAAACAACCAGTCTTTCCTGTGCCATTCCAGTTCCCTCTGTCTTCACTTGAACTTCTCTCTGACCACCCTAGCACCAACTATAGTCTTAACCTGGGGATAACAGTTACCCAATACAATGAAACATTAAATCATGGGGAACTGATCAGGGGGCAATCTCTGGGCCCTGCTACCTGGCCCAGACTGCCATCTGCCCCTGAGCTGAACAGGGCACATATATGTCCATAGGTTTCCCTCGTTTTATGCAGGTTCTGTATGTACAAATTCATTTTTATGTGATGACACTTTTTATACCAAAAATTCCTCATTATATGCGAGGTAAATTCACTCTTATGCAATCAGTGTGGTGGAAGCCTGCAGCCAGCTGCTTTGTGTGATGCATTGTGGGAGTGACGCGCACCAAAATAGTCTCCAGTATGGATTTGTGCTCATGTGTTTCTGTAGTTGCCATCCCCATTACAATAGTGCCCTGTGCTTATGTGTACTGTCTGCTGTTGGTGAGTACCAAAATTGTCTGTAAAAATGGTAGAAATGGGTCCTGAGTCCGTACAATTGAGGTCTTGGAACATATCCCTATTTCTTATGTTGTAAAGTGTTGCCCTTTATGCAAATTCGATCATGCACTGTACAGCATAAGGCAAGGGAAACCTGTATAGACAACTGTTTACAAGCATATTTACAGTAAAGCCTGCTGACACTGAGCCCCACAAAGTGCTCCCAATCCTATCTGCAAGCTAGAATCTAGTTTATGTTCATGATAGTTTATCACTGCTTTACAAAAATGGCGGAATATGCATCCCTTTTCTTAACCAGACTGGCTTGTTCTGTGTATTAAATGCACTATTCTCACTGGATTTTGTTTCAGAAGCTAATTGACCATCCATTAAATTCATGTAAAGTTAGTTGAGTGATTTTAAATATGATGAAGGCATCATTACACTTAGGGAAAACCCTATCATCTGGAAAACATATTCTTTAAAAATATAGATTTATTATGGGAATATTTTATTTAAAACTTACTTTAAGGCTTTTGTACTAGGGGGTTAGCAAATAAAGGGTGGGAAAATGTCATCTTTTGACTTGGCTGCCAAATTTTAGTTCCGAATTTTCAGGAAGCTTGCTAGGCATGGCCTTTTGTTGCCTGTTTGAAAATGCATGAAATGATTTGTTTCAGGCCTGTCTACAAGAGATGTTTACTGCAGAGGTGACTAATTAGCTGTGCAGTAAAGGGACACTGTCTGCATGTGCAGAGCTATTAGGCTGGAATAAACTAATTAACTCTGCTACTGGATAGTATTGCCAGACAGAAGTACTATCCTACAACCAAGTATTTTTTACTCTGCTGCATGCACATGCAGATGCTGGCAGGGCTGGCTGGGGCATGAGGGTGCTTCAGTGTGGGCTGCCTGCTGGCTAGCCCTATAGTGGAGCAACCTTGCCAGCTCCTCTGCAGCAGATTGAGCCAGGCTGGAGCAGACCCAGGCTGGTAGGCTGATGTTCATGTTGCCTGGGCTCAGTGTGCTGTGGTCCTGGATCTACATGCAAACGCAGTGCCCGGGAGCAATAAAATCTAGCATGAACTGTGCTGTTATCTATTCAGCCACATTAATTGCACATGTAAACATACACTTTGGGTATGTGATTTTTTTTTTTTAATTGACCACAATGGAAGGCAAATATTGATAAGTGCTCTTGTAGTTTTTAATTAAATTAAATAGATAAACAAATAAAAAGAACATGCACACCAGCCCTTCTGAAATGACCACAGTGCATTCATGGTATGGAATAGTAACTTATGAGGTTTGCCTGTGTAAGATGATATTACTAATTTCCTGAACAGACTACATTAGTAATTGTAACCTCTTTAAGGGCTGAACTTTTCCTGGAGGCTGAAATGTACAGAGCTGGTACATCTTGAACACTCCATCTGTTCCTGTCCCAAATACAACTTTGATACTCCATAAATGCAGTACTGAAAATATTTCTTTAAAGAGATAGTATTAAAAATTAACAAGCTAGATATAAGAAAAAATGTACTAAGAAATAGATATTAGGACTAAATCCACAAAGGGACTAAAGTTTAGGTACTGACAAGGCCTTTGTCATTGCATTGCTGCATGCAGCAATCACTAACATGTAGGCATGTGCCCCCAGTAGCATTACCCAGAACCCTGAGTTAGGCACCTGGACTTCTTATAAGAGGGACAATAAAGGACCGTCAAGTCAAAATAGGATTCATTAGAGCCTCCATGCTGAATGGGGAGCTTCCTAAGGTAGCCAACAGGGAATTGTTTCAGCTAGATGCAGGTATTAAGTCCCAGTCTTATCTCCAGTGAATGATCACTTGACTCAGCTTTACTGATAAGGGTAGTCTTCCACTTAAACAATAGCATAACTAAGCCAAGGTGAGTGCAGCAGCATTCCCAGGTGCCAACAGCCCAGAATCCTGTTTTGGAATACTGTATGCATTTTGGTCATCCATATTCAAGCAAGATGAATTCAGAATAAATCAGGCACATGGAAGGGCTTGGCTAGGAGTGGAGACCCTGTCATTCAAAGGAAAAGGAAAAAAAGCTTAGCTTAGTAAAATGAAAGGCTGAGAGGGATAATAATTCTCCTTACAAAAGTAAGCACTGGGAAGGGTTGGCCTGAGGGACTATTTAAACTAACAGGCAACGTCAGTAAAAGAATGAATAGGTAAAAACTTGCCATAAACAATAGTTAGGCTGGGAATCAGAAGATGATGAGGAAGTGCTAGAACAGTGAGCTTCTAGAAACAGCCTTCTGCCAGACTAGCATGAGGTAAGACAAGACAAGAAAAAACTGATTAGTTTTAAGATGGGGCTTGATTAATTTATGGAAGAAATTATAGAATATAACTTGGTGGGGGACCCAGTCAGCCCTGAAGGTAGATGTCTCTGCTCAGGAAACGAGCAATATCACCCTTCTGCTTAAAAACCTGGCCAAGTAAAGGTGTCAAGCCTCTTTTATACAGTATGTGAGAGTGGATAGAGTACTTGCCAGGGTGTTTAATCACTCTACTAAGAGCCACATCTTCCACAGAAGGGCTCTAACTGTCAGTCATTAGGCTACTCCTAGGCAGGGGCACTTGGAAGTCCTTCTGAGAGAGCTGGTCAGCTATGCAATAAAAGAATTAAAGATCCTTTAGGCCAGAGGGAGGAAGCGAGCAGGAATGACTATGGTTTTTCTATCTCATGGTTAGGGATGTCATCTGAGAAGCAGAAGTCCTGTATTCAAATCTGTTATCTAATGGTTAATGAAAAATGCACAAACGGCCCTTAGATCCGGGGCTGGAGGCCAGAACTTTCCCACTCCTGGTCAGTTCCCTAGCTACTAGATTAGAGAGCCATGTTCATGCTGAATCCCTCTTTCCTGCTTAATGAACAAGATAGAACCCTGGAAAAACTGGAAAAGAGCTGGATTAAAATATATCTATCTAGTTTTTCTTTAATTAAAATTAAATGATCTGTCTCTCTAACTACTGCACTAAATCAGAGGGGAAATTATGGTAATGCACAAAGGCCAAGATCTAGACCAGACAAACATCACCTTCAATTCATATTAACTATGACTCAATTCTTAACTCTGCAACACTCCCACACTACTGTACTCCACATGTCCTCCTTCCTGAACATGATTATCTATTCAGCTGGGACACAGAAAGGAAATGAGTTTTCACCCTGCTGCTTAAATATGGCAGAATTTGAAGGAGAGGTATAGTGACTCTCTACTGTCTGTCATCTGTATCACATTTCTGTGAGAGAAGGATACAGTATTTCAATGACCTTGGTCAAAAGGCATTTCCAAAGAGGATGTCTTACACTGCTCAGAAATCCTCTACTAACTGAGCTTTCACACTTGCTACATCTGTCTATGGTTACAGCTATTTAAAGGTATTTATTCCATTGGAATTACTCACTGACCATTAGCAGAGTTTATCTTACAACTAATTAGAAGAGCATTTGGGGAGATTTCTTGTTTAATGCTGACCTACATACACAAAAAAGAAGTTCAAACTTTATTACAATGCATTGAATAATATAACAACCAGTGTGGGCAAGACATTTGGTGTCTGACAGTTATTAACTTTAAATCTTTGTTTTGTCGGCCAGAAAAGCAAGAATAAAGTTGGCTGCTGAGCCAGGCTCCAGCTCAGTACAACACAGCAGCTCAGCCTTCATGGTGGTATCCGAACACACACAAACAGTGGTGGGTATGCATCCTTACCACAGGCTTCCAAAGCCCGGGCTATGTTAGTTGTGGGGGAGAAGGACCTCCCACAGCAAAAGCAGAAAGCAGTGTTTGGAGGAAGGGGAATGACTTGTCTTCCAGAGACAAATACAACCAAACAAATGTCTTATAGCTTCCATTTGAGAGCATTTCAAAGCATATTACTAGCCCACAGGGCCTGTCTGGCTCCAAGATAGCATATGGGACAGAGTCCATATAATTTTTAACTCAGCTATACAAAACCTACTGAAGTCCCTCTTTCACTGATCACTTCAGGGGGCTTTGGTCTGAGGCCCTTGGTTTCCAGATGATTAGTTGCTAGTGTTTCAGTCTCTCTGACTGCATGCAGATATCCATGGACATTTGGTTCCCTGGGAAGAACTAGTGGCGGTGCACCACGTGTCCCCACTATTTATCCCTATGGCACATGGCAACTTACACTTGATGGGGTAGGGAAGGCTGGGGGCAGCACTGGGCTGTCCCTACAAACCTTACCTGGGGTTCTGGGGGCCTCCTGGGGCTGCAGCAGTGGCAATCCTGCCATGCAGAGCCTGGCCAGCAGAAGAGTGTGGCTCTGGCTGGCTAGGCTCTGGTTTTGGGGAGTGCATGCTGTTGCCACATGTGCTGAGAACATGCAGTAAATATCCAGGGGTCAAAAATACCCTCCACACTGCTCCCCTGCAGTGCTAAGAACAACTGAACATTTGGTGTGTGGTGCCACAGACATGTCTGCAGCGCCACGTATTACATGGCCATGCTTCTCCGGAGCTGTTGTCTGTGTCCAGGCTGCAAAGATGAAGTAGTCTACCTGTATCACGTCACCATGTCTATAAGTGCAAAGAGCAAGTGCAAAATTTGTCCCCGTGGTTGCAAATTCAATATCTCTATTTTACCTGACGCACAACAGAAATGATGTATTTTAAGAATGCCCAAAAGCTATATAGTATTGGGATTACAGCACTTCTAATTTTGTGCAACTGTTCAATTATTTGAAATGTCACAGCATTTCAAGCTATGTTACAGGCAAATATTTTCAATACTGGTTTATTTTTCAACTCTACTGCATTAATGCTAATGAGAGTGGTACACACGGACTAAAGGCAGCTTTGTACCACAGTATTTCTGTGAAGGACAAAGCACTCTGGCCTTTTCCCTACTTCTACCAGACTTCATAATGCCATTCCTGCAGTGCTGAAAACATAGCCCCATGCATCTCATGCAATTCCTCAGCATGCCTGTAGTTTGGGAAGTGTTCAATACATGGATATTTTTTTTTAGTATTTGACACGATCACTGAAATATATAATTTCAGCTCCAAATACATTCAGGTCCTTTCCTAGTCCCACTGAATTATGTAGAAGGTTGTCATTGACTTTCAACAGCATAGGATCAAGCCCTTTGGTAGTGACAAATTTCAGGCTATACTAGTGACTGAGGGATATAGGAAAGTCTAAGTATCTTGCATGATAGCATGAAGTGCAGTCCTTAAGATCCTCTGAGCATATATTAAATTAGTAGGAGGGAAACCTTAGCCTTGAAACCTCCCTGCGTGCCACTCTAACCCCCTTCCAATCTGTTGCTTTGCTTTCTGTTCCCTGCCCATTCTGCCATTGTGCTCCCTGCTCTCTCCCCAGTTGCTGCATGCCACACACAGATACTGTCCATGACACTTGGACACCTGGATTGTCCCTTGAATTTTGACTTCTGATTCTGGGATGCTCACCCTGGCTTGATATTTGGTTCCTGACTTGTGGATTCTGATGATCACTCCTGCAATCCCCAATCCTACTCCCAGCTCTACCCACTAGACTGGTCATGCTGGTGGATTGTGATACAAATCCCCTGTTTACAAAGGCAAATTGCTTTGTTACAAAGGCAACTTGCTATGGAGGGGCATGCTTGGGGATCAGGTAAGGCTTCAATTTGATAAGTTTGCACCTTCTCTACAGTGCAGTTCAACACGTTATTCAAAAACATCCATTTAACACATTCTAATTGCATACCTTTAAATCGTCATCAGGACAAATCCCTTAATGGAGGGTCTACTATTTTTTTAAATGGACATTAATGGCAACCTTGTCTCCCTTGCTGTCCTTTTGTGGCACATCGAAGGAGGTTGGAGTTGTATGAAAGATCCTACTTTTTTTCCTGTAACAGCAAAGTTCTGAAGGAGCTGAAGTGAACCTTATTGTGAACGGTCTGTGGTTGCCTATGAATACAGAAGAGTGAACTGATAAAGATTTTGCATAATCACCATAAACTACCAAGATTAGGGTTTTTCCATTAAAAAAAAAAGTACAATAGCTACTATAACACTTGTGCAGCAGGTTTGTGCTGCAAAAATAATTTAACTTGTTAATACACATAGCATTTCAAGGCAATCCACATCTGTTCCTGAATCTGGTCTACAAGAGATCCAAGCAAGCAACAGATTAAGGCAACTGATTAAAAACTGGAAGCATGTCAACATGTCAAAGTAAAAGAAATGCAGTGAAGTTATGAGTAGCTGGGACCATTGAACTATTTTACTAAAAGGACTGTGCATATTAATGTTGGCTGACCTTGTTGTCCCAGTTGCAATAGAAGCCTTAGTAAAAATGCAGCCTGGATGCCAACAAAATCAGTAAGGCATGTGGCCACTTAAGTGCAAGGCAATAAATGAAGACTTCATGAGAAAATGGTGGTGTGCTGATAATGTGTTATTTTTTTAATAAACAATGGACTGATGACCTTAGTTAACTTTACTGGATTCTCCTGTTATGTGGTGTACATAATGCATCAGGTGCTTTCTCAACTAGGGCAGTCCCTACCCTAATAAGCCCTCAGTCTGAAGATGGACAAAGTGGCAGTTTGGATGGACAGTCTGTGGCAAGATGGACAGTCTGAAGATGGACAAAGAAGAGGAACATGTTATTTACTGGGATTTTAAAAAGTCTTTTGACACAGTGTCACACCCATATCTTACAAGTAAACTATGTAGCTGTGATGTGGATTTTTTTCATAGTCAGGTGGGTGGAAAACTTGCTTATGGGATGCACCTAGAGGGTGGTGGTGGATGGGTTGGTTTCTACCTAGAGAGGTGTGGGCAGTGGTGTCCCCCAAGGCTCTGTCCTTGGACCAGTACTGTTCAATATCTTCATCAGTGATTTGGGTGAGGCTGTAGAAAGCACTCTGTCCAAATTTGCAGATGATTCCAAACTATGGGGTATACTAAACACACTAGAGGGTAGGGAGCAAATTCAGGTGGATTTAGGTAGACTAAGAAAGTGGGTGGATCAACTAGGATGCAATTTAACAAAGATAAGTGCAAGGTGCTACACCTGGGGAGAAAGAATCACCAATACACCTATAGACTGGGAAGTACCATTCTAAGTAGCACAGCAGCAGAAAGGGATCTCAGAGTCACAGTCGATGCAAAAATGAATGAGTCACTGTTGCAGAGCACTTAGATGCCCTGCTCCTGAGAGTAGAGGGAAAAAAAAAACTGCTAAGGAAAGAGCCCTAGCAGTGAGTGAGGAGCCCAGCTGCAGGTTGCTGGCAGGTGTGGGCCAAAACCAAAGGGAGCTAGTGCCAGCAGTCAGCTGAGCGGAAGGGGCAGGGCCTGGTTCCCATATAAACCTCAGGGGCTGAGGCCTAAGATTGAGGAAGGATGGAGCACTCCTGGTGTGGCCGGAATAGTGTTGGAGCCGGATGGCTAAGATTTATGTTATAGCCCAGGGGCTTGTGTTTTGTTTACTGTTTAATACTGGTGGCTTGTGTTAGGCTATAAGGGGGATGGAGGAGGCCTTATAGGGTACTCACGGTAGCATGGGGACCCCAGCCCCAGAGCAAGGGTCAGCATTGAGAAGCACCAGAGAGAGCAAGGGTTGGTGTTGAGAAGTGCCAGAGAGGGCACAGTGCCAACAGGGCTGCGGAAATCCCAAGTGCCAGTGAAGGTGTAGAGTGAGACAGGGCTGTGGAGGGCCCAGTGAGGACAAGGGGCCAAATTACAACAAGTCCCGGACAAACATCAGTACCATTGGCAAGGGGTGGGCTGTGGTGTAGGGGAGGAAATGGAGCCGCAGATAGCACCCCCCCTGGCATCGGGGCAGTAAATGGGTAGCTTCCCACTAATTAACATCAATTAATCAATTAACAACAAGGCATGGAAGACAAGAAGGTAGGTGGTTGGCCCAGGAACAGGTGGGTGGGCCATAGTTAGATCAGCCCTGAGCAGGCCCCTTGTTACAGTCACCAATGTGATGAGGTAATCAATAAGTGTAACCACACTCTTTCCTGCATTAGTAGGTGCATCATGAGGAGGTCTAGGGGAGTGATTCTTCCCCTCTATGTGGCATTGGTGAGGCTGGAGTACTGCATCCAGTTTTGGGCTCCGCACTTCAGGAGGGATGTGGATTACCTGGAAAGGGTTCAGAGGAGGGTTACTTGTATGGTTGAGGGCCTGCAGGTAAGATCTAATGAAGACAGATTAAAGGAACTGAATCTCTTCAGCCTCCACAAGAGAAGGCTGGGAGGTGACCTTGTGGCTGCCTACAAACTCATCACGGGGAGGGGGAAGCAGGGAATAGGGGATACTCTGTTTACCAGGGCACCCCTCAGGGCTACTAGAAACAATGTTCATAAACTGAAGGAGAGTAGATTTAGATTGCACATCAAGAAGAAATTCTTTATGGTGAGGGTGGCCAAAATATGGAATGGGCTTCCGGGGGAAGTGGTGCTTCCCCAACCTTGGTGGTGTTCAAAAGGAGATTAGACAAGCACCTGGCTGGGGTTACTTGACCCCAGTGCTCTTTCCTGCCCAGAGCAGGGGTCCAACTCAATCTAATAGGTCTGTTCTGACTCTAAAAATCTGTGAAATCTATGAAGAGGTAGAAGCAAAAGAAAGGTTTTCATTTAGAAGCCAAACAGTCCAAGTGAGATTGACCATGTTTTACAGTGTGGAGGCAGAAGGCACATCCAGCTTGGTTCCCTAGGGACAAAAAAAACTGTGGGGAAAAAAAAAAACAGAGCAGTGCACACTCAGAGAGTGTGCCCTTGCCACATGGAGAACTCTGGGTTGTGTGGGATGTGCCCATAATGTGTCCTATGAATAAATTAAATTTTTCAGTTTTAAAGTGGAGTGAAGTGCTAGGGCAGTGTGAAATTTTAGCAGCCATTTCCTTTTGGAGGCGTTTAGGTGCCTAAAACACTGAATTCAAATTGAAACAAAAGGCTCAGAAACATCTCTGAAAGGAAACAAAGCACCCAAAATGTTTTGGAATTTTTCAGAAAATTTCAAAGTTTCGGAGCCAGGCTTGCAGGGAAACAGCTCTACGCTGCTCCACTGCCATGTGACTTGACTCTACAGGGAGCAGAGATCCACACTGGGAATCTGCATAGGGCAGGCAGTGGTGGGGAGGAGACCCCAGTGTAGATCTCTGCTCCCTGTGGAGCCAGGTGATGCAGTAGATTAGTGCTGGTCCTTGCCACACAATCTGGCTCCACTGGGAACAGAGATCTACTCTGGGGTCTCCTCGCCACCTCTGTCCACCCTCCATAGCTCCATGTCATTGGCACAGTGTGGGGCAGGCAGCAGTGGTGAGATGACCCCCAGCACAGATCTCTGCTGCCTGTGGAGCTAAGTTGCATGGCAGGGATGAGCAGGCTTGCTTGCTGCTCTGCACTGCTTCCCTGATCCATGACCTGGCATGACAGGGATCAGAGATCCATGCGGGGGGTCTCCTCACATGCAGGGAGGGCAGTGGCCCTCCCCCTCCCCTGGACAAGCCACCCATGGCCCTCTCCTGTTTTCTGCTGGGGCCCCAAGCCCCCAGCCCCACCCAGCTGGGTAAGGCTGTGCAAAGCTTCTCTTGCAGCCCATTCAAAACAGATTTGGAGGAGATTCGGAACATAAATTATGGCCTACGGCCAGACTGGGCTGAACGCACCCGATCCCATCTGATCTCGGAAGCTAAGCAGTCCTGGGCCCGGCTAGTACCTGGAGACCGCCTGGGAATCCCGGGTGCTGTAGGCCTCCCCTCCTTTTCCGCCAATGTCAGACGGTGGTTGGGAAGGCCAACCGGACCCTAGCGTGCATTCAACGATGCATTTCAAGTTGGTCCAAGGCGGTGATCCTACCCCTTTA